>JANRFK010001158.1:2780496-2808382 GCA_030068395.1 Apalone spinifera | reverse complement strand
CCCCCCCCCCCCCAGCATGCAGCTCCAGCCTTGTATCGCCACTGCCTCAGCCGCTCCTCTGTGCTGCAGGCTTTCCCCGCTCTGCAAACGGCTTCATTTTAACCAGCCAGTCTCCAGATACGGATTCCCTCTAGCTCCCGCTCTCCCGCCCGCCTTCCTTCCTTTCCCCCTCCCCTTCTGTTTATTTTGGGTGTGCACATCCTCAACTCATAACTCCAGTCATCCCAAGAAGTGGCAAGCTCATGATCCCATGGACATGTTTTGTTAGTCTATAAATTGCTACCAGACTATTTGTTTTTTTTTCTGCAAACTCCTAGTTCAGTTCTACAGTCAGGAAATTTGAGAATCAACTAAAGGTGTGAAGTCAATCCACATAAATTAAAACGTTATATACTACAAGGACAAATTTATTCAAGGATTAACTAGTTAATCCTCATGCTGATAAAAGTGACAAGGAGTCCTGTAGCACTTTATAGACTAAACAGATTGATTGGAGCATAAGCTTTCCTGGGCAAAGACCCATTTTGTCAGATGCATGTGGGTCTTTGCCCACAAAAGCTTATGCTCCAATCAATCTGTTTAGTCTGTAAGGTGCTACAGGACTCCTCATTGCTTTTGCAGATTCAGACTAACACGGCTACCCCTCTGATACTTGATCTCATGCTTATGTCACCTGTGTAGCTGATTCCCCTTAACATCCTTGGGCTACGTCTAGACTGGCATGATTTTCTGCAAATGCTTTTAATGGAAAAGTTTTCCGTTAAAAGCATTTTCGGAAAAAGAGCGTCTAGATTAGCACGGACACTTTTCCGCAAAAGCGCTTTTTGCAGAAAAGCGTCTGTGGCCAATCTAGATGCGCTTTTGCGCAAAAAAGTCCCGATTGCCATTTTCGCAATCGGGGCTTTTTTGCGCAAAACAAATCTCAGCTGTCTACACTGGCCCTTTTACGCAAAATTTTGCGCAAAAGGGACTTTTGCCCGAACGGGAGCGTCAAAGCTTTTCCACAAGAAGCATTGATTTCATACAGTAGGAAGTCAGTGCTTTTGCGAAAAATCAAGTGGCCAGTGTAGACAGCTGGCAAGTTTTTGCGCAAAAGCGGCTGATTTTCCGCAAAAAACTGGCCAGTCTAGACACAGCCTTGGAGTTCCTGTATAGTCTGTGTTTTAGGCAGACTTTTTAAACTGTCCACAGATACCTATCTTCTGCTTTAGAGTTCCATCCCTATACTACAGCTACACTAGTCACCTTACAGCGTAGATGCTTCTGACTGCAACAGAAAGTTTTCCTATCAGTGTGCTTATACATTTCAGAGAGGTGATTCCTAGAGTGACAGAAGTCATACATTGACTTAGCCACCTCAATACCAGGTGTTAGGCCGGCTTCCCTGCAGCATTCAAGGCATGATATTTTGAAATATAGCTCTCAAAAGTCCCTTGCAAAAAAAAGGGCCTGATTTTATTCTTAGGGTATACACAACCACTACAGCAGCACAGCTACAACCCGGGAGCTGCACTGCCATAGTCCTTAATGGCAGGGATTTGTCCATCAGTGTAGGCAGTAGGTAGGTTGACAGAAGAAACCTGTCAATCTGGGAAACAGGGTTGGGTCAAGCTAACTGATGTTCAGGGCACAACATTTTCACAGTCCTGAGCAAAGTAGCTGGGACAATCTACATTTTAGGAGTAACCCAGACTCTACCATAATTACCTCAGTATAATTCTACTGACTTCAGCAGGTCTCAGAGGGGTAGTCACTCTGGTCCAGTGGTTCCTAGCCTTTTCCAGATGGGGACCCATTTTGACAATTCAGGAAGACTTGGTCACCCAGGGCAATTCAAAAACAGGGGGAGGAGGGGGGACAGAGCCACCTGGGAAGACACTTGGCGACCCTTTTGAAATGTAATGGTGACCCATGTTTGGGTCCCAACCCATAGATTGGGAAACCCTGCTCTAGTCTGTATCTGCAAAAACAACAAGGAGTCTTGTGGCACCTTAGAGACTAACGGATTTATTTGGGCATAAGCTTTCATGGATAAAACACATTTTATCAGATGCATGTGCCATAGGACTCCTCGTTTTTTACTTCAGTAGGGTTATTCCTGATTTACACCTTGCACATACATGAATTTAGATCTAAAGGGGATTGTAAATCCTATGGGATAAGAACCATTTTGTTGTGTTGTTTGTACAGTAACAAATAGCCCAAAGTGTAAGATGCCGCCACAATACAAATAATGATAGAAAACTAGCATACATAGAGAACTTTGGCTAAAAATTTTGAACTTCTGATGGACCCAAGAGTAAATTAGCTAAAATTCACCTTGTTCCTAAGCCTATAAAATTAACATTCTATAGTCTGACTTTCTTAACTCTAACTGAAAAGTTTTGCAAGCATTCATTAGAGTTCATTCCCATTTTGGGAAAAGAGAAGCTGACCCTTTTCTGTTAGATTATGGGATATCCTGTAGCATTTTCTCTCTCTTTTTTTTAAAATCATCCTGGAGCAAGAAAAAGAGAGTCTAGGGAACATCCCAAGTTCTCTAAAATGATATCTATATAGACACAAGCAAAACAGAAATGCTGTAGTTTAAAGTTCTAATGTGAAAACATTAATCAGGCTTTCACTGCTAGGTTTATGACAAGGCAGTGCCTGCTAGTGCTGAGTTTCTGGAACTACAACGCAAGATCTTGCTCCTGAGATATATGGAGTCCTCGCAGTCTCCACCCTTACTGAGCACTGCACTATATATTTTTCACACCTGCTTTCTTTTTCATCCAGTCTCTTTCCCTCTGAGGAGCAACAGTATCAGAGATGGCCTCCTGTCTGCCTCCCAGATGTTTGTTGCATCTGTTTTCTCAACCCAGCTCTCAGTACATTGCATACCCTTCTGCTCCAGTAACATACCATTCTCCCTCATATTGGTCCCTTCCCAAGTTCATTTCTTTCAATGAGACTTCAGCTTTCTAACTCTTTGGTGTCCTGCCTCTTTCCATTCCAACTGCTGGAATAATTTAATCCCCTTACTTCCCTTCCCAGCCTTCTGTCTTACTGCTTACAGTCTCCTGGAACACATTTATAAGCTCTGCTGGAAGCAGTGCTACCTTTCGGGTGACTACTATAAAACACTATTCCTAGCAGGCTATATTTTTCCTCTTTTGTTTTCTAGATCTTCTCCCCTCAGTTTGGATTTTTTTCTATTATTATTTATTTTTTTCCCCTTCTTTCTGTTGTATCACTTTCCAGGCACAGTGATTTCATTCATCCCATAGCACTGTTGTCCTCAGTGGATATACAAAAGCAATAAATTTAGCTCCATATGTTTTTACATTCCTTTTCCAAGCCCAACTGATGTTTCAAATTAAGAGCTGTATTTCATTTACTTGTATTCATACCAAGATATGATTCCAAAAAGAGACAGAGGCTACGTCTACACTGGCATGATCTTGCGCAAGAATTCTTTTGCGGAAGAGTTCTTGTGCAAAAACTCTTCCAGAAGAGAGCGTCTACACTGGCATGTGCGTTTGTGCAAGAGATGTGCTTTTGTGCAAGGGCATCCATGCCAGTGTAGACGCTCTCTTGCGCAAGAAAGCTCTGATGGCCATTTTAGCCATAGGGTTTTCTTGCGCAAGAAATTCATGTTGCCTGTCTACACTGGCCTCTTGCACAAGAACAGTTGCGCAAGAGGGCTTATTCCTGAGCGGGAGCATCATAGTTCTTGCGCAAGAAGCACTGATTTCACACATTAGAAAGTCAGTGTTCTTGTGCAAGAACTCACGGCCCGTGTAGACAGGCAGCAAGTTTTTGTGCAAAAGCGGCTGCTTTTGCGCAAGATCGTGCCAATGTAGACACAGCCAGAATGTATAATCATTAGTGTGAAGTATGTGTATTACACAGGAAAAAACTGCCACTGCCCCACTTTAAAACAATACTATTAAGATTGTAAAGCCAAGCACTATAAGTGAATAAATGCTAAAGTGAGGTTGCCCGTACAGTGTTAACTCAGCTCCCTTGTCAATATACCTTTTGATACAATCTTTAATTAAGTGATCACTTAACTATGTTTTTAACATCATCCTGCCTATAAGTTTGGAGCCCAAACCAGGATTTAATAAGGTTAAAGATGGAGCAGCCAAAGTGATAAAGGTGGGGCTGGTGGCACTATCTATTGTTTCTCCTCATTGTACAAGACGTGTAAATCCTAGTAAGAATGCCAAGCACAAAAGTAGGATACATCCTGAAGAAGAAGAATTCAGGCTATGAAAATGTTTTGATTGGATTAGATGCCCTGAAGAAAGTAATAGTTTGGGTTTCAGTAAGACAATAAAGATGTTACTAAAGACTAATTCCACCATTCTTACTTATGGCGAGTAGTCTTCCTGGGGGAAAAGAATATATGGAGCTAAATATACTACATCAGATCAGGGTGAATAAAGATAGCAGAATTGAACCACATTGTTTTCTTTAAGCAAAGTCAAGGAGTTCAAGTCAGACTGAACAATTTCATATGAACCAAGACTAATTTCAAATATTTT
Organism: Apalone spinifera; assembly: GCA_030068395.1. Lineage (NCBI taxonomy): Eukaryota > Metazoa > Chordata > Testudines > Trionychidae > Apalone > Apalone spinifera. The sequence goes on along the minus strand of JANRFK010001158.1, from coordinate 2,803,850 downwards.
ACCCATTGATCTTCTTTCTAGGGATTCACCTTGTTCTCCTTACTCCAAGAACTAATTTTGCAAGAGTACAAACTTATAGCCTATGGGTCTTATTCTGTTGTCATGCAGTTCAACAGCAAAACTGCCATTTCAAAGGTGTAGATTCAGAGATCAAATATCTGACTTAAGCAATGCATAATGTAGTTTCTTCTGTTGGGGTTTTTAAGTTATAAGTAAACCTTATTTGTACTGAAGTACTCACGATGGCCATACTGCTCTGCATTACTGAAGTATATAGGCTAGTGAACTGAATCACTAACCTAAGACAAAGAATCATCAGCAATATACAGTTCAGTTTGTAGCCCATTTCTCAGGGTTCAGTTTATTTCTCAACAAACAAACAAAAGACTAAAGTCCTATTATCAAGTGAGATTATGGGGCCTTTTAGTAGCTCAAGGGTCTGATTTTTACTGTCTAAAAAGCTTATGGGGGCTTACTTCCTCCCAGCCAGCTACCACAACCACAGATAAACATCCTATCAGCTTCCCTGAGGCCTGGGGATCCCCTTTATATCCTTCAGCTGGAATTCAGTGACAATTAAGAGAAAATAACATAATGGAAATCGAGCTTCAGAGGGGTAGCCATGTTAGTCTGTATGAGCATAAACAATGAGGAGTTCTGTGGCACCTTATAGACTAACAGATTTATTTGGACATAAGGTTTTGAAGATAAAAATCACTTTGTGATACAACTTCAGTTTTTACCCATGAAATCTTATGCCCAAGTAAATCTGTTAATAAGGTGCCACACCACTCCCCATTGTTTTTGCAATAGAAATCAGACATGGAATGAGAGTAGAGTAGAGTTGTTATCAATTACTAGTCTAGGTCCTGGTCCTTTCAGCATGTCTTTGCAGGATGAGGGCTGAGGGAGAACACCATTTTTCCTATATAGCCTTATATAACTTATATTGGTATGGTTTCCAGATGAAAATATAGTATCATTGAATTCATTTTTCAGTAACACTTGATAGATATTATTTGGTACAAATAACTGGTGCTTTGTGAATGCCCATGACCATAACACACATTTAAAAGTTGTAGTATCCTCCCTGAAGAAGTTGCTTATGTCCGGATCTTTGCGAGACTTGGATTTCTCTGCAGAGCCAGTTAGTCACTTTCCCTTCTTTGCTTGTGCACTGCAGGAGACTAGCTAGTGAGGGTGAAAAGGATAATAGTGTTCATCTTCCACTGGTTAAACAGAACTTGAGGTGCTTTATATAGAGAGATGGCATTTAGGGAGCCATGTGATGGAATATTGGGGCCTGGAGGTTCAGTGGCAATTAACGGAGAGAATGCAGGTTTCGAACGCAGCTCTTTCTCCAAGAGGCACACAAACGGACCTACCTGACGAATGACAGCAATTGGAGGGCCCTGAGGAAACCATGTACCATCTAAGTGAGGAGTGAAAAATAAAAGCTTACTGTGAGATAAAGGGTTAAATTAGTTTAGACAAAAAAAATACACATTTTTGTAAGCCATGTAAAGTGCATGTTTGTTAGCCTTTGTGGGAAAGCCTTGAAAGACTATTGCTTAATTGAAAAAGCTGGACCTGAAAGGTAACTTGTAAGACAGAAATAGAGGCTGCAATTAACAGGGAAAGTTTATAGTAAGAAAGAATGGTGCATATGAACCAGCAATAGCATATGACCCAATGGGAGCAATCTATATACCTCTAGGTTTAGCTGGGTTTTAAGTGTTTTGGTCACATATTACAAATGCTTTCTTGAGCAATTTCCTACAGCCAAACATTATTATTTTGGCTTTCTAGATGTATTTAGAATGATTTATACATGTCATTTGGCTTTAGTACATTGTTTTACGGTAATCTCTTGTTTAATTAATTCCAGCAATTACTGCCAATAGAAACATAGCCAGAAGGTTGCTGCAGTGGCTGAATGCTATCCATCTCAGCAAGCCCTGTCAATATCAGGCTTTGCTTCTTAACCCCTTGACAGCTGGATCCATTTCTCCAGGCTCTCCTCGCAGGAAATGCTGTGAATTTATTAGCTGTTCCAAACTTGCAAATTGCATGTTAAGATGGGATTTCATTGTGATCACAGCTATGCTAATTGTAAAGCCAGGATAATGACATGCGTCTCAGATATATCCTGGAGTCGCCGAGATCAGAATCTAGCCCTTTGCCTTTAAGTACCTGGGCAGTCAGAGTAAATTTATTCCAAGACAATAGACTTCTGAGCAGAGGATCTACAACTACAAGATGGAGCAATAATTGGATCACCACCCTGCTGAATCCTCTCCAGGAGAGTAGGCAGGTCATTTTTTTGTCATGATCTCTTTTCTAGAGAAGCTATACTCTAGTATAGCTCTAGTCTGAGCTACTGCCTCATTTTACTCAGGTAGTTCCTTGGTGAGCGGTACTTCTGTGATACTAGCAATCGCATATAGGGCATGTGTGTTCGCTTGGAGCTGAGAGTCAGCTACACCGGCCTGCACCCGCAGTAAATGCCTTAGTATTATGCCTAGACATTGGGGAATGGGGCATGTTGACATAGTAATCTGGAATTGTTGGTGGTATAGACAAGTCCACATGTGGCCTAATTCTGCTCTTACAAGTTTTACAGCAGTGTAGCTGTTTACTTTAACACAATATTTTGGCTCTCTTTTGGTATAAACAAGAACAGAATTGGGCCCAGGAAGTAAAAGATTCCACTGTAGTGTAGAGTGTACCACTAACTTTTCCTGTCTTCAGTCTATAATCCTTTTAATGAGCCTTCATGGAGTGTCCTCTGTGGGTTACCGGAGGTGTGAGTTTCCTCCCAGTTCCAGTGCTGGATTATGGATTCCAAGGAGGAGGAACCAAGAACAGGCAATGTACTTGTTGGGAAGCTAGTTTTTAGCATTCTCTGGAGGTAGCTTTCATATATTACTAGGTGTCACCCCCACATTCATAGGCAGTGGGTGAGCTGCTGCTTGGGCTGTGGCCCCACCCATACTCCACTCTGCTCCTCACAGGTCCTGCTCTACCCCACTGCTCACCCATTCCAGCCAAATCCCTGAACCCAAACGCAGTAAATTACAGTTGGGAACAAATCTTGTAACATTTCTTTCTAAAGAAAACGGTGCACATTTTCCACTTTATGCCTGTTTGTGACGACTGGTCATGCAGAATGTACTTAATTAAAAGCACTAAATCTGGGAATGAAAAATATCAGTCACAGATTTTGTTATATATATCCTCAATTTGCCAGAGATTTATTTGCAAAAAACTTTGTAGTAAGGGCAAGTCAGTTGTCCTGCTGCATACAACATTAAATATTATGCTGCAGCCCTTCTCTGTTTGAAGTTTTCTTCTTTGTTTTACATTTTCTTCATCAATATTTCTAAACTGATTTTATGTTTTAAATATATTCTTATGCCTTCATAAAGTAGTCATTCCAGATTACTACATATTTAAAGTCACCGAAACAAAGATATTATCTAAAATTAATTGGTCAGTGTAGTTTAGTGTGTTCATAAGAAAGCCCATAGCTTTTAGAAAAAAAGAAACTGATTTATTTTGTGTGATTTCATGTTTATGAAATGTTACTATATGTTTGTTAAAATATTTCCAAAGATTTAGAGTTTTCTTAAAACTAGTTCATTAGATAGTCAGAAGTAAAAGGGAAACTCATTCGTCCAGCTATCTGGAAGAAAGGAATATTGTCCCTATAAGGCTTCTCTTGAACAGAGGGTGAAAGGAGAGTAAGAATGGATAGAAAGGAGAGAAAAACTTTGGAAGCAAGTTTTTGTACTATAGTAATTAAAATTAAAATGTGCATTTTAGATAAGGGTGGTCTTTTGAAGATCTAAGCATTTAAGGCTAAAGCTGAATACTCAGTTGTGTATCTAAATATCTATGCATGGGTTTTTTTAGATATACGATTTTATAATCTTCAGCCACAAACTACTTTCTCTCTACATTTAAAAAAAAACCTTTTCCTGCAGGACGACAGTGCAACATCAGCACAGTGCCCTGTGTCCTACAGGAAAAGTTTTCACCCTGCTGTCCCCTCTGCCATGCGGCTTCCCCTCCGCCCTTCTCCCCAGTGGCCAGATGAGGGGAGACCAGAGAAACCGGTGGATCCTCCCGTCCTGGGTGAGCAGCCCTGGCAGTGCCAAGAAGCGGTACTCCCTCAGCAAGCGGCTGTTCTGGGCCTGAGCCGAGCAGATCAGGATTGGGATTGGCCTGTCTCTCCACCCTGTTGCACTATAGCACCGAGCCCCAGGTGGCGTGGGGCTCGCTGCTTCACTCCCTCCCCCCGCTCCACCGTTTGCCCCCGCCAGAGGTGGCCCTGGCATCTGCTTGCAGGCGGGCTGCTGCAGCGCCCTGAGCCAGAGCTGCTGCCCAAGGTGGTGGAGTTGAGGCTGTAGCTGGTGGGCAGGTTCATCCTGCTGTGAAGGGAGGAGGGAGAAAGCCCCAAGCCCCGGCTTGCCTGGATCCAGCGCCCGAAGCTCGGAGCTCCCACTCCAACATTGGGGAACCCGTGCTGGTGCTCCACATCCCCTCCAATCCCCCATGAGACTGGAGCACCCAAAATCTCCTAGCCTGGTTCCCCTAGGCTCTGGTGTGTGGGGGGGAATGTGGGAAGTGTCTCTCTCCTCCTCAGTCAGGGGCCATATCAGTGAGGGTTTTTTTTGCTTCTCACTTGTGTGTGGCCCCTGACTGATTTTTCTGGGGGTCAGTGGCCTTTGACAGCACTAAGACCCAGAGGAGGCATTTCTGCCCCCTGCCTCTTATACCCACTGCCCATGTCCACCTTAGTTAGCAATTTAACGGAATAGGATATGTTACTCCATTGTCACACACAGAACCAAAAATACGTAGGGTGAGAGAGGATCTCGAGAGGTCAGCTACTCCAACCACTTGTGCTGAGGCAGGACCAAGTAACCTAGACTGTCCCCAATGGGCGTTTGTGCAAGCTGTTCTTAAAAACCTGCAGTGACAGGGACTCCACAGCCGCCCTTGGAAGCCTGTTCTAGTGTTGACCTACCTGTATAGTTTGAAAGTTTCTCTCGGTATCTAACCTACATGCTCCTCACTGCTGATTAAGCCCCTTACTTTTTTGTTCTACCTTGAGTGGACATGGAGAACAATTGATCCCCATCCCCTTCAGAGCAGCACTTTACATATTTGACGATTATGGTGAGCTGGCTTCTGCGCAGATGGCCAGGGTCAATAGCAGCACTCCTTTCTCTCAGGGTAGTGAGGCCTAATGGCCAGAGCCACAGAGTCAATAGCAAGGCCACTTTATGCAGGGAAGCATGGCCTAGCAGTTAGAGTCAGTGGCAATGGTTATAACACCCCTGTCAGGAGGTTAATGGGGAAACCCAGGCCCTCCTTTTCCACCAGGTCCCAGCCAAGGGCCCTTTCAGTGGTGGCCTGGGGAATCCCTCCGAAACACAAGCTCTCTGGGTGGGGTAATTCCCTGCCCTCGGCTACTTCCTACCAGACTCGTCATCTTCACCGCTTTCCTTCAGACTGGGGGCTTCTCCAGCTGTTCCCTGCTGACTGGCCTCCACCACTGTGCGCTCCTCCTTTCCAGCAGCAGTTAGCCCAGACTGAGCTGCTCCATATGCCTTTATAGCTGGCCTCCAGCTGGAGCATGCTCAGCCAGGTAAGCAGGGTTAACCCTTGCAGGCCCAGTGCAGGGTTTGTACAGTCCGTCACACCTCTGTATAAATCTGTGGTATGTCCACTTCTTGAATGCTTTGTACGGATGTAGTCACAAAACAGATATACTGGAATTAGAAAAGGTTCAGAAAAAGGCAACAAAAACGAATAGAGGTAAGGAATGGCTGTAGCACGAGGGGAGATAAAACAGACTCAGTCTTCTTAGCTTGGAAAATTGACAACTAAGCGGGGATATAATAGAAATTATACAACCACCACTCTTCTGGAGTAGGGATGTGCTGGGTTAGCTGGTTACCAGGTAAGATAAGGTAACGGTTAATTGGTACCTGGGAACAGCCCCCCACTCATGGCCAGTCGCAGGCAGAGGGCTGCTCTAGTCTTGCCAGGCCCCTGTGCAGGGCTGCCAGCTTCTAGCCTGGGGTGGGCAAAAGTGCCTCCACAGGCTGGATCCAGCCCACCAAGCGGGTGCATCCGGCCTGCAGAGGTCCTGCTGCTCCCCCCGCCCTCCAGGACAATTAGGGCCTGGGAGTGGGGGAAAGTGCAAAGCCTCCTCCCACCCTGTGAAGGGGAGGAGAGCGGAGGAGCCTTCGTGCACTCCCCTGCCCCCAGGCCAATCAGGGTCTGGGGACAGGGCAGCTGTGTGAAGCTTCCTTCACCCTGCCCCAGCCCTGCAAGGAGCCCGCAGCACTTCCGAGTGCTGCTTGCTCTTTGCAGGGAAGGATAGGGTTGCCAGATGGTTTCAACAAAAATACCAGACCCACTTGACATTACATCACAATCTACATTACATCGTATTTAGAAAATACCGGACAGTTCTATTTTCTCAATTTGTTTCCTGAACAGAAAGCTCAAATATTGGACTGTCTAATTCAAAACTGGACACCTGGCAACCTTAGGGCAGGAGGAGGCTTCCTGTGCTCCCCCGCCCCCAGATCCTGATTGGCCTGGGAGTGGGGGAGCATGCCAAGCCTCTTCCAAGGCATGGGTGCCTAGTGGGAAGGGGGGGGGCAAAGAGGTACCCCCACACCAGTCATGGTCTGGGGGTGGGTAGCCATGCCTCTTCCTATTTAGGCCCTGCCCTTTCCTGTTTAGGCCCCACCCCTTCTGGGGTGACCTCAGCCCCGGGCTACTTCAAAAATGTTTGAAGTGGCCCCTGGACAAAAATTATTGCCCATCCCTGTTCTAGCCCCATGCAGGGCTGGGAGGCAGCAGGCCTCCCCACACAGATACCAGATGGAGCGGTCCCCCCTCGGCGCAGGCAGGAGCTACTATGGCCAGACTGCAACAACCTGGAGCGGCCTCCCTCCACCCGCCCTCTCTTTAATCGGTTAACCAGTTAAATGCAGTGTTTAAACCTTTTACATCCTTTGTCTGGAGAAAATATATATAGAAGTGTTATTTATTCCTTCTTAGAACACAAGAACTAGGAGTCTCTGCATGAAATTAATAGGCAGCAGGTTAAAAAGAAAGAAAAGTAAGTATTTAATCACTCAGCGCACAGTCAACCTGGAACTCCTTGCCAGAGGATGTGGTGAAGGCCAAAGTGATAACAGGGTTCAAAAAAGAACTAGATACATTCCTGGAGGACAGGTCCATCAATGGTTTTTAGCCAGGATGAGTAGGAATGGCGTCCCTGGCCTCTGTTTGTCAGAAGCTGGGAATGGGTAATGGGAGAGGAATCACGTGATGATTCCCTGTTCTGTTCCATTCCCTCTGGGGCACCTGGCATTGGCCTCTGTCAGAAGACAGGACACTGGGCTGGATGGACCTTTGGTTTGACTCGGTATGGCCATCCCTATGCCCCTGTGATAGGGTCATATGAGAAGGCCCCCTCTCATGTGGACTGTCTTACTGAAACCAGTGAGACTATTTGCATGTGTAAGGTCTACAAGAGGTAGATCCCCCCAGTCTGCAATGTTTTTTGTGATTCTTTGAGATGGAAGGTGCGCTGTAGATTAGAAAATGCATCTGAAACTTTATGTATTATATACTCAAACGGCTTCTAGAGCAAAGCAAACATATCAGACTATGGATGGCCTCATGTTCACATTTCCATCTGCTGACATGGCCAGTAAACATCTCTCCTACCCTTGATGTGGCAATTTACGATATTAAGCAACATATGAAAAGAAATCTTGAATTATTTGGCACCGGATGAATTCACTCTTGTGGAAAAGTATAATTCTGAAGATAGTTGGCTTGAAATGATTAGCTTCTAAATTAGCCTCAGAGATAGATAGACGCCAGTGGTATGTTTCAGAGGAAAACATGTTGGTCTTTGTTTCACATGCATAATAAAATTGGTCCAAGTAGACATACTTTCACAAAAAAGCGCTGGCAGATGTGATCTTCCTACAGATTCCGTTCTTTATCTTTCTGACTCACAATTCAAGGCAGCTAAATGGTTCCTGATAATCTGATGGTACTAGGTCCTGCCATGAGAGCAGGGGACAGGACTTGATGGTCCCTCGAGGTCCCTTCCAGTTCTAGTGTTCCAGGGTTCTATGTTGTGAGAAGCTGAGTGCCCTCAACGCTCTGTGACAGCATTCTGCACTCTGCTCTCACTGACCCTGAGGGTATGTCTACAACTACTGTTTTGTCAGAAAAACGGCTGTTTTTCCGACAAAACCTGAGTTACGTCCACACTGCAATCGCGTTCTTCCAAAAGTAAATCAAAAGAACAAAGGGGGTTTTCTGGCATTGGTAATCCTCTTTCTATGAGGAAGAAGCCTTTTTCCAAAAGAGCTCTTCCGCAAGAAGGAATGTGTGGACGGGGAAGAGGGAGTTCTTTCAGAAGAAGAAGAAAGAGGAAAAAGCACAGGTGGACATTCCGCCCATAGTAATCACAGCTTAAATGCGAGAGCATCCATTCACTGTGGATGCTATCTTTTGAAAAGGCAGATTGCTTTTGCGATGCCCTTTTGTGTATGGACGCTCTCTTGGGGAAGAAATTTTATTGGAAGATCTCTTCTGGAAAAAGGTTCTTTGAAAGAAGCCGGCAGGCTAGCCGTAGCCTAAGACGGGGCAGAGTAAGCTGAGTGCTTGGGCAGCCTCCCAGGAGAGATTTCAATGTCATCCAGCTGATTAGCAGAGCATCTACAGAATCCATTGCCAGTACCATGTGTTTCTTTTGGTGGTGCACATCTGCACATGCTTTATTACACATAACATTTATTCTGTACGCAGATGGAAAAAAATTAGAGGGAACATTGGTCAGGGGTAGGCAATAATTTTTGCAGTGGGGAGCCACTCTATTAATATTGATAAGATGTCACGGGCTGCACATTTCTGTTATGGAGGGGATGCAGGGTCTGGGAGGGAATTTGGGTGCAGGAGGTGGTTCTGATCTGAGACAGGGGATTGGGGTATAAAGTGCAGCAGGCAGGCTGCCTACCTACCTGCCATGGCTCTGCACAGTGCCACACTGCTCCTGGAAACAGCTGGCTGCTCCTGCCATGTCTCTGTGCACTGCCCCTGCCCTCACAAGCACCACCTGCAAAGCTTCCATTGGCTGGAAACAGGCCAATGGGAGCTGGCAAGATGGTGCTGGTGAGTGGGGGCAGTGCACAGCGACCGGCAGCCTCCTTGCTCTTAAGGGACACACAGAGACATAGCAGCAGCACCCAGCCACTCCAAGGAGTGGTGAGGCCGTGGCCAGACAGAAATGTTAGACAGGCCAGATCTGGCCTGCGTGTTGTATTTTGCCCTCCCACCCCGCCTTAAGTGCATGTTGTGGCTGTAAAATATGGCAGTGGGCACAATATTTAGTTTGCCTGCAAACAGCTGGCTGCATTGTTACCTGTTTGTATATGCACCTGTATGTTGCTGCTACAATATATATTGCTGAAAACTCACTCCAGAATGTCAGTTGGGAATACGAGGCTGTATACAGAGATGCAGAACAATCATGCTGTCATTGCCATGAACAGCATCAGCAATAACTAGTAGAGTGGTGATGGCATTTCAGAAAGCATCAATGCACGTAACTTGGAAACTAGTTTGCTATTGCTTTCTGTCTGCGTGTACTCAGAACTTATCTGCTGTACTGCTGGATGCTTTTAACAGACAGATAAAGCCATTTATTGCAGTCCCCGATAAACAGCTTTATCTTTTCAAAGCATAATTTGGAAAGTTCCCACTATTTGTCCTTAAACATTCTTTAAAGAAAGCTGATGACCAAGATGGTAAAGATTATAGCTTAAATGTACTAATCTCTCTTCCTCTTTCTGTGAAACTAAATTTGGATCCTGGCTGGAACATAAGCAAGTACAAGCAGAAACATGATTTGTTTGTGAAATAGGACTGTGTATATTTTGCTTACTACTAAAAATAATGGACCTCTCAATCTCCTTCCTAGGAGGCTAATTTGTGCCATTTGCCATTTTGTCATTATTGGTTGACCAGCTGTGTATGATCCTTGCAGGCAGACATGGGACTGCAGGTAAGCCCTCCCCTCACTCAGGGTATCAAACAGATCATAAGGTACAAGAACACCTCCTTGTGTTGACAGAAGAGCCAAGAGGACATGACCAAAATGGTCACTTCATTACATCTCAGCTGGGAGATTAGGTCAATCTCTTTTCCCCCCATCCCCACACCTCAGCCCAGTGCTCGCTCTCCCCAGGAGCTTTGCTCTGGGGTCCCTAGAGTCTAGTCCAAGCCTCTGGTCTCACTGGATTAAGAAGCTTCTCTGGAGTCAGAGGTCCGTCCATCCACACTTCTGCAGGAACTGTGGGTGATCCTTGCTGGACTGGGCTTGGCTTCTGGCCTCCGTCTAAGAGACTCCTGACTGAGACCAGCTCTCCTTGGATGCTGGCTGACTGCAGTCCTCCATATGGGAGGTTCCATCTCTAGCAGCACCTTTTATAGATTCAACATTTTGGCTACTTCCCCAGAGAGCTCACTCTCTAGCCTCAGTTTCTCTTGGGAGCTCCTCTCCACAGGAGCTTCCTGTCACCTGTGGAGGGCTTCCTTCTAACTGAGTTTAGGTAACCTTTACTTACTAGTCAGCCACCTAAACCGGGCCAGTCATGGGAAGACTAGGGCCTAACTCTCCATAACTGGAAGCTATTCCATGACAGTCACCATACGTAAAGCATGGACTATCTGCTAGTTAATGACCATTTTTATTATAGAGATTAGAAATTTAGCATTTTGTAAGATTGAATGTGCTTAGACACCTTGTCTCTGTCAAAAACTTAGCTAGAGTCTTGTGTATATTTATATGGGTTTTGCTATGCATCTGCTTTTATTAATCTCAGAATTAAAAGCTTGATAGTCACTGCTGGATGTATGGAATTGTATGAACATTTGGAGTTATTTGAAAGTAAAGATAAAATATATATGGTTGGATAAAAGTTAATGCATGAAGGAATTACTGAGTATTTTGTGGATTCATTTTCTTCTTCTCACTTATGACTAACTTCCACTGATATAAAAGAGACAGAGATGCTATATGAGGGCCTGTGAGAGTCAGTAAAGAATAAAATCCTCTGCCATCTGCTAGAAAAAGTAACATGTTGTCTGAAAAATGTTCTCCCATTTGTTTGAGGGACACAAGTCTAGGAGATCTGTCCCGCACATAGGAATAAACATCAAAGTTTGTCACAAGATATAAAAAGTCTAGTTAATAAAAGTTATTTCAGGCTGAGAAATTTCCACTGGAAAAACCCCTCCTTTCTTTAAAATACATCTTGCACAACATTAGCATTTTCTGAAAGACAGTAAAGCACTTTAAACTCCCAGGCCCACTTTAAGAAGGTCCCTAATTTATTTATCTCATACATAAAATGTATAACTCCATCACCCACCATCTCAAGGTATATTTAACTTGTAGCCCATGAACGATAAAGAGGAAGAGTGAGATGGACAAAGGATTATGCTCTCAGATATCTTGTTTAGTGATAATGACGGTTTCTCAATCAGACAGTGTAAGAGAAGAAAAAGCCAACTGAGGTAGTCTGCCAGAGGCTCAACCAGGATTCTTTTCGATTCACCAGATAGAGTATCTATTTATGGACTGTGTGGGTCTGCATTAGGTCTTTGTAATACATGCAGGATTCCAGCTAGGCAAGTCTAGCTACTGCATAGCAATGCCTCTTGGTGCACAGGCAGCAAATACAGCTTAAACAGCTTTCTAGCAGGGCAGGATCTCTCATGAGCAGACACAGTTCCAGGGATGGGCAAACAGGCTCTTGCCCTGGATGAGAGCTCCCAGTGGTGCTATGCTACTGCACCATGTAGCCTTTCAAAAATATAGTTTAGGCTTGACTTTTGGGGTGGGGGAGGTAGTGAAAATGTTTTCCACCATGGCAGGCAAAACAGTTAGCACTGCTGCTGCTTGTAAGTATTGAGGGCAGGTTTGCTATCTCATCGACCTGCATATCCCATGCCCACAAGAGACTGGAAATATAGCAGCAAATATTGCACAGAGGTATTTGTTATATACTGTACTCCACTTTCTACTTACAAAGCAATTTTACACTTTATTATGTTCCATGTAACAACTTTACAGAGTACTATTACAACAGCCGCTCATAATTAAGCAATTCAATACATATTTTGATAAATGCCTTTCAGTGTACTGTATATATTTAACTAAAAAAGTACAAAACAAGCACAGTGGTGCAATTGTCTGGGCACTTTCAGTGTTGCTCAGCAAAATAAGCAAGAACCCTGTTTGAAAGAATGTTAATTTTTGGAAAAAAAATACTGAATGTATTCTAGTAATTCATTTGAATTTTAACATCCTTTGCACAGCTCCGAGTATTCCTGAGAAATATCTGTAAAGTGTTACTTTTACTGTACACCTCCTTATATTTCGGCAGTGGATCTAAGCGAGCCATAACCTCCATCACCAGATGTTCCGCTGATTGCGCAAAAAACATGTAAGGAGTCATGCATCCAGGGAGAACGCATAGTATCTTCTTGATACATCTAAACAAAAACAACACAGTAAGTAAGTCAAATTTCAACTCATCATTCACTTATGATATCATTATTTTAAAAGATACACAAAGCAAAAGTGGCATAGTATTACCCAATCTTGTCTTCATAGCTGGGTTGCAAAGGCAGCATAACAACGAAATGAGAAAGAATAGTTATTCAGTAACTAGAACACGAATACAGATATGTTATTAGGCAGATTTCAGGAGAAGAGACCGTGCAGCTTAAAAACAAGACTAAGAATTCCTTACTGCTATATTCGTATATTTTAGCAATAGCTCAGAACTGATATTTCTCAGTCTGATTTCTGTAGATTTAGCTCTATAGCTTTGCAGACTTCTCTACTTTAGAAAATAGCCCTCAATTTTGTGACGCAACAGTCAGGATGAGCAGTAAATACAGATAGGGACCGACCTACCTTCTTGTACAACCTTGTGATAGAAAAATTCTAAGTGCTCAGTCTCCATTTAAATAGGTGGGAGGAGTTCTGAGCCTTCTCTAACATGCAAACTGACCCACTGCTGACAATGGGTGTCAGTCAGGGTGGTGTACACAGCATAATTGCAGGTGTAGAAATGGTGAAACCGGTGTAGATACCCTCGGAGAACATGGTTGTGGAGCTAGGCAAACAATGGATTTTTTTCCCTTTACTGGCAATTTAGGAAAAAAAAAGTGAAAAAAGGTCTGGGTCAGATTGAAAATGAACATTTTTGGCAAATTCAAAAGTAAAGATTTGTTTCGAGTTGAATGATGTGTGTGACACTCCATCATGTTTCTCCAAGTGGTCCACGGACCCACTCTGAAATAGCTGCTAACTGGCTGCTGCCAGTTAACCTCGTGGGTCCCATTGGCTGCGGTTTGCCAGTTGCAGCCAAGGGGAGCCGCAGGAACCGGGCTGCTGCTGCTTGTGACTCCACTTAGCAGTAAATGGTGAACCACAGTCAATGGGAGCAACGAGGCTCTGTAGCTGCGGAGCCAGTAAATAGCCAGTCTGGAGTAGCCAGTTAGCAGCTCTCTCAGAGGGGTCCGTGGAGATATACTACTCTATGTGAAATGTTGTGTTTAAAAACACCCTGCTCGCAGTCTAAATAGCATATAATTAAAAGAAGATTCTGAAGGAAAGTCTGTTTCAATCCAAAAAAACAAAACAAAACTTATTTTCCCTTCTGAAAAGCAATTTGGCAGCACCAATTCATAAACATTTGTGTCAACAGTCTTGCATTTATTGCCAAAAAAAGTCAGGGCATGGTGGATACTATGCCAGGCTAGATATCTCCTGTACCTTCATTTCTCAGAGTTCTTCCTGGAGGAGGGAACTGCAGGCTCAGGCTGTGTCTACACTATAGGGATCTATCGGAAAAAGGTACACAGATTGCGCTCTGCAATTTGCATACCTTTTTCCAATAGTTTTTTCACCAGAAGCTTTTCTGAAATTTGGCCCGTCTACACTGGGCCAAATTTCAGAAAAGCCTCCTCTTTCAGAGGTATCCCGGAAAACCCCTGTAATGTAGACATAGCCTCGGTGTACATGCTGAGGAGAACTGGCAAGCCAAAGGAATTACTCTGGAGTTACACACTGATAGAGCCAAGCTCAGAATCTGGCCCGTTTGGGGACATCTAGCATTCTGCTTCTCTCATTGGATTCCTGTGTCCTTCCAATTGCAGGTCTCCATCTACTTCTGCCTTTCTCTTCTAGCATACCCTCCTGGAGCGTTCCTTTCCTCTCTCAAGTGATCTGAAAGCAGGCCTCAGGGGGGCACCTAATGGGCTGCCCTTCTCCCTCCTACATCAAAATAGGATGCAATATTTGTCTGTAGGTTGATTTTTTAAAAACCTAAAGCAACCATTTAAAAAAAAATTAAATTGGGCCTCTGAACCAACCCAATTTCTTCCTCTGTGTTTAACTGAGGAAGTTTGCAGCAGAGTTTCATTACGATAAAACTGGTAAAGACATTTAAATAGATAAAAGATTCAAAGCCAACTATTATCTACATGTAATAAGTAATTCATGAAGATCAACTTTGTATGTGATACCTTGAGCCATTCATTCTATATAATGCAAAATGTGGAAACTTCATTACTGAAAAGTGTAATATTCTTAGTTAGCACTTAACCTGAAAACAGCAGATAATGCATTAATATGTTACCCCATTCATCAGTGAACAAGATGGTAGATTTTTAAATGTGTACAGATAATAGGGAGTATATAAACAATGCACCTCTGTTCTAACAGCTAAGGTGCGGTACTGGCTAATTTGGTTTCAATTTGAATACTGCAAAATGTAAAAACTCTCAGATCCTGGCAGCTGCATGTAAATTAAATGGCTAGGTCAGGTTTACTTGCAAAACGACGGAAGTAAGCAGGTGTAACTCCTATGAACATTTCTGGGCAAAGTGCAGAAGTAAAGTAAATAGGGTTAAGCTGGTAATAGGTAGAAAAAATGCAGCAAGAGGCAGGTAGCAGAAAAAGCAACTACAAGAAGGTGTAAGATAAAGCAGACACCAACTCTCTCCCTCCCCCATGCTTTCCTCATCCCCAACACTGCCAGGGGCCAAATTTGGTCCTAGCACAAGAGAGGGAAGGTCTCCTTTACCTGAACCAAAGTTACAGTCACTTATATCCAAGTTCTATTTGGCTTCCCAAGACACCATACTAGTGTAAATTGCACTTCGTTTGCAAATGCCAAATGGATACAAGTTATCCTTCGTCCATTACCTACCTTCCCCTAACAGTTTACACAACTGTTTGTGCCACCACTGAACTGAATGAAATATTTTACAAGAGAGCTGACAGTGACAGTAAAATGGTAGGGTTATAATACAAGTGAGTGGAACTGTTTAACAAAAATCATTATGTATTGTGTGCAGAGCCTCAGTTATTTTAAGATAAAATAATTTTGATTTCACAGGTTCAGATCAAACTATATATAGTATTCTAAATTGACAGAGATGCAATTGCTTTGTGTAAACATAACTAGGAAATTCCAAGAACATCTTGTTTAATCAGAAATTACAAACACTACTTAGTTCATCAGAACTATTCATTTTCAACACCTGACACTCTTGCTTTGTTATATTAACTTTCTTTTATAAATTAAAGATCTGAACCCAGATGTAGAAAGATCACTTCGAAGAGTCAATTGGCCTCTGACTTCATACCATGTGTGGCAGGGTGTTGCCCTGCACTGGCCCTTTAAGAGGCTGAGACCTGGAGTCAGGAGGAAGCCCAGCTGAGGCAGCTATCCAGGGTCCCTGCTGGAGGCCATATAGAGCAGCTCCTGGGAGGAGGGGACCTGCCTGCAATGAGAGAGGCTTCGGCCTAGCAAACCCAGCCTGAGGCCCAGGGCTGAAAGGAGGCAGTCATGGAGGGCGGGGCTCGCATGGAGGCACCCCAAAAGGCCGGGCTGCAAGGAGGCAGCTGTGGTTTGCAAGGAGGCAGCTGCAGTAGGCTGGGGGAGTTTGAGCCAGGGAAGCCCCAGGCCATAAGTCTGCAAGGCAGGGTTGCAGGAGGCAACTGGGCAGGCAGAGTGGGAGAAGAACTGGGGTCCTAGGGAGTAGGGAGGACCCTGGAGAAGGAGTAGAGGAAGAACAATGATTCCCCTCGGAAGGGGGCGCAGATCAAGACCGGAGTGGTCACTGCCGGAGGACAGTGCCCTGAAGAGAACACCTCACCCAAAGGGACCGAGTTGGCGTTGGAGCAGCCGGTTACTTCCCCACAGGCCACCCTGAGGGAAGAAGCCGTGCGGAAAGTGAGTGAACCCGCTACATATGTTAATGGATGGGTGGGTACATGTTATTTTTTTTGCACTGTTAACACTATGCTTTTATTAACTGTAGATTACATCAATACAACATCTTTCAGCCAAAAGAGTCCCCAAGTGTGTTTACAGTGCATGTGGATTTACTGGTATCACACCCATTTCTTTCCCTTCTGGGTTTTTATACATGCAGTTTAACAGTGCAGACCATAACGCGGCTGTTTGGGCCAAGAAGCAGGGAACATTAGAAAGCTAGGAAAGGAATGTATATAGGCACGATGTAACTAATGAAGTTATCAGCAAACCAAGGCTTATTACTTTATTCTTGCCAAAACTACCAGAGTTTCTCATGACTATACATGGTCAGCACACTAGCTGTTTGCATCTGTAAAGATAGTACCCTGAAGCAGTCTGCTACAACTCCACAATAAGGCACAGGCTCAATACAAACTCACAGGGTAGAGTTCTACCTACTGGATTGTCCACATTTCCATACTCAGGGGCATAGGTTTTTATAATGCAGTTAAATAATGAAAGGAAAATTTTAGCCTGTTTTCAATCAAAGAAAAAAAATCCAGGGAAGTCCTTGCCACATCCATGTTGGGGGGGTGGTAGGGAGGAGGGAGCAGACTGGCAACATATGCAATTCTGTGGACAAATTAGTGATAGGAGGGGGTAATTTGATTTGTAAAAATCTACAGATTCATAATTTCAAAGGTGTCACAGCATGGCAGGGAGGACTTGCTCCCCCCACTTCCACCTCAATGTCCTCTGGCTGGTGTGAATTTTGGTAATACAGTGTCATCAGAAATGGATCTAATCAAAAGGCCCTTTCTGCCACAAACACAATGGTACCAAATGTTTAAAAATAAAAAAAAGCAATGTTTTTGTAACGCTACTTCACCGCAAGCATAGGAAACATGCAGCCCTCAAAGTCACACCGTGGTCCCCGACTGACAGGACTGTGTTAACAGCTAATGCTCAGAACATGACACCTGAATCATTTTTTAACATTCCAGGTCAATGTAAATGAAAGGAAGTCCTCAAGCTGATTTGACATCATTGGCAAAAACGCAGCAGTTCAGTGATACTGATTATCAGCTTGGTTTATTGTGCCAAAAGAGTTGCAATGAGGCACCGATTGAGAAGTCAGAATTGATCCACAAACAGATAGTTGTACAGCAACGTATAGAACGTTCATTACATACAACCCAAGTAATTCATTAGAAAATGACTGTGTTTACTTTAGTCTCCATCCTTTTTAGGCATCAATAGGGTGACAGAGTACCGACCAGGAGTCGCATCTTTGGAGGATTTCCCCCCCCCCCCCCTCACTGAGGACCCAGTTAAACATAACTCTGGTGGCATCATATATGCTATAAGAAATGCACATAAACTGAACGTGGCAAGGTTGGAGAGAAGATACGCTGAGCAACAGCAAAACTGATGAGACAAATGCCAATTGTGGGCGAGATTTGCCTTATACTAAGTCCCATGGCATATATTTAGAGAAGAACACCTGCTTCTTCTGTGGTGAGCCAAACGGCATTCGTCATGCACAGTTTCAACATGAGAGATATGGCATTATGAAGCTGTTGCCTTGCACTGCTCAGTGACTTTTCTTCATAGCTCTTATGAAGAGACTGATGCTAAAATTATCTTGCATGCCATCAGTGCCACAAAGAGAAGTGCAAGAGAACTCCAGATTTTTGCAGCAAGACTCGGATATTCTAGTGCTCTATGCAATTGTGACACCAAGGGGTACTGTCTAGAGGGCAAATGATCAACCAATGGAATCACTCCAGGATGCCTGAACATACCCAAAACTATCATCTCCTTTCAAGCATGAAGAGGTGTCAGAAGATAGACTGATCACACTAGGCAGGTATGAAATACTAGCCGCTCCTGAATCAATCCTTCAGATAATCAAATGCTCATGTGCAAAGACCAGGTGCTCACCAACATGCAAATGTTTGGCCAGTTGCCTTCCCTGTACAAAGAAGTCCAAGTGTGATGTGGACGAGGATCAGGATAACAATAGGCCTAGCATTGATGCCCTAGATGGAGATGACTTGGATAAATAAATATTTTCAGTCTTACACATCAAGGATAACTTCCTTATGATTGCCCAAGATCAATGTCCTTTTTTATGGAAGCAATGCATCCCTGTGTTAAAGTAGAATTAAAAAAAAAAGACATTGTTTTTTCAACATTTTCTCAAATCTGTATCTATATAGTTGTTTTATGTTTCCTGTGTTTGGCACCACTGCATTTGTGGAAAAAAGGGCTTGCATAAATGATACAGTGTCTTCAGAAATGGGTCGAGTTGGGTATTATCACAATTTCCACCAATTAGTGAACCTGGCACTGGCTGTTGGGTGGAAAGACGGAAGTGAGTCTCTCCACTGAAGCTATCATTCAAATCTGATGACTTACTTTTCTATCACTAAGTTGCCCACAGAATGTGATTTCACTATCTTGTGCACCAAATCTATAGATAATAGTGCAGCATAGTTTTTGGATTCTCTTTAATACATGCCTGTTCGTGAAGGATGTCAGAAAGCTCTTTCACCATGTCTCTGAAGTTTGATTTTAGCCCTTCATGGTACTCTATTTGGTCCTCTTTAATGAGCTGCTCGTTGAGTTCCAGAGCAAGTCCACAGGCCTGAATAAACTTCCTGGAGATAAAAGAAATAGACACTGGGCATTATTATTTCCCATTCAGATTTGAGCCAAAAAAACACAGCTACATATGTTTACAATTTTGCCCCATGGGCAAACAAAAGGCAACAGCTAATCCAAGAACCCAACCCACTGGTGATTCTTTGGAAGCACTGAACAGAATATTTCTGTTCTATGCCTGGCTCTTACTATCACTCTGGGATTAAGTTCTCTTTTTCGCAGACCCACTTCTTCCTCTGTCTGAGGCTGTGGTGAAATTATAACCATGTGCGTCTGACTTTCAAGGGCTGTTATTGTGAAAGGGAGAGAGTCTGCTGGGACCTCCAGACTGTGCAGCAGGGCTGGGAATATGAGATATCTTCCCTCTCTTTCTTTCATGGCCAGCATAAGTGCCCGGCAGAGCTGAAGGGGCTGATCCCTCACTCCTTCCCTGGCGTGCCCAGTGCCCCAAAGGGGATAGGAAAGAAGTGTCGACAGCCTGCCCCCTTCCCCATGCCAGCCAGCTGTGTGGAGTGGCAGGCAGCTGCACCCAAGGAAGGGGACAGCAGCGGCAGGTGAGCAGCTTCAGCCTGTCTTATTGCTCAAGGAGGAATTCTGGCTACTAAAGGCAGACGGATAGAAAGGAGGAGAGGGACATAAAAATGGGAGAAAACTACACTGGCCCTTACCAGGAGGAGAATGGGAAGTTAGCTGTTCAGTAGCTTTAGTTACCACTTGGGAGGCACAGAATTGGGCACAATTCTAAGACTGCAGAGTAAGGCAGGTCCAAGTCAAATTCTAGTTCAAAGTCAAATACCTAAGAAAATTAGCCATGGAAGCAAGAGTAATGGACCCACATGGAAGTCCATGGATTTATTTAAATATTTTAAAGTTCTTTCCAGTTGGGCAGTCCCCCTAGAGAAATCTCTCTTGAAAGATTGGGAAATGAAGCCCAATTTTTTAAAAAAATGCACAAACACACCAAGGCTTTGGTTCTCAGCTAGCCTTTCCCAGTTTCATATAAGTATTGAGACTGAGCACCTGACTACTCAGGAACACTCTAGCTTTAAAACAGAACCAGCGTTGGCGTGCAGCAACTGTTGGTGTACTTATTAGTGTCTGTATTATTGTAGCACCAAGGAGCCCTGGTCACAAACAGGGTCCCATTCTGCTAGGTGCTGTATAAACCCAGAAGGAAGAGAGAGTCCTTGCCCCAAAGAGCTTATCATGTAACACAAGAGACAAGGGGATGGAGACAGACAGACCGATGATGGGGGAGCATAAAAAACAAAGAGGTCACGCGGGTAATGGGTGTGCTCTCAGGGTTAGGAGATGGCAAGATGTTCTGAGTATGAGCAGGTAACGTCGTCATGAGAAGGATCCTTTTGGGCCAGGAAAGGGGAAACTGCTTTCCTTCCAAAATGAGACGGTCTCTGTCAAACCCTGGAATGTGTGTTTCCAATCTTAACTCATATCATGAAAACGGTAAGACAAATCATATGTTCCATTGTGGCCAGCAGGCCAATTCAATCCACTAGTAACCCACCTGAACATTTCTTTTAGCTCATTCACCTTCTTGGTGGAATATTTGTTGGACTGACTGTCATTCAGGAAAGCTCTCGCATAGGCCAGCGGACCAGCATTGACCTAAAACCCAAAATATAAAAACTCATGCATGCTACAGCTTTCTGGCTAATTTCAGAGGGTAACGAGTTTGCTTTCCTAGTAATATTATGATATTACTTCATGCCACAAGATGTGTATTTCTGTACGGGATAGCAATGCTACACTATTGAGTATATAACAGAAGACACCTGTAGTTAAAAATGTGAGGCTTTAAATTTTTTGGGGGGTGGAAAAATTTTATTTCCCGATATTCAAAGTAATTTACAATTAGACATGATGATGATATTATCTTGACAAATATATCTTATTGCAGAATAAACAATTGAATGTTGTGATTAACAGTTCCTTCCCCTCCCCCGAAATTGTTTAAAGACATTATATTATATATATTTCTGGTTTGAATCTCTTTAAGAGGGCAGCTCCCAGGGGCGGCCTGTGACTACAGGCTGACTCGGCCATCACCTAGGGCACCACCTTCAACAGGGCGCCCGGGGTGTCTGATGATGACATCACAGGGCGCCTGGGGCACCCGATGATGACGTCATTCCATTGATGGCCGTGCAGGTGGGGGCGCCAATCGCGCGTTCTGCCCAGGGCGCCAGTTGCAGCAGCCTGCCTTGGGCTGCTCCTGCCATCTCCCAGTATACACGTTTCAGGTCTCTTCAACCGCTTGCTAATATTTGTTTTATTTCTTAGAGGAAGTTTTTCATTATCATCCAGAAGTCCCAGATCATGTGCATGAAAGAGGCCCTGGCTGTTTTGCATTTCATACGGCTATCTGGGCAAATATCATGTATTTTATCATATAGACAGGGAGAAACATACACTCTGTAAGCTAAAAACGAGTGAGCTCGCGCTACATTAATATTAGAATCAATATTCATTGTCTGCTTCATCTCATTCCATTATTTTGCAGTTATTTCACATTGACAGTCTCATTAGATGACACACTCTAGACATAATTCTGATTGCCGTTTCCTTTATTAAAAATCACTTTCAGAGGAGAAAAGCACCAACAAAACTATCGGTATTAGAAAAATTTATGCAGCGTTTGCCAGTATAGCCATCGCTGTACATTCATATTGTGCATTCTGTGAGTGACGCAGCTACAACAGTTTGCTTTAAGGGTTGTGCTAGCCTTTCCTTTTTCAATGTATGATTTTTACAAAGAAAAAGATAAATGAGGAAACAAACATTCCTTCATTTCCATGTTGGTGCATGACCTCTTGCCCACTCAAGACGAAAAGGCTGTGTCCAAGACTGGGGACAAGTCAGGATTCGTGAAGCTGTCTCTGTCTGCCACTTACAGGTCAAAGCCGTTAAATATAACCAGGACCTGAGCATGGTGTGTCCTCCCCTGTGTAGTCCCATTGGCTTACCTGGTAAGCGCTACACTCAGGTTTGCTGGCAGGGGCTGGCCTGCCGCGCTCTGGGGAGCTAGTTAATGATTTCTGGAAAGTAAATCCGCTGCTCAGCAGTAATGTTTCAAGAGGTGCACAAACCCCGGCTAAGCTACTGACGGGCCTTACCTGTACAGAAACGCAGCCCTGCAGCTTGAGCTGTAGCTGGATCATGTCCACCTCATTGGAAGAGCAGAGCTTCTGCAGCTCTGCTGTCTTGTCTTTGATCTCGTCAGTAGCCACATCGATTGGCTTGAGATTAACCTGCTGTTCGTAATTTACCGGAATTCTCTTCTTCACGTAGGGAAACAAGTTTGAAGCTATTAAACATATCAAAGAGAATGGACGGTCTGAAAGGTCTTCTCCATAGACCCCTCTCCCCAAGGCTCCTGGAACAGGTCCCTGCCCTGAGAATCTCAGTGAGCTCGGGTGAAATCCGGGCTGTGCTGAAGTGAGCGATCGTTTTACCACCGAGTTTCGAGAGGAGTCAGGACTTTAGCCATAGTTGTGGGGCCCACAGTGTCCATGGGCCCCTGGGCAAGTTGAAAGAGGGACTCCATGCTCCCAGAAGGGGCAGGGCTTCAGGTGGAAGGGGCAGGCCCAGGGGAAGCTAGCCCTCAGTGGTGCCTGGAATGTGCCACCCCGGGCCCCCAGACCTCAGTCCTGCTTGTTGTGCACCGCTGCCCCCCATCCAGCCCTCCGAGCCACCCAGAGCGTGTGGCATGGCACTTTGGCAGCAATTTAAAGGGCCTGGGGTGCCAGGCAGTGCTACAATGGTAGTAGCTTTGAATCGCCGGGACCCAGGACTGTTGCTCCCTTAGGGCCTTCTCTCCCCCTAGTCGGCAGGCCTGTCCATAGTGTTTAGGCATGCCACGGTCACAAGCAAGAGGGGCTGAAGGGGGAAGGTTGAATAAATCAGATCTAACACAATATAGAGAGACTGGTCCACGTCCTCGTATTGGAGGCTCCTGAGGGAATTCTGTACACACAGCAAAGTACATATTCCGCACACAATATTTTAAACTTCTGCAAATTATGTTTGTGAAAAAATACATGTAGAGGCTCCAGCCTGGCAGTGGGGAGCACAGGCCAGTGGCTGCACGGAGATGGAGATCACCCTGCAGATCTCTCCACTCCCAGGGCAAGGACTCGGCAGTGAGACTGCACCTGAGGGTTCTGTGTGGGGCAGTCTGGGTGTGGGTTGCTCAGTGGAGGTTCAAATGCAGGAGAGTCTGGATGCACAGGGTCCTAGGTCCAGGTGCTGGGGGTGTGGAACTCAGAGGGATGGGGG
>JANRFK010001158.1:2733205-2749830 GCA_030068395.1 Apalone spinifera | reverse complement strand
TTAATGCATCCCAGAATCATGTTTGCTTTTTTTGGCAACAGAGTCATGCTGTTCACTCATATTTAACTTTTGGTCTCGGAAACCTCCTCAATCAGCTCCTTGAGTGTTCTAGGATACATTTCATCCAGCCCTGGTGATTTAAAGACATCTGATTTTTCAGAGTAATTTTAACTTATTCTTTTCCTATTTTAACTTCTGAACCTACCTGATTTTCACTGGCATTGTCTATAGTAGGTGTCCAATCGCCACCAAACCTTCTTGGTGAAAACTGACACAAAGAAGTCATTAAGCACCTCTGCCATTTCCACATTTTCTGTTACTGTTTTTCCCTCTTCGCTGAGCAATCAGCCTACCCGTTCCTTAGTCCTCCTCTTGCTTCTAATATATCTGAGCAGTTCTACTGATTTCAGAGCTACTCAGTGGAAACATGGCTGAATTTAGCCCTGGGTACCATTAAGGACATGAAGTCCCTCACATCGGGTGGGTTGGGCAAGGAATGGAGCAGAATTCTGCCTTTTTAATCATTTAAATCTCTGACCCATGGAAGATTAGGCAGGCATCCTGCATTTGCTGTATTGTTCTCCTCTCTCCTTTCTTGCTACGTGTTTTGAATAATATACAGAAAGTGCTTTTAGTTTGCACTAGTGACCTTTTCAATTAGCTCATTTACCTGTTTCTTTCTCCACAATCAGACTCGATCTGTTTGAAGGGGATGTAAAATTACACAGAAACTCCTCTCTGGATGCCTGCAAGACAACAGATGTGAGAGATGGAAAAGCAGTGTCAAATACCACTGACAGGCAGAACCAAACTCCGGTCCTCTGGATCTTAGTGCATGAGCCACTACAGCCTGAGCTACAAGGAAGCTGGTTCTCAGCTCGGGTTGTAGAGCTCATGTATTATTTTCTCTGGAAGTGGTCTTGGTACACCACACTCAGCAGGTGTATGGGATATACAAGCATAGCAGTGACTACCCACTAGTCAGCGCTGCAAATTTGGGATGAAAAATATCTAATGTGACTAAAGAAAAAAATATTTCTTCTCCCCCACTTGTATCAGGAGAAAGAGGAGGAATCCACTAGCCGAGCTGTTCAAAGAACAATACAACTTCGTAACAAAAGTTTTGTCCATTTTTTTCTCCCTGGTTTCCCCCACGATTTCTGTTGAAACATTGACCAGCTCCAAAAATTTGATATTTTACTTTCCAGTCCCAAAAAACGACTTCCCCAGAATAAATGGGCCAGGCCAAATTCAGATACGAACACACAACTCCATCTGTAAATGCACGTCCGTGTGCGAAAGCAGGGCTGGGTGGGACATTAACACACCTACAGGCTTTGCTCGGATGACAACGCATACATAGGGGAGATCGGAAAAGAGCGTGTTTGAGACTGCAAATGAAAGGGCAAAACAATCGCATCTCGCTGCACAGAGAGATTTGGAGCCGAGTCAGAAGGGATGTGAAATGAACGAAACAAGCGAGATCCAGTTAGGCTACAGACAAGCGCATGCGTGTGTTTGTCTGCAAAGCAAACCGGGGCAGGCTATCAGCAGGCAGGGGGACGGAGCAGTGCGTGGAAGTTGGACGCTGCGGGAAGACCAGGCCCATGGCTCGTGCATCACAGAAGATGAGTCCAACTGAGCCAATTCCAGGGAGCGAAGAGCTGCCGGGACCGAGAAGGCCTGCTGCAGGGCAAAAGGAGCGAGAGGGGCTTGGGCAAGCTGGGGAGAGGAACCACAAGGGAGCGGGGCTGGCGTGGGTGGTGGGCAATGCTCCCTGGAAGCTGGGCGCTTGTGCGGCCGCTCAGGAGAGAATCCAATGCTGCCCGGCTGATTAGCAGCGCGCCCCCAGGTAGATTTTGTGTACCTACTGATGGTGCACATTTGCACCTGCCTTGGTGCACTAGAAAAATTTATTCTGCACACAGCTGGAAAAATCCCACTCATGGATGGAAAAGATTCGAGGGCGCATTGGTGGTGGGTCCATGGAAGAAGCAGCCAGGTGCCGGAGAAAGTAGCTTTGGGGCCGGAAGGGACAGAGCCGAGAGCGGGCTGTGAGAAGGGAAGCTGGCTGGGCCTGGAAGCTGTAGGAGCAGGATTACTAGAGCCCCCCAGAGGGGAGGTGGTGAAACACTAGGACAAAGGGCGAGCTGAGGAACTGCTTGTGTCCGCGCACATACACCTGCTCCCAGGAGGTTGGTCTGGCAGCCCTGCTCTGTGGAGAAGGGGAGAGCCCCGAGTGGCGCCTGTCCAGGGGGTCTGCCTGGCGAGGAGGGGACAGTAGAGGGAAATGCCGCTATTCCAGCTAGCAGGAAGAGACCCACCAGTGCCTGGCCCGTGCAGTGAGACTCACAGAGTTAGACACGGCAGTGCAGGAGTAGAGGGTGTCCCGGCCAGCCAGTCGCTGGATGTTCTCCAAGAGCAGCCCGACCAGAGGCAGATACAGCTGGGCTATTTTCGCCTGCATGTTCTGAAAGACAATCGGTGACACACACTGTGCAGGGAACCACCCACAACTTCACACACAGGAGAAGCCCCTGAACTTCTCGAAGATGATCCCTGCTCATGGCTCCAGCCTAGAAAGATGTAGCTAGTAACTCCATCAGCTCTCTTTCATAGGAGTTTTGCAATCTCCCCCCGAGGTAGGAAATATCCCTGTTTGATAGATGGCAAGCGGCAGGGCTAAATGCCATCCCCAACATCATACAGGAAGTCTGTGGCAGAATGTGCAATTGTCCCCAGCCCTCCAGAATCTCCGGCTGCACCCTACACACGAGGCCACCCTTCTTTTAAATAACAGCGCTGAGTGCCCAGCTGAATGAACCAGCTGTGGCTGTGATCCCTTTGTCAATTAGGGACACAGAGCTCTCCTCCGTCTCGGCCCACCAAACGCTGAGCTCGGGGTTTCTAAGCAGCAGAAGTCAGCAGAGATCAGCGAAAAGCACAACGAACCTGCTACCGAATCCCGCCTGCCTAGCTCTCTAGGAAAGAGAGAGGAGTTGTGCTGGCAGAAATCAGTGACAGGGAAGTCCAGGGATAGCAGAACCCTTCCAACAGTTAACAATATTTTGCCATAAAACAGCTGGAGGAAGAGAGCAGTGTTGTCTTCAAGTCGTCGTTGTCAAGTCCACGTCGAGTCTCAAGTCACAAGTCGAATCTCGAGTCCCTAAAGTCACTTTCGAGTCAAGTCCCAAGTCGAGTCTCAAGTCTTAATTTAAAAAAATGTCAAGTCACTTTTGTATAAGCCAGCAATGTCGGCATTTTCGGACAATTTTTTCACCAAGTCGATTTAACAAAATTAGCAAGTCTCAAGTTGCGTCTCACCTCACAAACAATGAACCCAAGTCGAGTCTTGAGTCGAGTCACCTAGGCGACTTAAGTTGGACTCGAGTTCAAGTCGTGGGACTCAAGTCAACAACTCTGGAAGAGAGGCACCAGAAACACAACATGGGCCTTGCAAACCAAACCTCCCTCAAACCCTTTTCCTTGCGGGTGACACTGGCTAGCTAGAAAAACACCAGTTTATCTTCGTGTACTAGAGATCACGTCTCTCTCCAGATTACAGCATATGAAATACACTCCTAGCCCAGGAAAGCACGTGCTTAAGTCTCCAGGGTGCTAATCATGTGCTTCTGTTCCTTATTGGATCAGGGTGTCATCACCCGGCTGCTCACTATGGCTAAAACCAACAGGAATGACTAGCAGAAGACGAAGCTGTTTCCATCTTGAATTTTCCCCACAGCGTAGGGAAGTGCCCGCCAATTATCCACAACCAGTCTCAAAAAAGGAACACGATGCTAACGAACACTGCAAAGGCAAGCTTCTCGAGTGTCTTTGCAGTGACCCCAACGACACGCCACGGGCTGCCCTTCCAGCCAGGCCTTACCTTGTGCTGGTATCGGTTGTCGAATGCATGCTTTATGAAGAGATTCTTCAAGCTAGCGATGGCTGTGAATCTGATATCGTAATTGTCTTGCAGAGCCACAGCGGTTTCCCGCAGCAGCAGTCCCACCAGGAAGTGATGCTTGCAATAGTCATCAGTTAAACTGTACTCCAGATTTACATCTGCAACACACAGCAAACCATTGAGCGGGGCTTGCAGGATTTCGCTCTGGAGAAAGCAAGGAGTCAGGATTTAGTCCTAATACAGATACCGCCCCTCTGTAAAGCGTTTGCATGCAGGGGGTGCTTCAGGGACCCTGAACAGCCCTGTATCTTTTGCACCCATCATTAAAGGCAGCCGCTTTCTGATTCAGACGGAATGGACCACTGGCTTTGCCCACCAACTTCAATCACATCCAAGGACACAGACACCTCAGGAGTGAGGAACCAAAGGCCTGGGGGCTTGGATGCAGGCCCTAGCTTGCTTTGATACGGCCTCTGAGGCTCAGGGCTCTCCCCCAGTATTGGGGAACCCACACTGGTGCTCCAGCTCTCCGCCTTCCCCCCGCTGCCTTCCCACGCACAAAATCTACCAGGCTGGGCCCCTCTAGGCTCTGGTGTGCAAAGGGAAGGTGGGGAGGGTCTTTCTGCTTCTCAGTCGGGGGCCACAGCAGTGAGAGTTTGGGTGGGGGTTGGGATTTTCTTTTTTTGCTTCTCACTTGTGTGCAGCCCCCAATTGGTTTTTCTGTGGGTCAGCAGCTCCTGACCCCCAAAAAATTCCCCGCCCCTTCTCTAGTGCCTTCTGTTTGGGTTTCACGTTGAAAGGTGCGCCTCTCTTTGGTGACAAGGTTAGACCTAGGAGTCCCCGAGAGGCCTTGTTCACCGTACTGCTCCATGGGCCGGCGCAGCAGAGTTTGATTGACATCCTAGCATCACAGAGAGCGGAGAGGGACAAGAGCTGCTAACCCCCAATGTGAGCCCTCGGGGACTATTATAACCACTGGGGGGAGGGGTTATAACACCATGACACGGCATCTTTCTGGGGCGGTTTATGCTTGTGTGAGCTAACAAGCCAGTGAGATGCTCAAGCCCTGAGTGTAGAGAGAATGAGAGATGCATGGCAGTGATGCCTAATGGCAATAGGCCGTTGGGTGCAGCAGGGTTGGAAGAAATCCACATCCTGCGTCCAGCCACTGGTTTATTTTGCATCTGCCATGGCAGTGCTGCCCCCTTCAGCCCTGGTCTGGCAGCGAAGGCCAGAGTTATAATACTGAGTCCCAGCACACAGGGGACAGCGTCTCGCAACTACAGAACGAGATCGAGCTGCAGGAAGAGCTAAAACGTACGGGAGGCAAATGGGGATGCCCCATCACCACTCATCTCTGGCCCTGCAGCTGGTTCCGAACACCAGGCTTCAAACCAGGCCCCCTCGGGACAGGGAGCTCACCGGGATGGGAGCTGTGGTGGCCGCAGCTCTACCAGCAACCCTCTTTTGCTCTTCCTGACCCACAGCCTCTGTAGCACAGCTCCAAGGAGCAACGCTTCCCCGCGCCCAGCTGCTGGGCTCTCCCCTACCAGCCTCAGGGATAAGCTACAAGCCGGGTGGCCTCCCCCCTCAGCTGGCAGCCACCCCGTTCTCCGACGTTTGGAAACTCCCATGCTTAGGGCAAGCTCCCATTAGGCCGGGAGGCTAGACAGCTGTGAAAATCCCAACCTTCGGCTCCGTCTACACTGAACAATTGATTGCCACAAGGGGAGTAGCCCCCAGCACCGGAGCCTGGTTTACACTGGCGCTTTACAGCACGGTAACTTGCTGCCCTTGGGGCGTGGGCGTGGTTTTGCACACCCAGGAAGTGACAGCGCGGCAAAGAACCAGACTTGGCCTAAGTTTCCCAGCAGCCCTGGCATGTTGATGACGAACACAACAGCTGTTTGAAATGCTGCTGGTCCAAGTCTGATCCAAGGTGAATCGAGGTGCGAATTCAGGAGCAAACAGGAAGCAAGCTGCAGAAGCCACCCAGTGCGGAGTTTTAGCTGTTTTAATAGACGTCTACCTCTATTCCCCACCAGGGTTATTTCGGTTAGTTGGACACAAGCAAGGAAGCTGATTCAAAGTGGTGTATTTAATTTGACATTAGATGGTTCAATGGTCCCAGTCCAACCTACCTACTGAAGTGAACCGTTCCACAGCAAATGAAAAAAAATCTAAGTCATGCGTAAAAAAAGAAAAGGAACAAATAAAAACACAGCAAAACTTCAAGCATCATTGCCCCGCCCTCGCCTGAGCAGCATTGGTGGCATTGTTACATGCGGTTAGACTGTTTGTGTGTCGACGAATCGACGTTGAGCTGGGTGGCAGCGACCTGCAAGAACTGGCCAGGGTAAGTTCTGCTCACAAGAGCACGACCAAATTCGAGCTGCTGGAGAAACACTGATGGCCTTCAGGAAAACCATGGGAGGAATGGGGGGAATGTAGAGAAGGATTTATCTGGAAAGCCACAGAGAAATTGCTCGGGGATGCCTCGAGGTCATAATGGGGCATGGCCCACCGCAGGGACGGCCTTGCGCGCTCACACTGTGCCCCCTTGCCAGCCCCCTGCCAACGATCCCGCCTCTAGGGGGAACGGGGCTCTCAAAGGTTGGGGGGGCAGGGACCTTCTCTGGGTTCAGACAACTCCAGATGCCGTGAACTACCCCTACAGTCTACCCTGCTGCCCCATGGGCATGTCCCAGTGCACACGACAATGCCACGTCTCTGCGGGCCCACATGAGATGGGGTTATGCTGCTTGTGCCTGGCAGCCAGACTGGGGTGAACCGATCCGGCCATGTTGCCGTCGGCATCCTTTGTGAGAAAGAAGGAAAACCACTCAGTGGCCAGCACTGAACTACAAGGAGGCAGCTCGGGGGCTTTTAGGGTTTCAGTCTGAAAGCTGCCAGTACAAAAAGGTTTGCCATTCAAGCCAGAGCATCCCTGCCCGGTTGCCTTAAATGTAGGCCCCAGGTTTAACATTGCCTCTTTCCTAGCCACTCTCAGCAGTGCCTGCTGCTACCCTGGGCCAGGCAGACCGGCGGCCTGTTTAGGTGAGCATGATGCGGATTAGTCTGGGCTGGGCAGCTCAGAGAAGTAAGTAAGGCGAGAAAACAGGCAGGGAGATGCAGCGCCCTCCTTTCACTTCTGGGAGCAGGTGAAAGACACAGCCAACCCAGCTTGCCATGCATCATGACGCGCTTTAAGAATTTTGAATTAACGTTTCATTTTAATGTTAAAAGTGGTGTGTATTTCGGGAACGCCAGAAGAGCCAGATTTGGTCCTGCACTGAGCCATGTCTGGCTCGAGACCCAGAGGCTGCTGACCCGTCTGACCTGCTCCTAAATATCTCCAGTGATGCAGCCTCCTCATCTCCCTAGGCAATTTATTCCAGTGTTTCACCACCCTGACAGGACATTAGGAACTTTTTCCTAATGTCCAACCTAAACCTCCCTTGCTGCAGTTGCAGCCCGTTGCTTCTTGTCCTGTCCTCAGAGGCCAAGGAGAACCATTTCCCCCCCTCCTCCCTGTGACACCCTTCAGGCACACCTCTGAGATAGAGCAGTGCTGGTCTCCCCACGGTACAGATGGGGAACTGACAGGACACAGCTACGTGGCAGAAAATCCTGTGACAACTGTCTCAGAGGCTGCTGACTTGGGCTTGTGGGGCTCACGCAGAGGCACTAAGCGCCATGCAGCCGTTTTCACTCTGGCTTGGAGCCCTCTCATGGATGTGGGGCTTGGCACCTGAGCGTGTGCACAGCTACTTTAGCATTGTCCTGTGAGCCCGCGGCCATAGAGCTGAGCTCTGAGACTCGCCACCGTGGGGAGGTTTAAATGTCTTTTTTCAGTGTAGACACACCCTGAGGCAGCGACCCGGTCACCCGCTGAGCCGGCAGCGAGCTAAACCAGGTCTCCTGTGTCCCAGCAAAAAGCCATCCACTCTGGGGGCCGACCTCGGAGGTTGTGGGAAAGGGCAGCTGATTCACCATCTACGACATATTTCCTGAACTTTGTCCACACGCTAGAGAATTTCTCTAGAGCAGCTCAGTGTGATTATTTAAACATAGGAAACCCAGAAAGTGTTGCCCCAGAGGTTGTTTGGGGACCTGGTCACACAGAAGCAGCAAACCCATATAACTTTCCAGTGGATAGCCCAAGGGGGGCTCCCCAAGGGCACTCACCAAAACCTACCACCCGATGCCAGCGAGGGAGCCCCTCGAGGCCGACACGGTGGGGCTGTCGAACCAATTCAATGCGAGGAGACGTACCTTGAACCCTCTGAAGTTTTGGTTTGGCAAAGGGCATCGGTAAATTTAAAGGGATGTAATGCTCATGGTTGCAAATTGTTTGCAGGAATTCAAACTTTAATTCAAGCAGGATCTGGATAAAAGACACAAGATGTTAGAGTGACTAGCTGGCATGGAACGTACTGCTTGTTCACTGCTGGTGGAGTTACTCCCGGACTAGACTTGGTCCATCACATCAGTAATCCTTTCGGGCTGGTTTATGTCCTGCTTTCTTTGCCTCTTCTCTGCAGCCTTTATGGGCCACAGTGACCTCCTGTCATCTCTGCCCCGCTCTATGCCTCCCAAATACTCGCTGGGCCAACTAGCCTGGTCCTCTGATGCTCCCTAGCTCCTCATGAGCTTGGCTGCTCCTAATCTCTCAGGTGGTTTTAAAACGAGAACAGAATCGGCATTCTCTGAGCACACAGACACACCTCTCTGCGGAGTGGATATCGTAGCCGTGTTGCTGCGGCAGCCAATTGCAAGCTCTGTTTGACACAGACAAGTATAACTCCCTCCCTCCCCGACAGGCTGCTGCGACTGATCCAGCGCTCACCTTCGGGTCTTTGCGACCGAATCCAGACATGTAGTCATTGATCAGGTTAAAAATGAACCCTCTGTCCATAAGTGTCAGGCAGCGCTGCAGAGGGAGAAGCACGTTAGCATCCCCAGAACAGTGTGTCACTGTCCTACGTTGTCTCTACGGCCCAAGAGTCAGTTCGCCCACAGCCCTGCCAAGAGTCACGCCATGTCCTGCTGGATAAACTTGCTCTATAAACGTGCTTCGTGGAAGTGTTTGGAGTGATCAGCCTCCAGGGGACGAGAGAAACATTGTAATGAGAGTGCACCACTAAACCCGGCCGCAGCACAGCTGCTAGGCAGGATGGCGGGCCCCCTCTTAACCGTGCAGAGTCCTCCTTTCTTCTTACCTGCTCCAAAAGCTATGTAGCAAAGCCCCGGCTGGTGAATTCACAGCCTGTTCGGCACTATCTGCCTTGCATGCATTGAGCCTGGGAGAAAGGAGAAAGCCACTGACCTTCAGGAAGTTGGCCAGGCTGAAGTTGACATTCCTGGACTCCTCAGGGATTTCGCTGTAGCGGATGGTCACATGGGGAATTATGGCGAGAAGCAGCGAATGCAAAACGTGATGGTAGGAGTCAGGAAACCGCTGGGCTCGGGGCAGCTGAAATCAAACACGGACCCGGACGTCCAATCAGGGTCAAGGGATTCATGTGCAGGCTTCCTTGAAGCAGCCGCACAAAGGAATGCTCAGTTACACACCACACCCTGGGGCAATGTGAGTCCCTCACGAGGCTGGGACACGGGAAGGGAACAGCCTACTACTGCTACCAGTTCATGGAGTAACCCTGCAGCTCAAATACGGGAGGTCTGTGCTGAACTGAACCTAAGAAAAAGACCACAAATTACAGTGACAGAATTACAAGGCAGGGAAAGTGGGGAGACAGAAGTAAAAATAAATTCTGGCTGGGCTTTTCTGGTGTGTTGAGCAAGGGCGGCACGTTTTCTGGGGAGGTAAAGTTTGCAGAGCAGCTGCCTGAAGGAGGCTGGCGTTGTGACATCTCTCGTGTGCCTGGGGCCCCGGGCAGGCACACTTACCTTGATTTTGTTCTCTTCTAACAGGTACATTGCCATGGACTTCGCCAGTGCTTCGAAGAAAAACCAGGAGTACTAGAACAAACACACGGAGATCAGTCCTGTCTCCTGGCCAGACCGAGCGCATGGCTCCGGCTCCGAAAAGGCAACATTGCAATGGCCAGAGGAGTCACACAGATGGTAGTTTGAACCGAGAGCGCCCTTTCATGCGTGTCTGAAATACGCCTTTTAAATGGACTCCGAGACACAGACGGAAGGAGAGTAGATTGCCGCTTGAAAAAGCTCATCAGGACACCTCCTGCCTTGTGGAACTCAGATCCAGGCAGCCCACCCTGGCCCTTGGATGGAGTCCCCATGAAATCAACGGGCCTCCAGCAGGAGCAAGGGTCTGCCTGGAGAGGATCCACTTGCAGGACCGGGGGCTTTGTGATCATGCAAAGGCATGCAGGATGGGCCAGGTGACACCACTGGGGTTGGCATGGGGGGAGGGAGGCGTAAGGCAGCACATGACCGGGCCCAAAGAACATTATGCATGGGCCGAGGGAGGGCACAGAAAGGGACGCCTTCCTAGGGAGAAATGCCAAATCAGACCACTTCTCTCTCCTGAACGGTCTGGAAGGGGCCGTGGTTGTATGTCGAATGAAAGATGTGGAAACATCCCAAAGGTGCATCATACGAGGACAACACAAATGATGAGGGGTTGGAAAGAGTGCCATCTGAAGACAGCTTAAAAAGACTGGGATTTTTCATCTTAGAAAAGAGGAGACTAAGGGGGGGAGGGGGAATATGCTAGAGGTCTATGAAATCATGACAGGAATGGAGAAAGTGAATACGAAAAAGTTATTGACTTGTTCCCATAACATAAGAACTAGGGGTCACCAAATGAAATTAATAGGGAGCAGATTTAAAACAAACAAAAGGAAGTTTTTTCTTCACGCAGTGCACAGTCAACCTGTGGAACTCCTTGCCAGAGGATGTTGTGAAGACCAGGACTGTAACAGGGTTCAAAAAGAGAACTAGATAAATTCATGGAGGTTAGGTCCATCAATACTTATTAGCCAGGATGGATAGGGAGGGTGTCCCTTACCTCTGTTTGTCAGGGGCTGGAAATGGGCAACAGGGGAGGGATCGCTCGACGATTCCCTGTTCTGTTCCCTCCCTCTGAGGCACCTGGTATTGCCACTATTGGCAGACAGGACACTGGGCTAGATGGACCTTTGGCCTGACCCAGCCTGGCTGCTCTTATGTTTTAGAAATCACACGCACAGCTGTGCCTCGTACAGAGAGAGCTGGGGCCAAGGGAGACTGGGAAGATTACGCCAAGGCTCTGGTCCAGTGAGAGGGTATGAGCGGACAGAAGCAGCTTGGATGTCTAACATGGAGCCCTGACCTTCCCCCCTTTCTGCTCCGACCCTTCACGGGCCCGGCCAGGTTGCCCTTTTACCTTGAGCAGCTTATTGATAGCTAGGAAATCCGCCGACTGCTTCAGCACGGTGGCCATTGTGATGGCCAGAATTTCGTGGGTGGCTTTCGCCTGCGGGGCGCTGGGCTTCTCTGCTCGGAAGCCGAACTGCAAAGGGACAGGAAGACTGTCAGGTTGGCGAGGGGCTTGCTCACGGTGAGGAATTCACCAGACCAGAGCATGGCCCATCTGTTCCCTCCCTATAAGGCAGCTAGCACAGGCCGCTAGGGGCAGACAGGACACTGGGCAAGATGGCCCTTTGGGTGACCCGGCCCGGCCGTTCTCGTGTTCCGACTGACCTTTACGAAGGACCGTAAGTAATGATCTAGGCCTTCTTCGTGGCACTTGGACACAATGTGGAGAAGAACCCTACAAAACAAACCAACAACCAACCATGGGGTGCGACTGAGCACACAGCACCTCAGTGATATGCAAGGGTGAGCATCCAGGTGTGGGCCCTACTGCAGCACAACCCAGCCGCCAGCCCCGGGGCTGGGGTGATCAGAC
Source organism: Apalone spinifera (assembly GCA_030068395.1). Classification (NCBI taxonomy): domain Eukaryota; kingdom Metazoa; phylum Chordata; order Testudines; family Trionychidae; genus Apalone; species Apalone spinifera. Next base: position 2,738,047 of record JANRFK010001158.1, on the reverse strand, counting down.
AGGCTCCTGACCAGGCCTGAGGCGTTCTTGCCCAACTGAGCCCCCTCAGACTCCGCTGAGGGAGAGAGGGCCCTACAGCCAGGCAGAGGCCCCTCTGCCTCCCACCCCCAGTTTGTTTGCCTGCATTCTGCCAGTGCCTCACAGGACCAGGAGCAAAAGGGTTTCAAAAAGCAACTTTACTAGTCACTAGGCCTGGGGTTTCCTCTCAGCTGGGGCAAGGGAGCAGGGCAGCCCTGCCAACTGCGCTCTGGCCCTCATCCCCTTGCCGAGAGCCAACCGGGACCCATCCTGGTTCTTCCTTGCACTGGGTCTTCTCCTCTGAAGCCTTCTGCCAGGAATTCTTTCCCAGTTCTTGGCTCCCTAGTCAGCTCTCCAGCCCTTTCCTCATGAGGGACGCTTGGCCCCTCTGCGCGTAAGCGCTGCCCTACGTGGTGTGAGGCTTCGTACACGGTTGTAAGGGTCCATGGGTCTGGAACCAGGGACCCACAGGTCTCTAGGCAACCCTCTTATCCCAGCAACCCTCCAGCAGCTGGCGGGTCGAACAACTAATGGAATCCCACTACTGCCACCACCGGCACTGCCCCAGGAGCTCCAACTGAAGGGGCGTCTGACCCCACCGACGGTCCCAGATGCTCTGCTCATGCCAGAGAGAGACAGGCAGGGGGCTATGCAACTGGCCAGCTCCTGGCTGGCTGCTGCATGGCATCTACCTGCCAGGCCTGCCTGATTCCTGAGCCCTGCGGCCCTGCCTTGTTCCTCCCCCCAACCAGCTCCTGGCTCCGGTCCCTGGTCTTCTGACTCCTCCTCCGGGCTCTGGCAGCCAGCCAGACTCTGGTTCTCAATCTCGACTGTTTCCAGGCTCTTGACTCCTACTTGGCCCTCTAGATTTGACCACCCTCATCCGCAGCCACAGTAGTCGGAGCTATGTATACAGGCCCCCAGTGACTCAGGACCTAGGCATTCAAAGGGGTCTGGGGCTCCCGGCTACTAGTACTACTGGCCCTGGGCCTGCCCCTTCTGGGAGCACAGATCCGGACCCCCACACACCTTGCCCGGGGGCCCACAGACATGTCAGCTCCTCTGTATATAGCTGATTTTTCACAATACTAGATGACGAACCAGTTTTAAGGCAGGCTCCCAAGTCTGGTGGGAAGTGACAGTGCAGAGCAGCAAGTGAGTCCGGCCTCACTCCCAATCCCCAAGACAACAAGCATGAGAATCTACAACCTCACACGGACCAAGTGCAAAAGCGAACCCGTCCCGCCCAGCCCAGGGAGAGCCTGGCCCGCCAAAAACAAAGTTTCAAAGCCAAGAAGGAAAATAAAAGGAGGAGAATCAAATTCCCCTCATGGCTTATCTCATCTCCAAACCCTTTGTTGGAAGGCAAGATGACTCTGCCTCCATCTGGAGAGGTCAGCATGACTTAACTGCAATATCAACTGGGAGGGAGGCCAACTTTCTCTCTATTTTTGGAGATGCAATGTCAGCATTCCTTAGCAAAAAGCTAGATTACAGCCTTCTATGCAGCATCCGTTAGAAAGCTCTTACATGGTGCAGTTGACAGCTACTTCATCCTCCTGGGTCACGTTGGTGAGGACTCTGAACAGTTGCATAAGAATTACTGGCAGAAACTGTATCATCCCTTGGATTTCCATGGCATGCAAACACTGGAACAGATGTTCAGAAGACACAGTTTGTAGCCTGACACATTACAGATGTTGTCGAGTGTTTATACTTTGCCCAGAAAAGTTTGCACCCATGCAGGCATTCATAGGAGGTGTGTTTGGAATTACCCAGCCAGCTGGTCATGCCAGTGAACATAAATAACTCCCCAGGACTGACGTACTGCCCTTGGATGTGCCCTGACAGCGAGAACGGTCTGGGAATGAGTCCGTCGCTTTTACAAGAAGTCACATGCCTGCTCCGAACTGCCGGATTTTTCCCAAAGGTTAGTGCTGAAGTTTTGATTGTAACTCTTTTTGTGACTAGTGGGAAACTTTCCAAAGGGATTCTGGCCCTTCACCACCCAGCTCCCAGTGACGTGTAATGACCTGTGGGCCTTGCTCTGCTTCTGGACATGGGATGTAGGAGCTTTTGAAAGTTCAACCCTGTGAGTTTAAATATTAACTGATCTCACTTGCCCATTCCCCAGAGCTAAAATAAGGGGCCTCATTTTCAGAGGCGCTAAGTCTTGACTCTGACATCAAGCATGCCCTCCACAGCCTTGGTAATGTAACAACATCTCTGCCTCAGTTTTCCCCATCTATGAAACAGGGCTCACAGTCGTCACTTGCCTCTCTCAGGAGACCCATCAACAGGTTATGTTTGTAAAATGGTTTGAACGTGCAAACTGCGATTTACAAGTGCCCACTCTTAATAGTAAAGATGCGATTATTTTTACTCCTTAAAACAATATTTAGCTCCATGCAAGAGACCCAATGATTTTTAATTCTACATGATCTACCCGGTGGCTACTGAATCACGCTCGAAGACAAATTGCTACCAAAGCTACCAGAAATGGTGAACGGAACGGTTCTGTCCTGGTCAGAAGTTACTGGTTATAAAAACTTGGCCCTGGTCCTACAACTCGCCTTTAGATTTTGGTGGGACAACTCTCCTCTGCCAGGCCCAGGACTCCTTTAAAATTGAAATTCAATTGCAAGCTATTGGCTGCATTGACCAAATTTTAGACTGGCAAAAAAAATACTGCACTCAGGTTATAAATCCCTGAAAATAAGAAACTATGCGAATCCAAAGGCATGCTCAGTATCGACAGCAGCACAAGAATATTAGTGCAATGTAAAACAGCATCCCAGGTCAGGAAATCATTGGCACCAGCTAGGTTCAAGGTAGCCAACTCATTTAAGATAGTCGGGGAATTACTCCCTCCCTTATGGAAGTCTGAACATGGGGAAATGAATGGGCACCACTGGGCCTTTACCAGCAGGGGGCGCTCAGACGCTGCACAGACGCCACTACTTTCCCACCCTCATAAAAATGAAAACAAAAGAGAAAACAGCGGGGAGAGTTTCTGAGCAAAGCCGGTAGCAAGAGAGGAAAGGGCAGGCACCAGGAACATTCACGCTGGGAAAGCAGGGCATTAATTTAACACACGCGGGTCAGGTGCTCACGAGGACACATGCCCCTGTCCTCTCTCGAGGCGTTGAAGGTCGTGACTCGATTTCCCATTGCAGTGGATGGAAGACTCCTGTCAACATCAATGGGAGCTGGGGCAGACGGTGATGGGGAGGGTCTTTCTCCTAGGGGCTCTGCTGGTCTCACCAAAGCCCATGAATGCACCTTGCTGGTGCAGAGTGTGCCAGCCAGCCAAGCTAGCCCAGCAGGTTTCAAACTTTTTTCCTCATAACCCAGTTGAAGAAAATCATTGATGCTGCCACCCAACAGACTGTGACTGGAGTGTGGGCTGCAGGGTGGGGCTGAGGCTGGAGCTTTGGGCTGCAGGAGGGGGCAGGGCTGGGGCAGGAGGGCTTCTCTCGAGTGGCTCCCGCTCAGCGGTGCAGTAGGAGTGCTAAGGCAGCTTCCTGCCTCTCCTGGCACTTCAGCCCATGCTGCCACCAGATGCAGCCAGCAGCAGGTTCCCAGCCCATGGGAGTGCGGAGCTAGTGCTCGGGGCAGGGGCAGCGCACGGAGCCCTGTGTGCTCTCCCCGCCCCCCACCTAGGAGCCAGGCCTGCTGTGACCGCTTCTGGGGTGCAGCGCGGACTGTTGGGCCAGGACAGGCAGGAGCTGCCTTAGCCCCCACTGCTCACCTGATCCCCCTGCAGCCACGAGCCCCAGCGCCCGACATCCCACCCCCCAGTGCTGGGGCGTGACTCGTCATTTGAAAACTACTGAGCTAACCCAATGGTCTGTGCTGCGCCATGAGACATGCGGCAGTTTGCAGCTCTCGGGTCCCTGTATGGGCAGTGGGTGAAGGCCCAGCTGGGGAAGGCAAGCTCCAGCCCCGCCCCTTCTGCTTGAGGCTCCGCCCCTGGAGCCAAGCCCCACCCACCCCCAGCCCGATCTTTCCTGGCCACCTGGAGGGCTGGTGTTGCCGTGCTGCAGCTCCAGCACCAGCCCTCCCTGGCGGCTGGGCACGCAGGCAGGTTTGGGAAGGCTGTGCCTTCCCGTGCCTACAATATCGGTCGCCCAGGGGGCCCCGCCTCTAGGTGTTTCCAGTATGGGGCGAGGGCTGTGCAGGAACAGAAATCAGAGCCGTGAGAGGTGTTTCCGGGAGCCCTGGGAAGGACCAGCCCCTGCTTCCCTGAATACCGATAAGTGCATGTATCTGGCTCTAAGCGCCCACGACAAGCTGTTCACTCTCCAGGCTCTGGGGCTGAGTCACAGGGACCCAGAGGTGTGGCTGCACAGATCGATAATGCTGTTGCTGTACCACACTCGCACTCCCCGCCCCGTTGGCACCCTCCCGGTGGAATACTTAGGGGCGCTGGCGAGGGCAGACAAGCCACAGCCAGGCTGTAATAAGGGTCAGGGCGGACACTGTTCACCTTTAGGTATTTCACAAGCTCGCCTGGCACCTCTTTAGCTCCTGCCTGGACCAGCTGGCAGTGCTGGAAGAATTTGTGCAGGTGCAAGTCCTGAAGAGAGAGACGAAAAACAACCAATGTCAGTGAAGCAGCCTTTCTGTCCCCACATTCCCCATTTCAGCAAACCTCCCGCTCTGCGCCTGCGGCAGTGGCTGGCGGGCCCACATCAGACCTTCCCTCCAGCTCCCTGTTCACTGCAGTGTTCTGCACCAAACAGCTATCTCAGAAAGCTCGCTGACCTGCCCCCCCGACTGGGTCCCTCTGGCTAGCCCACCCCACACAGTCTGTGCAGCGTC
>JANRFK010001158.1:2709733-2727611 GCA_030068395.1 Apalone spinifera | reverse complement strand
TTGTCCAACAAGTTATGTTCTTCTACGTGCTTCACAATTTTATTCTTTACTACTTTAGGAATCTAACACTGGCTTAGCGCCTCTCTCCTAGAGGATGGAAAAGTCACTTTTCATCCGCACGATCAGGGTAACCTCTGTTTGTTGTTTGTTATGTGCCTTCACATGCAATTCTCACAGATTCTAAGGACAGCTCCCTATATGCATTTAGGGAAAGATTTTATCTTCAATTATCTTGATGTTAGTGTGACTAAGGTGGCTTTTCATACAACTAAAGGACACCTAGAGTAAGACGATGTAGGTCCTGTCTATTCCCGGCCTGCTGGATAATCCGGGGCAAACCACTTCACTCTCTGTGCCTCAGTTTCCCTACCTGTGAAAGGAGGGCAATGATACCACCCTCACAAGAAGCGCTGCACACAATGAAATGTTAACAGGCCAGCTGATGGTCAGATGTGGGTTTCTTACTTGAGAATTCCAGAGGGACGCCCTCGATGGTGACATTTAAGTGGCCCGGGATAACCTGGAGTTTTGTCTTCTCTGGCCTGCGACAAAAAGCAAGAACAAACGCCTCAATCCTGATCATTCAAACACTGAACAAGTGAGCCCCAAAGAGCTGAGCTTCTCGGGGTGGGGTAGGAACTCTCTCGTGGCCACACATCCTAGAGGAAAGACCATTCAAATGCCTGATGGGCTGCCGTCGCCGTTCTTCACACTTACTTCTTATACTCGGCCAGCAGCTTCAGAAGATCCTCGCTGGAGAGTTTGCCGCTGTCTTGTTTGTAGAAAGGAGAGAATTTCCCGTCATGATCCAGCGCACCCTGAGAGTCTTTGAAAACCGGCCTGCAAAACACAGAAGCGACCACAGCTCCCAAGCAGTACAGCCCAGGAGCAGCGGGGCTCCCACGCCGGCCCGGGACGCACTCTGCATCGGCAGCTCCCAGGTGCTGTGCTCTGCCTGCTATTATGATTCACACATGACGCTGGGCTGCATGAACGGGAGTGTTGTGAGCAAGACACGAGAAGTCATTCTTCCGCTCTGCTCTGCGCTGGTTAGGCCTCAGTTGGAGTATTGTATCCAGTTCTGGGCACCGCATTTCAAAAAAGATGTGGAGAAATTGGAGAAGGTCCAGAAAAGAGCAACAAGAATGATTCAAGGTCTAGAGAACATGAGCTATGAAGGAAGACTGAAGGAATTGGAATAGTTTAGTTTGGAAAAGAGAAGACAGAAAAGGGACATGGTAGCAGTTTTCAAGTATCTAAAAGGAGATACATTGGGAGGACGGAGAAAAATTGTTTCCCTTGGCCTCTGAGGACAGAACAAGACGCAATGGACTTAAACTGCAGCCAGGGAGATTTAGGTTGGACATTAGGAAAAACTTCCTGCCTGTCAGGGTGGTGAAGCACTGGAATAAGTTGCCTGGGGGAGTTGTGGAATCTCCATCCCTGGAGATATTGAAGAGCAGGTTGTATAGAATCGGTCAGGGATGGTCTAGCCCAGTGTTTCTGAACATGTTCTGTGGGAACACTTAGAGAAACACGTTAACTGGCCCCCCCGGTGTGTTTACTTACCGGCGCCACGGCCACGGAGCTTTGCGGTTCCCATTGGCTCCAGTTCGCTCTTCGTAGCCAAGCGGACCCGTGGAAGTGGTGGCCCAGCCCACGCCACTTCCCACGGCTCCCCTTGGCTGCAAAGGATGAAACGGAGCCAATGGGTGCCACGAGGCTCCATGGCCGCGGCGCCGGTAAGTAAACACACCGAGGCGGCCAGTTAATGTGCTTCTCTAAGTGTTCCCACAGAACACGTTCAGAAACACTGGGCTCGCTGGTGCTTGGTCCTGCTGGGAGGGCAGGGGACTGGACTCGATGACCTCTCGAGAGCCCTTCCAGTTGTAGTGTGCTAGGATTAACAGCGTAGGGAGAAGGAAGAGACCCAAAGCCCATCAGTATCAGGGGAACCTTCAGTGGGTGTGGGGCCAAGCTCAAAGGATGAGATTCACTCCTGTGCAGAGCACACACCAGGGCTACGCCACACACACACTCAACCCAGCCCATCCACGCTGGCTCTGCACACCGGAATGAACAGCATCCCACGGCCAGCCTGGGGGCTCGCCAGCTTGTCCTTGCAATAGGGCCACCCTGCTCATGGAACCTCGGTGGATGCCAGCAGCCACAAGCCACGCTGACGTCCCAGAGTTGTTACCATCTTGGCTTGGGACCAAGAGCAGCCCAGAGAGGGAACGGGAGACAGTGGGATGAATTTATAACTCAGTGATGATGTTTTCAAGGGAGATGCACTCAGAGCCAGCTTGGCTCAGTGTATTTTTACTCTAAACCCAAGAACTTTCGGGGGATCAGCCCAGGGTCTTCAGTCAGCTCAGACCCTGAAGCAGGAGGGTTTATCACTACAACTGGTTGGAAATGATTCACCCATGTGTTTTCGGTGAAACACACCAGTACTGCTGAAATCTAGACAGCCCAACAAATGTGTGGATATGTTGAAAATTCCCGTTGGAGGAAAAATGCCCGTGTTTAGTTTTGAATTTTTTATTTTGGAGAAGGTTTGTTTCAGATTTTATTTTGCTTCAGGGTTTTCACTTTTAAAAATTATTTTCACAATATTCCTTAACATGCCAGCACTAGTGGTGCACAATATGACCTCATCTAAGAGCTAAAATCCATTTTGTTTTAAAAATCACTAAAGCAAACGTGACAACCATGATGGAAACATTTTCTTTTCCAGATCAGAGCGTCTTCTGTTTGTAGCAATGAACAATCTGACCCTGCTATTGCTATCACGTTATGAAAGAGTGCTAAAATAAATATAAAAGTGGGGAAAAAAATTCTTAATGGAATTTCAGAATTCCAAAACAAAAATTTTCCCAAACCGAAATTTTACAGGAATTTTGTTTCTTAGGAAATTTCTATTGTTTTTGGTTTGATAGGGAAGACTAACATTTCAAAATGTTGGTATTTCCCATGAAACAGAAATTCCACATTTCAACGAGCTCTATTTATAGTTTTCCCCCAAATGCTTGTTTATTTTCTAATCTTTCCTGTTCTGACTCTGGCTCACAAAAACAAATTGGTAACACCAAATTCCGCCCTTCATCGCATTTGTGCGGCTTCCCTGGCTTACGGAATTTGGCCCTTAACCATCACCACGGGGCCTCGTTTGCAAACAGCACAGAGAGCAACAACTTCAGAAGGACAGGACAGAGTTCCAAGTCAACTGACCTGGCAGCCCAAGCAAAGGGCATCCTGTACCGCCCAAGACGACCACACACCTGCTTAGCCAACTTATGAACCTTCTGGGCAGTCTGGAGAAAAGAAAAAAATAAAACAAACCAAGAGAAAGGATCCATGGGGTCATGCTTCCTAGTGCCCGAGTTACGCTGCAACAGTTCTGGGGAAAGAAAGCCCTCCACTTTCTAGCAACATACAGCCAGGTAAGAAGTCCGAGCAGCTAAGACATTCCCCACCCTGAGCCTCTCCCGACTTACGCCAAAGTCAACACGACTCTTCTCGTTGAACTCAGTGGAAGGGTCACATCCCAGCTCGAGTACACACAGCTTACGGCACCTGCCACTAGAGGGCCCCCAAGCCCTGCTGCCTTTTGAATCCACGGGCCACCATGCTCTTTGTATACCCCAGCCGAAGACAAGGGGGCGGAGCTCTGCTTAGGGTGGGCGTGGCTATCGGAGAGGCTGTATTCTGCATGGTTCTGAACCCTGCAAACTGCGGGGCAGGAGCCATTTGCATTAAACAATCGCTCTTCCCACCTGCAGGCTCAAACCCAAAGACAACCTGAGGCAGCGGGTTGCATGCAGGGCTGCATCTCTGTTGTGCATAACAGCTCCACACCCAGCCTCAGGCCCGGCATAGTTCTAATGTGCTGGGGAAACAACGATCTGCTCTTAAAAACCTACCCCCTAGCTCAGAAGGACCATGCTCTGTTCTGAGAGCTGAGCTGACATCAGCCGGGATCCCAGTGCCCACCACAAGGCCAGAAACACCAAGAGCAGCAGCCATCTTAACCGCTCAGGGAAAGCCCACAGTTTGCCAAAAGGGACAAGAAAGAACACTCCCTCTGTATTTTCCTGCTTGTAAGATGCTCCCGAGCCAACGGAGCTGGGCCAGCTCCAGGTTATCAGAGGAGCGGCCCCGCGGTGCTCTTTGGGAGACCACTCCATGCATAGCATTATCGAGTACCTTCCCCGGGTCAGAGTTCTTGATGTACGGGTCCGCGCAGTGCGTGATGCTGCCCTGCAGCACCTTCTCCACACGGGCCACAAGAAAGATCTCCACATGGGGGTTCGCCACGGAGAAAACTCCCTGGAAGTTAATGAACAGCACTGAGTCAGAGGCCACAACCGCTCCGCCGGCCACGCGATCCTCCGGCTCCAATCAGAAGGGAGCCTGCTAGTCATGGGTGGCTGATTGTGCCTTCCCTTGCCTGCACTGCCTCCCCAACACTGCCTACACATCCCGGCCACCAGGAAGGCTGGGGCCATGGTGTGGCAGCCCGGCTTCCCCAGCCCCATGGCAATACCAGCCCTCCAGGTGGCCAAGAAAGCTCGGGCTGGGAATGGGTGGGCTTGGTTCCAGGGGCGGGGCCTCAGGCAGAAGGGGCGGGGTTGGGGCTTGTCTTCCCTAGCTGGGCCCTCACCCGCCGCCCATGCTGCTAGTTCACCACCTCGGTACCACATGGGCTCCTGGCTCATACCACCTACTGACATGGCTCCAGGGCCACGCGCCAGGTTCCATCCGGTTTTCCTGGTCCGAGTGAGGCCACACCTGAGAGAGGCAACTGGACAGGGCCAGCCCTCCCTCAGTACTTCTTGGGGCGAGGCGCCAGCCACGGGACATGGAGGGTGAAATGGCTGATCAGCTCGCTCTATGAGCCCGGGATGTTTGGGTTCATAGCAGAATGCAGAGCTGGGCGGAAGGGATTTGGTAACGAAACCTGCCTCCCGCTCAAAGTAAAGCTACCATGTATGCTTAAACCGGGGGGAGGGACCTTTTTTTGGGTTGGGGGTCGCTGACCCACAGAAAAATCAGTCGGAGGCTGCACATAAAAGAGAGAAGCCATTCCCCTACACCCCCAAAAACCCACCTTCACTTATGTGGCCCACAACTAAGAAGGAGAAAGGAGGGGCCCAGGCTAGTCGATTTTGTGCGCTCCAGCCCCATGGAGGGACAGCAGGGGGGCTGGAGCTCAGGGCTAGATCCAGGCAAGTGGAGGGCCGCATCCGGCTCCTGGGCCGTAGGTTGAAAGCGATGAGCTGGGAGTGCCAAAGACCGCCCCTCCCCGGCAAGGAGATTCCCTTCTCCCAGCTGCCTCCACTGGCTGCTCCGTGAATCCCATTTCAGGCAGAGCTGGGACACTTTGGGAGAACCCCAGGGAAAGTGCCAGCCCATTGGGTTTGCAAGTTTTGTTGGCGACCGTTCAGGCCACGGGTGAGCGAGGGCTGCGTGCATGGGACCATCTTCCTGTGCTGTGTCCGCCCAGCAGCGCATCGCACAGCCGGGCCCTCACCCAGGACTAAGGCGTCTGGATGCCACAGCCCTCCACATCAATCGCTCACGTGCCGCACTTTTTCTGAGGTGCTGCCAACCCCCCGCCACTTCTTCCTTGCATGGACAGTGACGACAAGATAAGAAAACCCCAGGCAGGGCCTTACCTGCTTTACGTAGCGCAGGCGAGATTCAGCAACCCTAGGAACCAGGTGCTCACTGGGCGACAGCCCCTTGGACTGACTGTCCCCCGTGGCTTGGCTGGAGCTGTCCGCCAGCATTTCCCGTATGGAGGGAGGATTCAAGTCCACGTGGAAATCAGCTGAAATCTTGCAGTTGTTTTTTAGGTCAAACAATGCCAGGCTGACGAAAAAAGGCTCAACCTGGGAATTGGAAATAATGCTCTTGTTAAAACGTCACGGTCCGGGGGCTAACGTGTAGGTGTACTTGGAATTCACTGACAGACACTCGAACGTGACCTCGGTTTCTTTGAGTCGCAGGTCAGTGCTCATGATGAAATTCACCCTTTCACAAGGACCGTGCACCACTGACGAGCTACACAGGCCCAATTTCACCCGGAAAGTACAGAAGCAATAATTGATTTGCTTTTAGCGATCCACAGAGACACCACTTTCCTCAATAAAAATGCAAGACGACCCAGCAAAGATGAGCAGTGCCACCTGAAAATCACGGCCCTAACACACAGAAGGAAGAGAAACGTGGCGGAACACAACTCAGGGACAGATGAAGATGCTGATTAGTCAGCAGGAGCAGTTTGTCCAGAAAGGACACAGGCTCAGCACACGGCGGTGTCTACACTAGCATTTTTGTTTGTTGGGGGTGTGTAAAGAACCTAAGTGTCCCCAACAGAAACGCTGGTGTGGACCAGTGTTCCCTGTACGCAAAGCGCTTGGGCGGCCCCTCAGGAGAAATTCAAATGCCGCCCAGCTGATTAGCAGAGAGCTCACAGCACCCACAGCCAGCTCCATGTGTTTCTACAGGTGGTGCACACCTGCATATTCCTTGGGGTGCACAACAAAATGTATTCCGCACATGGATGCAAAAAATTAGAGGGAACATTGGTGTGGACCAGTGTTCCCTCTAAGCTGCTCAGCAGCAGTTTCACAGGTGATTGCTTAATCAACCCCACCCAGTCAGAGGTTCAGGGCTCCCCGCACCCAGCTGACTGACTGGGCGGGGCTGATTAATCACCTGTGAAGCTGGGCTGCCCCCCAGCTTAGAGAGAACACTAGTGTGGACAGCCCAGTCCTGGCGGGAGATGCTCTCTCAGCAACATAGTTACTGCTGCTCACAGGCAAAGGTTAATTAACTCCAGGAGCTCTCTCCCGCTGGCCTAGAGCGGTTGCAGGGAGACCTCACCCGGCTGGAAGACCTGTAGTCTACACGTAGCCTACCCATGCGGATTGTTAGCAGGTTACCTGACAACTCACCAAGTCCCAAAGAACTCAGTTTTGAGTCTGACGTCAGCTGCGTTCTCGCCAGAGACTCTACGTACTGGGTCGCGTCAGGCAGCGTGCCGCACAGAAATCTCCCAGCATAAAGTAACCACCTGTTACTAGCCAACTGCACCTTGCGTGTGAACCGTGTGACGCGAGTTCCCCCAGAAGGTGGCTACCTCAGACCTCCGGCCGGGCTTTGCAGCTACCCGCCTTGCCACATCACAACAATTCCACGTACACGTTTTTGGTTGGGAATGATGGTAGAAGGCAAAGGTAGCCGCAAAGGTAGGGCAGCAGCAGGCAGCCTGTAAACCCGCCCTCAACAGCCCAGTGAGGGACAAATCTGCTGTCTCCAGCCCTGACTCTGCCGCCTCAAATCTGAAATCCGCACTGGCCCCGGGTGCATCAGGCCCAAGGATTCTATGACACAGACGCACCTCCATGCCTCTTGCGTTGGCAAAATACTGTGAGGGATGGATGCAAATTGAGGCCCCAGGCCCACAATGAGCTCTGTGCCGGTCAACCCTGTGTCTGTCCACAGGTCACTAGAAGCAGGGTCGGGGCCAGTGTTCCCTGAATGCTGAGCGCTTAGGCGGCCACTCAGGAGAGATTCAAATGCTGCCCAGCTGATTGGCAGAGAGCCCACAGCACTGTTGGCACTTTGCTAATTAGCTGGGAGGCATTTGAATATTGCAAGATTTTGGCTGGCAGGCTGTGTTTCTACTGGTGGTGCACATGTGCACACGCCTTGGTGCACAGACCAAAGTTTATTCCGCACGTAAGCACGGAATTAGAGGGAGCACAGGCCTTATTTCTTCTCCCAACTCCAGCCCTGGTAGGTATCTGTTGGTGATCAGGCGACACGGGCTGGTAACAGTCTACGTCTAAGCAGCGTTTCCGCGGACGCAATGGGCATGCCCAGTGAAAATGCATACGTTTGTGGGGGAGCCCTCGGATCGGTCACAGGTCTGAGCCAGGAGGTTGAAGGTTAAATCGTGACAGTTCACCAAAAAGCGCCTGCTGCATTTCTCCTCGAAGGGCTTCACATCTGGCTCAATTCCAGAGAAGTCCAGCCTCTAGAAAACAAATGACACATGCTCTTTAACACAGGACGTCACACACGCCAATGCAAGGGATCGCATTCCAGCTCCTGGCATAAAAAAATGCAGCACCTGCATACAATGGGAGCCCCCTGGGTGCCCGTTATGCACACGAATTACGCACAGGAATTCAGAACCCGGTGCTGTTTGAACCAGATGGGTAAAAATCAGCACTGAGCACTAAACCTCCCCAAGGTTTCAGTTCCGCTCTCAGCCTTTCATTCGTAGCCTGCAGGATCCACTCACAGGCCCAGACACAGGCAGTGGGGAGGTGAAACCACCGTACGCGCAGCAGGGATGCTGGAAGAGTTTCTGCCGTTCGGTAGGCTTCGCTCAGTCGGAGAGATCGCTCCGTTACTAGAAAGCACAGCCGGAGGCAGCAGCCGCTTGCAACCCGGCAGACAAGGAGCAGTGTGGTTATCAGCAATCAAGATGGTCGACTGATTTGGGTTTGCTGTAATAAAACCAAACCGCCTCGAATCCAGCCACCTCTGCCCTAGTGCGTCAGGTGTAGCTGGCCCGCGCCCACCCAGGGACCTTTCCTGGATGGTACCGCACTGGGAAGAAACAGGCAAGACAAACTTAAGCCAAAGCCCTAAAGCCAGGGAACCACCACCTCCAGCTCCCTTCACCAGCCCTACCTCACCGGTTTCCCCACATAGGATTCTACCCAGAACATCACTAGAAGGGCCTGCTGAAGGGTTATGTAGACCAGTGATTTTCAGACTAGGGGTCACGACCCGGTGCTGGGCAGTGGATGTCGGGCGCTGAGGCTCAGTGCTGCAGGGGGATCAGGTGAGCAGTGTGGGCGGCTAAGGCAGTTTCCTGCCTGTCCTGGCACCACAGCCTGTGCTGCGCCCCAGAAGCGGTCGCAGCAGGCTTGGCTCTGGGAGGGGAGGGGGCAGGAAGCTGCCTTAGCTCCCTCACTGCCCAGGAGCCGCTCGAGGTAAGCCCCTCCTGCCCCTGCCCTGCCCCCCCCCCCCACAGCCCAAAGCTGTATCCTCAGCCCTACCCTGGAACCCACACTCCAGTCACATTCTGTGGCGTGACAGCATCAACCATTTTCTTCAAATGGGTCATGAGAAAACCGTCTGAAAACCACCGATGTAGCGGCTACGTCCCTTCCCCCCCTTACTGAGGAGGCCAGTGGTATAGCCCGGGGAGGACTTTTCCCCACTATGAATTATCTAAGCACACACAGGCGGCCACCACCCACCCGGTCTGGAGAACTCTCTCCATCGTCTCCAAGGCTCGGGTGGCTCTTGAGCAGACGGGAAAGCTGCCCTCTCACCGACCTCCTGCCGCAATCCCATCAATGCCGCGCCACCGGCCTGACAGGCGCGCAAACACATGCCCCGAAACCGAGCTGTGCCCGCAGGGGCAGGCGCACCCAGCCGCAGAGCACGGGGAGGCTGCTGGCAGCCAGACTCAACGGGTTCCTTTGTGTCCCCGGGGAGCTCTGTTCCAGCCCAGCCGCTCGGGGCACACGGAGACTGGGGATGGTTGGGACGCTGTTTTCAAGGATGCTCCCTTCTGAATCACAGGACTCGCCTTGGGAGAGCTGCCAACCACCCATTTTACAAACAAACCTCGTGGCTCCCACAAGGGAGACACTGACCCCGGTGCCGTCAGCCCACAAACAGGCCCAGAGGGAAGTTTGGTTTGGCACGAGGGATGGAAAGTCCCATTTCACTGGTTAACCCATTAACTAAAGGGCGAGGCAGGAGGGGGGCCACTCACCACAGGCAGGGGCTGCACCAGTCTGGTCAGAGCAGCCCTGCCTGAGGGGTGCCCAGTCCCGCTGCGGACTGAGGCTGCTCTGGATGACTGGAGCCGCCCCTGGCCGCGGTGGGCCTCCCACAGGGCTGGAGAAGCCCCTTGCCCACGGCAGGCAGGGGGCTGTGCCAGCCCCCACTGGTTAACTTTAACTGGTAAGCTGCACCCCTTAGAGTGAGGCTTACTGGTGAACTAGTTAAGCAGTTAAACATTCCATCTCTATCTGGGAAAGAGAGACTCGCGGGCGCCTGCCTTTCCCTTCTTAAATCAGCATGGTCATGCTCCTGGGCTCTCAAGCTAGAATCAGTCAGAACCGAGGAAATACACAGCTCCATTTTCTAGAGCCCCGCAGCTTATTCCGTGGAAACGTCGACTGGCTGCCACCTCCACAGCGCTGGCCTCGGCAAGGGAGGATGCCAAAGCCATCAACGCACCATCCTTGGGCCATCCCCAGGAGAGCTCCCTGCCCTCCTCCGGCCGTGTCTCGCCACTCCCAGTCAACCCCCACTTCAAATCGCTCTGGAGACCCTGAAGCTGCCTAGAAAACCCTCCCATGACGGTTGGGTAAAGTTGGTTCTTCCCACGACGCTGAGCTCAAGCCGCATTACCGCGGCGCTTGGAGCGACATCGCTAGGGACGCGTTCCCAGCAACGCGAAGAGAGGGGAAATTCTCGCCGCTTTTCTGAGGCCAAACGTTGACGTTCATAAAGAACCAATTTGGAGCCTTACCGACGTGGCACCTCGAAAAGCGGCCTAGCTACAGCAGGGCAGTGCCTACACCGGAACATTTAGGGCTCTCCTGGAACCAGGTGAAGCCCTTGGAAAGAAGCAGCCGGGGATGGGGGGGGGCGTGAAAAACCACATTCGGCGTTCTGCAACCGTCTGGCAGGCGTTCGAATAGGGACCAGCCTCTGTACCAGCAGTCAGGAATGCTTCCTTTGTGCGAGACACTTTCTGGCCTCTCCAGCCACGTTCCTGGGACACCAGGAACCAAAGGGGCTGGCCCATCAGGCAAGGGCTCACAGGCACACCTGCTCACGGCTTCGCTCATCCGTCTTACGGGCTTAGGCAACTGGACGGCCAGCCATTTTGCCGTCCGCCCACAAGCCCTGCTATTGCTGCAGGGGACCGCAGCCAGCCAAGGAAGGAAGCAGGTGACACCAAGTGGACTTTTCCAAACACACGAACCCTGAAACGCTCTGAACGGGAAGGGGGAGGGAGAAATTACCTGGACTTCCGAGTCAAAGGAGAAGAGGTTCTGTCGGCCGTCGTTTCTGCTTAGCTTATTCAGCTGCTCGGTTTCTCTCCCGTACTAGGACAAGGAGAGCGCGGAGGTTACGGGGACCGGCCACGCGAGAAGCGAGGGTTTGTCGCAGGGAGGGAGGGATGCACTAATAAAGCAATCAATATTGTTCAGGGTGGAGTGAGGACGGGCACAGAGCTGCCCCTCGCACCAATGGATTCAGCCCCAGGAAATCGGGGTCCCATGGCCTTGCTCAGTGAGTGTCACTCGGGATTACACAGCCAGCTGGATGCCAGACACTGGCCCCAGCCTACCCAGCATAGGCCCAGAGACAGCACGCCATCCCCACCCTGCCCGACAGGCGTGGGGCTGTCGATATCGCCCCGCTTTGGAGGGCAAACTCTCCTCCTCCCGCTCTGCACTGCACGTCTGTGGGGACCTCTCCCACCCCTATCCCCAGATCCATCCACTGCCCCGGCACTATGCCCCCCTCCCGGTGACTGCTTCTCCTTTGTAGCATGGGCTGCACCTTGCACCGCCATGATGGAGGCCGGTGTCTCCCGTTCCCCTTTCCCGTCTCCCACCTCAAGCCGTGTCTTCTGGGAGGTTCAGCATGTCCAGACCTGAGCTTCTCGGCCTGCTCCCCACGTGTCTTCCCTCCTCCCCTTCCTCCGTCACCGCCGGCAACATTCTCCCCCTCAGTCACTCCCTCGCGGCTGCCTGACCCTTCCCCTCTCCTCACCAAATCCGGCCACTGCTCTCTCCAAGACTGTCCTGTTCCCCCCCCCCCACAAAACTCTTCTCTCCCAGCCCTTGGGACCTCTCCCCCAAACAGCCACCTCTCCTCTTGTCTGCCCCTGTACAGTCCATGTGCTGCAGCCAAAACGCTCTTCCCTGCTCTGACCCGGCTCCCCACGGCTTGCCCAGACCCCACCGGCTTCCTGTCTCTTCCTGCATGGATTTCAGATGCCTCACGCAGACACCGAAGGCTGTAGCCTAGCACCTCGGGTTCGCACCCCCCCTCGGCCCCAACTGTACGCCCCTCACTAGCCTGTCCCGCTCTGTGCCAAGCTGCCGGGCATGCACATGGGTCTGTATGACCAACCCGCCTTGGCAAAGCCTAGGAAGGGACCAGAGCATCAGCTCAACCCAAATTCTCAGACCCCCTCTCCCTCCTGTCTGCTGCTCCTTCCAGGCCCAGCCTCCACCTGCCCTGGCACCCCCAAAGACATGGGTCCTCCCCCGGTGCCCCTCCCTGATTCAGCTCCCCCTTCCCCGTGTTCCTCCTTCTGTCCCGGCCCAGAGCACAGCGTAGGGATGTCTGCGGTAGGAACCGTAACCGCTGCCCCTTGCCAGCGTCCAGAGGAAAGGCCCTTCCCAGTGGCTGTGGCGAGAGGGGAGGACGCGACGGTGGCAGACACGATACCTTCATCAGCTCAGGATGCATGCTGCGCTCCAAGCTCTCCAGCACGTTTTCCGGCTTCCCTTGGCTGCTCGCGTCATCCTCTGTCAAGGCACGAAAAGCAGATGTGCCCAATGGCAGCCCTGGCACCATCTAATCCCGCCAGGCCCTCTGGCTCGGCGGCTGGGCCCTCACTCACCGGGGCGCAAGGACCGGGGCGGGGACTCTGGCAACGCGGCAGCGGGGTCCCCGGCCAACAGCAGAGCCGAGTTTCAAGCGCGCGTGTATCCCCCCGACTATCGTTTATGCGCCTCACCTCAGCGCCCGCGCCAGCTTGCTACTGAGCTTATTTTTAAGGCAGGAAAAATGTCAGTGCTGGGACAGGCCTCCGCACAGGACGGGGACGGGGGAAGGAAATCTGGCTGCCCGCAGAAACTGACCTTGTGCCGATTCCACCGCCTCTTTCTTCTCCTGCACCAGACTCTCCGTATTGACCTGAATAATTTTTTTCAGTGTGACCAGCCACTCCTCCATTTCCGGTTCGCTTTCGGCTGCCAGGTAGTGGCTATACTTATCCAGCATCTTGAGCTCAAATGCGTAGCGGCGCATCTTGGGGCACTACACAAAGGAAGAAGAGAGCGGGACCGGTGTTCCAGCTTATTGATACGGTCTCTGCTGGACAGCTCAGCTCAGCAGACGACGAGTAGGATGTTTCCCTCTCATAAATCACATTAGACAAAAACAATAGGGACACAAATGCCTTACATGCCATTGCACTTTTCATTCCAATGGGAATCCCAAACCGCAGACATGCACTGCTCAGCCCCCGACATGCAGCTAGCTCTGGGGTGCAGCGTAGCAAGTAGTTGCACGCTAGGGTAGCGCTGACAGGTGGAACTGAACCTGGGACCTCTGGAGCTTAGTGCATGAACCTCTACAGCAGGCCTGGGCCAAATCTGGCCTGCCAAGCCACCTGATCCGGACCACAGACGCAGTGGGCAGCCCAAGGCAGGCTCCCTACTTGCTCTCCCCACCCGCACACTGCTGAGAAAAGCAGCTGCCGCTTCTCTTTCAAAACTGTGAGCCCGGAGGGGAGGGAGGAAAAGGCTTCACGAGCTGCCCCTGCCCACAGCACAATCCCAGTGGCTAATTACTGGCCAATGGGAGCTCCTGTTTGAAAAACAGGCAGCACGTGAAGCACCCTCCCCGCCCTTCCGGCTCATAGTTATTCACACACGCACACGGCCCTGCAGCCTGCACAGGGGCTGCTGGCCAGGAGTCACCCAGGTAAGTCTCCTGGCTAGAGCCTGCCTCTGGCACCCCAGCCTCTCCCCTCAGCTCCCCCGCCATTCCTGCTCTCCTACTCCACAAAACCCTCCCCTCCTGCACCCAGACCCCCTCCCAGATTCAGCACCCCAGTCCCCTGCCCCAGGTCACAACCCCAACCCCTGCACCCCAGTCCCCTGCCCCAGGTCACAACCACTTCATTCACCCAAACTCCCTCCCAGACCCCACTCTCCCTCCTGCACCCCAATCCCTTACCCCAAGCTCCCTTCTGCACCCAACCTCCATCCCAGACCCTGCACCTCCTCCATTAATATCATGGAAGAGTGCGGCCCTCGACCACGTTCCACCATCTCGGAGTGGCCCCCGTCAAAAATCATTGCCCACCGCTGCTCTACAACTTGAGCTACAAGCCAGCTGGCTCCCAGCTAAGGCTGTGGAACAAACTCCTTCTCTCTGTCTGTACGTGGCCTTGATGCCGCTCCACGGGCCAGTGCCCCACCCCCAGCAGGCATGTGGGTTACACCAGCACAGGGGGACACTTGAGCCCAAGTCACAAGAACAAATTCCTTCCGTTGTACAAAAGTGCCATGGAACGTTCTAAAGCAAACCCAGGAGCTTGATTTTAAAGACTCAGCCAACTCACCGACCAAAAACTGCAGCCTGACCCTCTAGTGAGGAGCATTAATCAAACCCCAAAGCTATTGTGTTTGAACGATCGCTCTCTTCTCCAACTGCTTGTCTAGTAGTAGAATAGTGCAGTGAGAAATCCAGGCAAATCATAGAGTCCTAGAACACTAGGACTGGAAGGGACCTCGAGAGGTCATCGAGTCCAGTCCCCTGCCCTCATGGCAGGACCAAATACTGTCTAGACCATCCCTGTTAGACATTTATCTAACCTACTCTTAAATATCTCCAGAGATGGGGATTCCTCAACCTCCCTGGGAAATTTATTCCAGTGTTTAGCCACCTTGACAGGCAGGAAGTTTTCCCTAATGTCAAGGCTGGTCTTACCATGAGGTGAACTGAGGTGGCCGCCTCAGGTGCCAGACTGTGGGGGGGGGGGCACCACTAGGACCCAGAGTGTAGAAAATTGTGTCTGCTGCTCCTGCATATGTATTCTCTCCTTCATTGGGGTAGGTAGCAGAGCAGTCCCATGAGAGGAGTAGAACAGGAAGAAGGTAGAATTGAGTCCTTTCAAAGCTTTGGCCCAAGTGAGGGGGCACAGGAGCGTCATTTGAGCTCCCCGCCTCAGGTGCCAAAATGTTGTGGGCCTAATGTCCAACCTAAACCTCCCTTGCTGCAATTTAAGCCCATTGCTTCTTGTTCTATCCTCAGAGGCCAAGGAGAACAATTTTTCTCCCTTCTCCTTGTAACACCCTTTTAGATACTTGAAAACTGCTATCATGTCCCCTCTCAGTCTTCTCCTTTCCAAACTAAACAAGCCCAGTTCTTTCAGTCTTCCCTCATCGCTCATGTTCTCTAGACCTTTCATCATTCTTGTTGCTCTTCTCTGGACTTTCTCCACATCTTTCTTGAAATGCGGTGCCCAGAACCGGACACAATACTCCAACTGAGGCCTAACCAGCGCAGAGTAGAGCGGAAGAATGACTTCTCGTGTCTTGCTTACAACACTGCTGTTAAATCCCATAATGCAACATGTAAAGTACAGACTACATGGCCCAGAGTCAAGAAGGCTACAAAGACATTTATGGAAACTCGTGTAGGAATCTTCATGGAATTTCTGCTGTGTGCACCTGAGAATTTACCCAAACCCACATGAAAACAGCTTCACTAGAGACAGCACAAGCGCAGAACTAAACACGCGCTCGGTCTCCAGAAGCTGTGTTTTTCCATCCACCACTACTAGTGCCTTCAACGAATGCCTGATGGGGCCCTCTCAAAGCAGGGGTTTTTACGTTATCCAATTCCTTGATAGAAACAGCTTCCCACAAGAGACTCTACGCTGTTGCAGTTTGGGGACATTTTCCATGCTCACTTCCATTCCTCTTCCTCCTCTTTCACAAGAGGAGCAGACAGCACACACAGCGCATGGGCATTCTCTTATTTGTATAATAAAGGCTGAACCTCTCTAGTCTGGTCTGGCTAGGATGTTCCTTCGCCAGGTGTCCACTTACGTTTGCGGCCAAGTTTCCTGCGGTCCCACAAAGTTTGCTTACAGCCCCCCAGTCCTGGCTGTCAGCGTTCTGTGCCTTTATTTAGCTCTAATTTACCCTGCAACGTCTTCTAACAGCCCAGTGAGCAATGGAAGTGTTGGTGATGCTGCTAGACAATATTGAACTCCTGTCATCCAGAAAATTGTCTGGTTCGGCCCCGGTCAGGTCCCCAGGGTGCTGGACTACAGAGGTTCAATCTGTAGTCGTCCCCCAGTGCAAGGTAGTGTACAAATACACAGTAAGAGACGCCACCTGCCCAGAAAGGTTTGCAATTTAAGGCCTCACTTCTGCAGAGAGAGTCACTTTACATGTGTGAGGAGTCCCACTGAGTTCTGGGAGTTCAGGTTCTGACCTAATTGAGGACAAGAGGCAACCCGGGGGTGCAGCCAGCAGAGAGGGAGGCAAACGAAGGAGGCACTAGGGTGAACATCTGACCAGAATAGTTGCTGGCTTTCATCTTGTATGGACGTCAAGCGCTCGCAGCCCCCCTGGAGTCAATGGGAATGTCTGGAGGCCCCAGGCGGGGAAGGGCCCCGTTGTGGCGGACACGGTACAGTCATGAAGAAAAAGGGCTCCTCCCATCATGGCATGGATGGCACAGCCACTCAGGCAGGAGGCGGGCGGCGCGATGGCAGCGAAATGCCCAGTTTTTGCCCTGGCAGCGGAGGCTCCCCCCCGCATGGCTGTCCAATCCCGACTAGGCAGAAAGTGCTGGGACTCACAGCCGGGGCCGACAGGACTCCCCCCTCACCAACTTACCTGAACAACGTCAATGCAAGCGTCCAAGAAGATGCAGCCTTTGGATTCTTTTGAAATTTTCTCGTCTTTGTAGGAATTCAGAATGTAGGAACCGTCCGGGAGTTGCGTGAGGTAAAAATACCGTCGCTTGAATACCTGCAAGAGCAGAAGGCTGGCTGTGTACAAAGGTCGCTCTGCACCATACGCCGCTTCGGCATCGGACTTCTCCGTCACTGCACAAAGCCGGGCGCCCCCTCGGTGCCAAATGCTTCCCCCGGGGTGATTAAAAACGCTCTTCCCCTCGGGTGTTGGAAGGAGGGAAGGCGGGGAGCACGTGCCACAAGTCAGCATGCCCACAACCCCCCAGTGTTCCTGTGCCCCACACGCTGAGAGCCAGAAGAGCTCCCGAGACCCTCCGCCTGCCCCCCTCCCCCCCCGGCAGTTTGAGACCCGTCCCAAGTGGCAGCTCCAAACCCCCCAGCAGGGACGGAGTCCACAAGTGAAGTGGCAAACGGAGGCATTTCCCCCCGCTCCGATCAGAGCGGCAGGGACCTGGGGCGTTCGCCTTCCCTCCGCAGCACGGGGCCTGGGTCGCTTGCAGATGGTGAGCTCTCTGGAACGTGAAGTCTGGAGGCCAGTCACTCAGCCGGAGGCTACGGGGCTGTCGCTGGGCAGGGGAGGGGCTGTGGCCGGAGAGGTCAGACGAGATCAGGGTTTCTCCAGGGATGTTTGTGGCCACAAGCTGCTAGGCTGGGGGAATCGCAGCCCCTCCCTCTCCCGGTTGCACCTGGATGCCCCGCCGTGGTGTCGGTTGCCGGGGCTGCCAGCAGGAGCTGGGCCCTGCCTCCCTCGGAGCACGATGCCGGGCGATCAGGTACCCAAGAGAGTTCCCCCTTCCCTGGGGCACGGCCTGAGGGGTGCAGCCCTGGGGTGGCAGGCTTGGGGCACAGGACTTCAGGCTCCAGCCCTCCTCTGTTCCCCATGTGGAGCTTTCCCGGGCTGGGTAAAGTGAGGCAGGGATGGTGGAAGGGGGGACTAGCAGTCAGGCCATGGCGCAGCTCCGGCCATGGGCACGTGAAGGTTGAAGCGTTAGGGGGAACGACAACTAAGGACTTTGGGGAAAGTGTGAGGGCAGCCCCCGCAAGAAGGGGTTACTGCATCTTGAGGCCACCCAAAATTCTGCC
>JANRFK010001158.1:2633181-2673028 GCA_030068395.1 Apalone spinifera | reverse complement strand
GGGGAAGGCTGGGTTTGATTTCCTGCTAAGGGGGAAAAGTAGCAGAGCCATACGGAGCCTCGCAGCAGCTGCCCCAACGGAAACACCCCCATCTTTCCCCCATGCTTCTGGGCTACCTCCAGCGCGGCCCCTCTGCGCAGGGTCATACAAGGTAACACTAAGCCCCAGGCTGCTTCCGAGGAAGGGCCAGGGACCTAATTCGGGCTGGATCAATAACCCGACCAGTCCACCGGCTTCTTGCCCAACCACATCAGCTGCTAGTTGCAGCGAGTCACTAGATTGAGCCAACCAGACAATGCCACAGAGTCTATTGCATATTCCAGATGGCTGTTTGGCTCCACACCAAGCATTTCCATCAGCCCCTCACTGCAGCTACTCAATTAGGATGAGTCACGGGGTAGCTGTGTTACCCTTACTCCCTTCTCTGGCTATGCCAGTGAGTCAGTCTCTCTCTCTCTATATATATATATTCCTACCTGTGATTCCCACTCCATGCAGCTGATGAAGTGGTTTTTACTGATAAAAATGTGTGCCCAAATAAATCTGTATGGGACAATTGTAGGACCCATGTTCATGAGGCTAATAGCACTTAATTAGCCTCATGAACATGGGTCCTACAATTGACAGGTATTTCTGCTGCTGTTGGATCTCTTGGTTTCTGTTATCTCCACTCCAATTCATCTGAGGAAATGGGGTTTGCTCATGCTGCTGGATATTTTGGTTAGTCTCTAAGGTGCCGCAGGACTCCTCGCTGGTTTTAAATCAGGATGGCGATGGAACAGCTGTGGGAACGCAGGGACCAGTGACTGGAACATGCTGTTATAGAGATGTCTCATCAGATGCCACCAACGTGCTCAACTCACCCCATCTGAGCCCTGGTAGAACTCTCTAAAAAGTGCTGCACTTGCTTATTACATTCAGCCACTGGCTCCAAAAGCATCTTCCGGTGACAGAAGTGGTTGGCGGTGAAAGCACCTGCCTAGAGCAGAACAGTGTGTGTCGTGTAACCACACTGCTTTGGGAATATGGGCTGTTGTCCAGTTTGGTTGGTAGGCTACAAAAAAAAAAGTAGGTGAAAGACTCCTTGTGAGCTCCCTGCAATACTGTGCTGCTACCCATTGTTCTAGGTTTGTGTCTTGTGTTACACAGAGGTGACAGTAAGCGGGGACACCCTGGGGCACAGCTCCGGCAAGAGCCGGCTGAGTAGCAGCAACAGCCAGCAGGTAGCTATTTAAAGAGCTGGCAGGGACCCACATAATAGAACAGAACCAGTAAGAAATTGTGACTGGCACCTTAGGTATTGTGGGTTGTGATTGTAAAGGTGTAATTGATCCTCGGAGAAGGTGTGGTGTGTCAAACTTTTTTTTTTTTTTTTAAAACCAAGCTGTGTTGATTTTAATATTTATATTTAGTTTGTTGTGTTGTGGCCTAGGGCTAAGCCTCTAAGTAACTGTAATTAGTGAAAGCATATCCAAACTAAATAGTGGCTTTGCTATAATTGCACTGTAAGAGCTCCCGATTGATGCAATACTGTTATTTAAACAACTCAAGATGAATTTCTCTGTTACTGTATTCAGATTACCAGCCCCTCAAGGGTCAAGGGAATTATTTAGATTATCCGTAGGGGTCAACAGTGCAGCTAGTATGTTTAAAATTATCCAACCAGTATTTGTAATTTTTCAAGCATGCCTTCCCATTCCCATTCAGCTTTGAAGCGGTTTGTTATATGTCATAGTAAATGGTGCTGTTGCTTTTCTGGGCCTGGAGCCTCTGGGAGGCAAAATGAGCGTGGAGACATGCGCCTGCTTGCTGAGTCTCCAAGAGATGGCAGGGTAGGCAAACGGAGGCAGTTCGATGGCCTGTTGGCAGAGAAGACGGTTACTCACCTGGTGCAGTAACTGACAAGGGCTGATAGTTCATGTGGCAGCTTGGTTGATGGCGGTGGTGCGGCCGTAGATCTCTCCAGCACTGCCTGTGCCATGCAGGAGTTTGGCTTGTTTGCGCCCCTGGACTGCCAACCTCCCCTGCTGCAAGGGGTGCCAAGGATTCCCGGAGCATCGGAGGTACTCGCTCTTGGCATGGCCAGCCCCCCGGGACACCTTGCTTGTCAACGGGTCTGTCTGCTGAGCTGGTTCCCCTCCCGGCTTTCTTGGAGGAGCGAGAACTTCTCATTCTCAATGCCAACGTGCCTGGAGAGTCCCTGGTGAAGGGCTCTGCTCTGGGGCGAGAAGCTGACGGAAGCGGTTTCCCCCTGCGACCACGTCGCTCTCTCTCCAGACTGGCTGTAGCTGTAGGGAGCGCCCTTTTGCGATACTCACCACTCACCGACACAACGGACGCAGGCTGAGTGGCCGCCAGGGAGCGGCCTCGCCTCTTTGCACAAGGAGCAACTTGTGAAAGCTGGTGCACCAGGCGTTTATTTTAAAACAGAATAAACAAAAGGCATTTTATTTAAAGGAGAACAAAAAGATGCGACCCCTCAAAATGGTGAAAACCTGGTGCGAGTTGTCGAGTTCTTTCCTAGGTGGTTTTGGACTCAGCTGCAGAGGCTCCTTGTAAGGCCGAGGCCTGTCGAGAAGGAAGTGAGGTGGCCGAGTTGTGTGGCCACGGGTCCAGCCACCAGCACGGCAAGACCGCTCCGGAGCACACATGGGGTTGTCGGACGCTACCCCTGGCAATCTGTCCCATGGCACCTGGCTGCCCTCGCCCCCAGAGTGGGCCGCAGCTCTCCAAGGAGAAATGGCCTTTGCTTTTTAACCTCCTCGGATGTACAAATTGTTGAGGGGAAAAGAGCAAACTTCTGGCTGGCAAATCTTTAGCATTGAAAATTCTTCCAGCAGCAAACACACCAACTCCCTGGCAAAAATCTAATGGGTGCTTAGCACCCAGCTTCCCGCCTCCCGTCCCACAATGCTCTGCAAGCAGCTGTTCAGTGGCAGGGAGGAGACCTTGGAGAGGAGCAGGGCAGGGGTGCGCTGTAGGGAGGGGGCAGGGGGAGATGAGGCAGGGCCTTGGGGAAAGGAGGCCAAGCATGGAGCTGAGCAGGGTGGCCCGTTAGTGCTCATGCTTAACAAATACCAGGACAGCTCCTGGCCGGAGCGGGGCTGCAGGGTCTGTACCTGGCCTGCCCACATGCTTCCTGGAGGACAACGAACACCCTGCCTCCGTGAGGACTCCTCCTCCTCCGGGATCAATTCATTCCTCGGGAGCAGGGGCCGACGCTTTGTTCTGTGCGTGTACAGCGCCTAGCGCGATGCTGTCCCGATCTGTGACTGAGCCCTATTGCTACGCAAATAGCATACAAAATGATAATCAATGGCAGTGAAGCGCTTATCATCCAGAAACGGGCAGGGATAAAGGCCTGGGTCATCTTACTCACTCAGCTTATAGCTAGATTTCAAACCTGGTTCTCAGTATTTAGACCCTAGAGGGTTTAAACCTGGCTACGACACGGGGGGACCTCAGCAGAAAGCGACACGTTTGCCCCGCGGTGAGTTTATTCCGGAAAACCCCCTGAAACTACCAACTCTGCAGCCCAGCACCTATTTGGGTAGCAGCTGCCTGGCGCTCAGCAACGTCTTACCCGCACGATTGTCGTCACATCTCAGATCCCAGCACAAATGGAGAAGTTACGTTTTGGTGAGGAAGGGGCTGGACTGCAAGCCAAAGCCATGCCGACACCCCAGGTTGTGTGTAACAAATCTAAAGCTCCCTGCTCCTTCCCTGCCTAGCAAGCAATCTAACCCTGCTGGCTCCCGCAACGTGAGGCCTGGCGAGACAGCAACTTCATTAGAGTCCGGGTACCGAGTGCCATCTGCTGGAAACAAGCTTTGCGTCTCCAGGATTCTGACAGTCCCTACTGCTGGTTACCAGCTGTATAAAACCTAGAGCCGATCCATGCAAATTAGCTAGTCCCACCAGCTCTTGGAAGGACTCTGTGTTCAAGCAAACCTAGTCAGTGTATAATTTTTTACAAAGCTTCGTGAAACTTGCCAAATAATTTAGTTATTCAACCTTCTGCAGTAATGCTAGATGGTCAAATATCTCACTGTGCTGTTTCTTGACGTTTCTCTACTAAATTATGCCCAGATTCCCACCACCTTCTACAGAGCATCAGTGTTCACAAAATACACCTTTTAAAGCTTGAGCACACGAGCCACTAGTAATTTTGCCTGGCTCTGAACCTCATTTAAAAAGAGATGCTGAGGAGACACACAGTCTGTTTTCCTTCTGCAAGGCACACGTCAAAAGATGCATGGATACCCCCTTTGGTGCCTCTAGCCCATGGATCCAATTTCACATTGGTCTTTCCCTGTATTTAATAGATTGCTGCTTAGATACATGAATGCCAAATTAAAATGTATTTGGTGTAGGAGGCTGTCTCAACTGGAAATTGTCTGTTAGTGCTTTCTTTGCTCATTGCTAGATACTTTAATAGGAGCCAAATAATTAAAGATTGCTGTAACAAGTGATTTTTATGAAGGGGTATTGAATACTTTAGTGAATCGTGGAGCACGCCAAACTTAAATGTCTTCAGCAGCTGAGGAGAAAAATGTTTTATTCATCAAATTCCAAAGGGGAGGGTAAGTTTTCACTACAACCCAAACACAGGAAAATCCATTCTCCAGGTCTTTAAGGAAAGATGGGAGACTTACAGGGTTAGGTGGTGTGAGGTGGTTTAAAAATAAAGTTAGCAACAGTTTCAGGTCGGAGCTGTTCAACAGAGCTGGTTGGGAATTTTCTGATTAATGGGTTTTGGTCAAAAAATGAGGATTTGTCTAAACAAACTGACCTTTTCCCCACCACCGGTTTTCTCAAGTCTCCTGATTAAAATATTTCAAAACATTTTAAAAATTAAACTGGCATGTTTAGATTTTCAAAACATGGTTGTGTTTTGAAATGTTAATTAACATGTACTAATAAGGTTGCATTTCAAAAACTATCAAAATGGCAACAAGATGATTTTTCATTTGACCCAATCTGATTTTTTGGGGGGATTATCAGCATGTGAATGTTTTCAGGATACTGGTTTTCCCCGCTGATTCAGGACAAGAACAGTTTTCAAAATGTCAAAAACTCTTGCAGGACAAGAATTGGTTTCCTGTTCAAGTCTAGTCTTTGAGCAATACTGACACAGGGACTAAAGGAGCACCTCACCCTTGTGTTTCACTTACCTGTAAGGACTAAGGTCAGCCTTTGACTAGATGGGGTTTTGCTTGCAGCTCAGCTGAAGGTATATGAATGAACTCCCCCACATGGACCATTCCTCCCCTGGGTCCAATAAAGCCACTGGAATTAGAACCTGCAGCAACTTAGCAAGGACAGACTCCCTAAAAGAGACCTTGTTGATGGTGCCTTCTTATTCCTAGGGCGATCACAGCTAAGTAACACGCTGGATGGTGCACAGCACAACAGCCAGAGAAGCGAGACAGGGGATTTTTGGTATTCATGTACAGGTTGGACCTCTCTAGTCCGGCACCCTCGGGACCTGACCAGTGCTGAATATGAGAATTTGCCGAATCACAGGAGGTCAATATTGTCTAGTGGCATGACCAACACTGCCGCTGCTTACTGGGCTCTGAGAAGCCATTTAGGGGGTAAATCGGAGCTAAACAGCAGCACTGAACACAGAGCCAGAACTGGTGGCTGGAAAAACTTTATGGGACCACAGGAAACGTGGCCACAAACACAGTAAGTGGACATCTGGCGAACTGAAATCCTGCCGGCCCATGGGTGTGGCCAGACCAGAGTGTGCCGGATTAGAGGGGTTCAACCCGTACGGCCAAACCACGCAAGCTATGAAAACAATCGTCTGGAATCAGATGCTTTGTCTGTTCTTCTAACATTAAAGCGCAGTCGTGGTAGCACTCAAGTGGAAGCGTGGCCACAGCAGGAGCGCAGGGAGAGAGTTCTCCCCGTGCGCTAGGTAAACCACCTCCAGGAGGGGAGTTCCTACCAGCGCTGGGAGCCCGTTTACACTGGCGCTTTGCAATTTCACACCCGAGCCAGAAAGTTGTAGGATAGTGATAGAAATGTAGCCGTGTTAGGGCAGTCAAGTGGCAAGTAGACTTAGCCTACATTGCGACAGACTCACAAAATCCAGGATCTAGCTACAGGAAGCAAACTGGTCTAGTATAAGACAGTGTGTATTCACCCTCTTCATTTCATCACAAGCTGTGCTTTTCTTCATGTTCTTCAGGTTTCTACTCCAATGAGTAAGACACTGTAGTGCAAAGAACAGAATACATAATACCTACTAAGATCATCTGAACTTCAGGTGGTTGTCAGCTGGTCTACATTACCCAAGCCAGGCCTATCCCAAGTGACAGTGTCTTGAAGGTGAACCAGATTTTCCCCAGCACGACTCCCATATCAGCATTTACTAATCCGAGTGTCACAGGCAGTGATTTCTTTACTCTGGTCCTTTTCAACTATCAGTTTTCTTGCTTACGACACTTCCTCCAATATTAAACTCCACTCCCATTGGGATCACACTCACACAGCCCCAGTAGCGGCAAAGCAGAAATAAGAAATCAGAGCAACGGAAGTTTGCCTAATTTTGCTTTTCTTCATGGCTTTCCCATTTCTTTCCCTATACTGCTATAAACGTCAAGACTTCATGCATTTCTCAGAAGAGATTTGCATGTGTAGCATCATGCAGTAATGCTCAGAGTCGCTTCTTTCAAGAAAACTGAAATTATTTGAAATCAGGTAAGGAAAACCAACAGGGACAGCAAAGTGGTCAAGAGAACAACAGTATGCAAAAAAAAAATTTCTGATCTGAGAAAAAAACAATTAGAGCAAAGAAGCAAACATAAAAACATCTGAAAATGAATGATATTTTCCAAGTATTTGTGACAATTTTTAATGATACATCCTTGTTCTCTGAAACAATTTTAACCATCAATAACATTTCAAGGATTATATTGCCCAGAAAGTTATTTCATTGGTCCATTATATGAATATTTACAAAGGCTTTCAAATCAGTAGCTCTCAACGACTAGACAACTAAAAACTTGTTTAAACTGCAATGCTTAAAAAAAATATGTAAACAGTTTATTTTACATTGTTGTAAAATATAAGAATTGGTTCTAATGCAGCTTAATTTTTTTTAGGTGAGCATAGCACGGTGCTCGTGAATAAGGAATGAGAGAATTCTTTATATAGAAATATTGTGCTCCAGTGTGCAAAATATATATATATATACACATATATAGAAAGGAATCTAAATCCACAATTAAGACAACAAAAATTTTCACGTCCTGAAAGTTGACAAATTTATAAAAACATTTAACACATGGTTGCTGACCCATCAGAAACTTGCATAACTTAGATATTCTGAACCATAACGACCACAAATTCAAAATAGATTACCTCCCTTAGAAATTGAACTTTGTGCAAAGAGACTGCATTTTCTTTTTAAGCTAGACCATTTAACATTTTTTTAATATACTTTCCCGTCCCCCAGCAAGTGGCATAAGCACCACTAAATAAATTAACTCTTGATATATGTTCAATTTAGTGCATGTAACCCAAAAGGCACACACATGTGTGAATATATTAACATGTTGTCATGCAGAAATCTGTGCATGTTCACAATTATGTAGCAAAGTAATGGTATTTAGAAAACAGAGCCTATTTGTTTGGCTAAGTTAGTCTTACACATTCCCGTCTATTCTACAAGCCTGGCTGTTAACAGAGTGAGACTGCTTCCCAAGAGGGCTGATGAGTAGCTTTAAAATAATGATTTAAAACTAAATCAGCCTGTGATGCTATTACATTAGATACTTTGCTTCTGTCCATGTCATCTATGGAATTTTACTTGCAGGGTACCACATTATAATGCTGCCAGCTACAAAGAGTTAAGATACATTTTTCTTTTTGTTGCTGAAGACTTTGATTGCTCCAGTAAAGTCAGCAGATAAAAGTACTTCTGTGTGGTCTGTCTTCAAAGCACCTTAAGGGAAGAGAAAGTATTTAGTTGATTTACAAGAGAAATGCTTATCAAAAGAAAGCTCCCAGTGCAGTTTTCAGCTGAAGACCAGGTACAACAGACTGTGTCCTCTCCATAAACCCCATTTGTTAGTCAGCAGCTGCCTCTTATTTGCCAAGATCATAGGTTGCCTTTGGGTAAGGGACAGTCTTTTTATTATGGTTTTGTACAGCACCTATGGTATCACAGAACACTAGAACGGGAAGGGACCTCGAGAGGTCGTCAAGTCCAGTCCCCTGCCCTCATGGCAGGACCCAGCACTGTCTAGGCCATCCCTGACAGGTGTCTGTCCAGCCTGCTCTTAAATATCTCCAGTGATGGAGATTCTACAACCTCTCTCGGCAATCTATTCCAGTGTTTAGCCACCCTGACAGGTAGGAAGTTTTTCTAATGTCCAACCTAAACCTCCCTTGCTGCAGTTTAAGCCCATTGCTTCTTGTCCTGTCCTCAGAGGCCAAGGAGAACAATTTCCCCCCTCCCCCCCTTGTGACACCCTTTTAGATACCTGAAAACCGTAATCATGTCCCCCCTCAATCTTCTCTTTTCCACACTAAACAAGCCCAATTCTTTCAGCCTTGCCTCATAGCTCATGTTTTCTAGACCTTTCATCATTCCTGTTGCTCTTCTCTGGACCTTCTCCAATTTCTCCACATCTTTCTTAAAATGTGGTTCCCAGTATTGGACACAATACTCCAACTGAGGCCTAATCAGTGCAGAGTAGAGCGGAAGAATGACTTCTCGTGTCTTGCTCACAACACTCCTGTTAATGCCTCCCAGAATCATGTTTGCTTTTTTTGCAACAGTGTCACTCTGACTCATATTTAGCTTGTGGTCCACTCCTAGATCCCTTTCTGCAGGACTCCTTCCTAGACAGTCACTTCCTATTCTGTGTGTGTGAAACTGATTGTTTCTTTCTAAGTGGAGCACTTTACATTTGTCCTTATTAAACTTCACCCTGTTTACCTCAGACCATTTCTCTATTGTGTCCAGATAGTTCTGAATTTTGACCATATCTTCTAAAGCACTTGATCCCAAGCTGGGAGGGGTTGCAT
Source organism: Apalone spinifera (assembly GCA_030068395.1). Taxonomy (NCBI): domain Eukaryota; kingdom Metazoa; phylum Chordata; order Testudines; family Trionychidae; genus Apalone; species Apalone spinifera. The sequence goes on along the minus strand of JANRFK010001158.1, from coordinate 2,663,983 downwards.
CTGCAAACTTAATAAAGCATATTCTCTATGTCAATATTTAAATTACTGATGAAGATATTGAACAGAACTGGTCCCAGAACAGACCCCTCTGAAACCCACTTGTTATGCCCTTCTATCACCAAGTGGGTTGCACTGGCCTCAGTCCGAATGGAAAAACGCATCTCTGTAATGGGACCGGATGCCAGTGACCTATTCCCAATGAGAACCGTGGGCTGCCTTTCATTTGCACATTTCTAAACTTGCCACACAGAGTAACAGTTGGGTATTTTTAGATCTATTAAAGCACCTCATTCAAAAGTGCTCATGCCAAGGGATGAACTACAATCTTCCTGAAGAGCATTCGGAAGAGCCATTTATCTACTACGGATTAATTCATGCCCCTGATCTTCTCCGCTGGTATCAAACACAGGTGGACTTCCGCAACCTACCAGAAGGTATAGTGTCTGCTGCTTCAGGATCATCTCCCTTGCTTTCAGATTCTTGTTTTTCAGAGGTTTCCAATGATACCATTAAACTGGGATTGGGGGCAAAGATTGCTGATGTGACAACCGCATTGTGCGCTAAAGTAAGAGGGAAAAATACATTTTGAGATGAATTCATTTAAAGAAGCATCAATAAATTACAGCACATGTATAAAAATAGTAAAAAACCTCAAGAGCCAAGGTGCTAAAGTAACCTGATGTAGGCTGGGCTAAGTCAACACCTGCATTTTCTGGAAATTCTGGAGTTAGGCAGGAAGTACTATTGCCATCTTAAACACTGGAGGAAAGTAAATGTCACTAGGGGTGCCCGTTGAGACACACTATATGAGTAACTGCTCAGACAAGAAAACACACACACACACACACACACACACACATATATGAGAAACTCCACTTTAGCTCCGGGGGGAGGGGGGAGGAATGGTGTTTTGCTGTTCTTTTTTCTCTGTACTGATGCCATGGTTTCTTATTTTAAGGAAGAGAAAGTTACAAAGTTTAAGAAATTCATTGTGTTTTCTCAGTCAAATTACTATTCCCATCCATTAGAACCCCCTGGAAATTTTAAACAAATAAGACACCAAGCAACGCACTCTTCAATGTGGATTACTCTAGAACTCTACAACTTAGCTGGAAATTTCTGCTGACCTGCATAAATATTATCATTATTATTATGAATTATTATAGCTTCTAGAAACCTAGGCCCACACCCTGACTGAAGCTGCATTAACCCATAAGGATTATTTGAAAACTCTAACTCGATCTTTAATCATCCCTCTTATTCAGTTGTGCTTAGTCAAACAGCCTGCAGGATCTCCTCTGCTCTTCAAGTGAAGTTTTGTTACGAGCAAAGCTCAAGTTTACAGATTACATCTTGCTTCTATTAATGCAACGCATGTTACATTAGCTTAATGAATCTGCATGACCTTCCTTACAGTTTTAAATTGTTGCTGGCGAAAGTAAAAAAGCCAAAAGACATTAAAAGCCATCAATTCCTAAAACTGTACAAGCATAGATTAAAAACGAAATATATAAAAGATCAAGTAACTTACCTTTAATGCCTTCCCAGAAATCATTTCGATCTCTCCTTACTGAAGTAAACTTGCTTAAGTCATGGTAGGTGCTCCAGATGTAAACATATTTATCTTCTGAGCCACTTACAATGTATGTAAAATCATGGCTAAGGATACAAAAGAGAAAGACTTATTACCGTAAACTTTGGCTCTTCCACTCAGCACACTGCACTGCTTTCGTTAAAAGGACACGAAATGACAGAAAAGCATACACCTGCCGTTTAATACTTAAAGAGCAGAAATTGGAAGTTACTGCAATCCCATATATAAGGATAGTTACCAGTCAAATCATAGGAAATGCGTCAGATCAGCAATTGGAATGTACCAAGTGATTAGATCTGAATCCAGAAAAGGATTTGGACACTAGAACAGCGAGGAAGTTACAATCAAAGTAGCTCTTTTGCTTCCGTGGCTGCACAAAAGCCATCCAAAGCAAGAAACCCAGCCTCAGGCCAGGTCTGTGCTGCAAACAAAGAATACAGCTACATCACTTAGGGTGTGAAAAATCCACCCCCCTGAGCAATACAGTTCAGCGACCTAGCCCCAGTGCACACAGCGCTCTGCCGAGGGGAAGCTTCCCTTCTCGCCGAGGGGCGTGGGTAAGAGTGCCAGCGCGAGAACTCTCCCACTGGTATGGTACTGTCTTCCCTAAAGCACCACAGCTATGCCACTGCAGATTTTCAGCGTAGTCCTGCTCTAAGTCAGCAGCCCACTTAGATACACAGTGACTGACAGTCTAGCCAGCCCACTCCTCACAAAATGCTCCCCTGATGCTGACAGGAGCAGCTGCAAAGAAGTTACTCTCCCGCTGCTACTGCAGGGCCGGGCACTACCCTAGTCTGCTACATTCAGTGGGAAGAAAACCACCCACGCTCCAGCACAGGCCAGTTTGATTTCTGCTTCTGGCTGCACCCTGCAGGACAGCGTGACAGTGCAGCCCATCGTACAATGGCGATATTCATGGTCTGTCAAAGACCCGTACCTCGCAGCACAAAGCTGGGTACGAAAGCTTGCACCCCTGACAGACGCTGGAGAAACAGTACGTGATCGTATGAGAGTGTCACCGCGCGGACCCAGCAGGTAACAGGCAATTCCTGACTTCTTAACTGCGCTACTCTCTGCTCTTGTCGCATGGTTTTGGTTTTTAAATTAAGTGGATCTGAACTTTACACAACGTACAGGGTTGTTAGCATGAACGTCGGGGGACTTTTCACCCCTCCTCTCCCCCACTGTCACCGCCACAGGATACCTAGGATTTTGTTCTTCTGGAGCATAACAAACGAATCCCAGTGGAGATTTTGGGGTAAGCAGCTATTCAAGCTACCCCCGTCTGAGGGATAAGGGCCCAAGAGCAGCCATACTTGGTCAGACCAAAGGTCCTTCTAGCCCAGGAGCCAGATGATACATGGGGAATGGACACAACAGGGCACCCACCAAGTGACCCATCCCTGGTCCTCTAGTCCCAGCATCTGGCAGTCAGAGGCTCGGCCTTGGCACTGCAGCTTGCCAGGCCTGACTACCGGGCATGAAACACGGCAGAAAGCCCCCCCTCCCACCGCAGCCCCCCAGGCTGTTAAGCAGGCACCACTGTGGCGGAGTGGAGTCAGGAGCCCAAGGAAGCTCCTTCAGGGGAACTATACTGTGCTTAGTGGCCACCAATGTGAGGCATGGGAAGAAAAGGAGAACTCTTCCCTCTCGTGCTCGCGGGGGCAGCACCAACAGCAGGAATCAAAGCCTTTTTGCTTCCCTACAAGCGATGGGGAAGGAAGAGCCAAGACATCCGCAGCCATCAAGAGACTTTCTTCATTAAAGGAAGCAACACCTGGGAAAGCCTCTTCCTCCTCCCCCTGCAATGAGGCCTAGTGCTTACTGCAGCCCGAGAGCCTTCCCAGCGGCTGAGCGTGTCCCTGGCATGCAGCTGTGGAAGCCCTGATGGGCTAGAGCTCGAGGACCGGGAGTAACGGTGCTGCGGAGAGATCAGCTTACGCACACGACCGCTTCATCCCTGGGCAGCACTGCTGCCCCTCCCTGCCGCTCGCTCGGGAGACCCTGCCAACCGGCACCAGGCTGCTCCATGGCAGAGGTTGCACACAGAAATGGTGCATTCCTGGGCACCGGTTTCTGGGAGAGTCGCCGAGCGCGTAGCTGGAGCACGTTGCAGATTCCCACGGCTCACCTGAAGCTGGCTTTGATCTGGCTGCTGCTGTTGACGTAACCTTTGTACTTCATGGACAAGGACAAATCTCTTAGGTCGTAGAGTCGGATTCTGGAGTCGTTGGATGTCACTAGTATCTAGGTGACAACACATGGCAGGGATTTAGAAACCGCTTTCCAATGAACCATTGACACCGTTAGCACGAGCAGCGCAGAACAGACAATAGATCGAGCCGAGACAAAGTGGCAGCATTTCCAGGCTCTCCCTTTGTCAGCTGCCTTCGTCCCAGAAGAACTGGGATAATCCCATTTCCACTTTCTGGTCTTATGCCCACATGGCAGATACAGGACACCGCCACCCGTGTTAGTTATGGACCGAGCCAAATACATGAGTGCTGCTACTGTAGCACCTACAAGCCCCCGTCGTGGACCAGGACCCCCACCGCGCTAGGGGCTGTACAAACACGGAACAGAGACAATCCCTGCTTGAAGGAGCTTACAGCTGAAGCAGCTCCGTGAGTACGTGGCACCGAGACGGTATCGGTCAGCAGGACAGATGGCAGTCTCAGCATTACCAGTGGCCTAACCGTTGTCAAAGGGCAGTTTTCAGGCGAGATCTACAGGAGGCTGATGAGGTAGCTCTGCAGAGGCCTACGGGGATGGCTATTCCCAGACACGAGGGGCAGTGTGGGAGAAAACACACAGGCGCCAAGGCTGGCTCTCTCGGCTGCTTGGAGGAGGGAGTCAATGGCTCAGTATCGAGCGAGACCCTCCTGTGGAGCTCTGCACCAAACAATTAAGCCATGTGCACATCTCCATAGTCTGCCCAATTGTATTTGCCAGTAAGTGGGGCTCCAGCATGGCAGTGGGGAGCACAGGCCAGCGGCTGCATGGAGGTGGGAAATCATCCCGAAGCTCCCACCTACCTCAGGACAAGGACTTGGCAGCAAGCCTGACACGGTGCAAGGGCTGGGCCTCCCCAGAAACTCCCTAGGGCCCTGCCCCTTTGCACCTGGTATAGACAGGCAGGCCTAGCGCAGCAAGATCCAATGGGGCGCGGCTTGGTGAGGGGGACCCAGGTGTGGGGCAATCTGGGAGCAGGCAGCTCAGTGAGAAATCCTGAAGCAATGCAGCTTGGAGGAGGGGGTTCCAGGTGCTGGTGCAATGAGACTCCAGCAGGGATCCAGGTGAATGTGGCTGAGGCTCAGCAGGCAATGATGGTGGGTGCCCAGGAGCTAGGGGTGCAGGGCCTGATAGAGTGAGGGTCCAGGTGCAGCTGCTTGGTGATCAGTGGGGCGAGGGTCAGCTTGTTGGGTGAAGGTTCAATGGGCCTGCTTAGCAGCTGTAGGAGAGAAGGGGCCACCCAGCTGTTGCTGAAGGGATACCACTTTCCCCTATCCCCTTTTCTTCTCCATCCTTTCCCCTCATTCCCACATTCCCCTCCCCATGCATTTTACATACACTCCTTCCTTCCCCATTGCCTCTTCACCCCAGTCCCTCACCTCCACTTTCCTAATCCTACCATGCGCACCCACTGCTGCGCAGAAACAAGGAGGGTCATGCACAGCTGGTGACCCGCAGTTAAGCAAGAGCCAGGAGTGCATACAGCAGAGCAGCAGAGCCGATGTTAGTGGCAGCTGAGAATTCACATTTTAAGTTCAGGGTGCCGCAGCATATTTCAAGCCGTTTCTCTGATTCCTGATGCTGAACAAGGGGACGTGCTATGGTTAACGGTACGAATTGGCAACTTGAACAAATTTTCCAAAAATAAACCCAATTAATAGGAAATAAGTTAGTCATTTGAAAGGTAAGACAAACACGTATTGGGGAAGCACCAGCAGTGAATGCAGTCAGATTGCTCCAATATTAATATTAAAAATGGCATTCCTTTCTCTGCTACGACTGTGGTACCATCTTATCAACTGAACAGCATCTTAGCAAACATTTACATGGCGATAGTGCCCAGAAATGGTCATTCAGAAATCAGAGGGGCCAGTGTGTCCTGAGCCTCTGAATAATAGCTATTAGAATAGACCCGGGAAGAGTGCCAAGCACTGGAGACGAACGCCTCACTGAAGATGCAGGAGAGAGATTATTTGGCATACGTTACAGTACCTTATTTTCTCCAGGCAAGGGTTCAATGCCCGTAATTTTTCTTCCAACTCTGTTCCGTCCTCTGGTAGAACGTACATGTATCTGGGTATGATACTTCAAGTGCTAGAGGGAAATTAGACTGATTCTTAATTATTGGAAAGCGTTAGATAAAACTGCAGGCAGCATAAATAAATCTGCTAGAATTTGAAAAATAGCAACTGTTTGTAAAAGCTTATATTTTTGTAAAGAAATGGCAAAAAAAGGCTAAACTAAGTTGTTTACCTGATACAATGTAAATTAGAAGCACAACTGTTCTATCAACAAATGGAAGTCATGTCCATAAATAACCCACATATAAAACTAATTTTTACCTCTGTGTCATAGAAAATACATCTGCCATCATATGTGCCAATCACTGCATATTTGCCATTCTGACAGAAGTTTGCTGCTGTTATCAGCTTTGTCTGCCCGTCCACTTCATTCCATAATGCCACTTTTTTGTCAGGAATGTTCCAAAGTCGGAGTTTCCCATCTAGCGAGCCACTTAAAAAGTACCTGTCATCCTAAAAGAGCAGCAACCATTAGCTGGGGTGTAAAAAGATGTGTATGCACCGAAATACATACCGGAAACCCCACCCCCAGCATTCATCCCAAATGGAGATTTTAAGACCTGGACACCATCTGAAAAATCATTTAATGTACAATGCAACATCTCTAGTGGGTTTTTTAAAATTAAGCATTATCATCAAGATCTTCTATTGAAAGATGGTCTAACTGTTCACAATTTCTCTGAGAGGCACCATGTGTTCCTTGGGGTTCTTTACTGTCTGATCGTAGCCTGCAAGGACTGATGTTTTCCTGACTGGTTGGACACAGGTTCTTCTGGAGTCTGTGACAACACTGTCCCAAGTGGTTGAGATGAATTTCCAGAACGTGATGCAAAATGTTCCCCCTTGGTTGTCAACAGTAGGAAGTTTAAGCATGTTGAAACATGATTTTACAATCCAGTTAGATAATGTAATACTCGCCATATTCTTTGTGGCCAGTGCAGACAAGAACAATTCATGTTTTATATCACGTCAGCGAGTCACAGTTAAACTCAGCTGGGATCAGGGTTTAGCAATAGTGTTCAGGACCAAATTTTTGGTTTTTCCAAGACGCACAAAGCACACTCATGAACCCAACTTCTACAGAAACTCAATTTTAAAGTTTGATAACAATGGGAGATGCCTAAACCCCCTTTCAAAACTATTCCCCTCTATTTATATGAAAGCAGACAGCTACTTACTCTTGGATGGAAAGCTATCGCAGTGACAAAATCTATATGCTGGAAACAGCAGAGACACTCTCTTCTGGATATGTGCCATAATCTGACTGTTTTATCCATTGAAGAAGAAAGCAAGAAGTAATTCTGTGGAAGAAATTGCATGAAATGATTCAAAGATTTATCAAATATACGAATACACAGCACAAATGCAGTTTGGTATCTAATACTTCCAGTTCATAGTATAACAAGATTTCCAGTAGGAACTAACTGCTAAAGTTGTGTAGCAGAACAGAAACAATCAACAGTAGAAAATTAACTCTTCAGAAACAAACTTTCCTTTTTCATGGAAATAGGAGGAAAATAAGTATTGAAAATACAAAGAGAGAATATTAAACGAAAGCTAGGCAGAATCCCCCCCCCCTTTTTTTTTTTAAGGAAAAATATCAAGGAAAGTGGCAGTGAACTGATTTTAACAATTTCATTCTTAAAAAGTATTTGTAGAAAATAGCATGGGTGTAAGAAAAAAAACTCCAGAGAGGGCAGAGAGACTACTGCCTGGGTCTCCTTTATCTGCATTTATTAAGAAACTGCTCTGCTCTTTATTTCGATAGAAATAACTGAGGAAAAAGCTAATTGTTTTAAAACGTGATATAAGGTAATTTTCTCATTTTAACTGCAGACATACAGCAGTGGCTTCAAGGACTATGCAATTTGCACAAGAACAGTGGAATGGATGTAAGACAAAAATAGCAACACTGCTGAGGAACTAGAAACCACTTAATAGATCAGTGGAAATTCCCCTTCCCTCCCACCTCAAATTCAGAGTTTCAGAGTTATTTCAGTACTGAATACATAATTCACTTGGTTCTATTTAGTGCCTTTTACCAGCTGAAAATTCTATTGTATCTTTTAGTTTTTACTTATGTGCTCTGTGAAGGATCAAGTGAGTAAAGGAAAATTTACCACAATTAGCCATGTGATAAGTGAAATCTCATCAATACAAGTCAGTAGGGTTGTACAATTAACTGCAAGAATTTAAAACGTGATTTTTTTAAATTAGCTGTCATTCAACCACACTCATTCAACCAGTGCCAGGTAACCTCCGTATACAGGAGCCAGGACGGCCTTCCCTTGACCAGAACAACAACGTCTGCAGTGCTAGGCCTCGTCCCAGCCTTGTCCAAAGTACGGCTCTCTAACCAAGCAAACCCTAGACCTGACTCGAGTCTGGTGCACGCATGCAGGCTAGGCCAAAAAGGGCGAGGGAGAGTCAAGTCAGGAGCACTTGCCTAATCGTGCACAACTTGTACAGGACAAGACCACCAGAAACAACCTGGTATTAGTACATCCCATTTTTGATAGGAGAAAAATTCCAGAGACAGCCAAAAAAACCTACTAATTAAGCGCTTTTGCAATATTTTGGCGCGGCAAAACGTATCCTAAATATTGGCATAATAAGTCTGTCACACAACATGCAGTTGTTTGGTAGATATGACTAGAACGACCAAAGTGAGTATAAATACAGGCGTAGAAAAGATAATCAGTAGGAGGGAATGAGCAGGTCCTGCTTTTGATGTAACTAGAAGTAATGGACCCCTTCATGCCGGCGACCCCAGGGCATGGCCTTCCTACACACGGGAATCAAAGGAACTACGACCTCCTGCCTGGTACTGTAGGTAGCATATGGGTGTTGTGCGTGAACTAGGCTTAATCATTGTATTATAATAATTTTCTATTAATTGCTTTTGCATTGCTTTGCATTTTATTAATTGCTTTACATTTTAAACCTCAAATATTTTAAATTGTATAGTAATTGTTTTTAAGGCTTGTAAAATTTAAACAACTATGTTAATTGCTTAAAGTAATAAATAAATGATGAAGTTTTTCTGGAGTGTCCTGGTTTCCCTTGGATCTAACAATTGAACCACACAACACTCCGGTAATAGTAACAATCAATCCTGCCTCTCCTCTATGTAGCTTATTCTTCATTCAATAGTCAAAAAGGTTTCAAACAGCCAGTTTTCAAGTTTTCTTCATCTTTTAAAAGTAGAGGGGACTAAGAATGAGCAACATTTTCAGATAATTAAACTGCAGCAAGTAGGGGCAGGACATGATGTAATCATATGAAAGATGGAAAACTTCACATGGACTCGGCGTCCTGCCAATACAGACTAAGCAATGGCTAAAAGGGTGAAATAAAAAGCTCTTCACGGATCAACAGCTAAGATCACATTTTAGACAACAGACAACACAACTGGAGCTCAGGGAAATGGCCAGTCTGAAAGAACTGGATATTTTGTGATCGGATCCTCAGCTAGAGTAAACTAGCACAGCTTCAGTGAGTCCAACGACACTATGCCAATTTAAAACCAGTTCAGAATCTAGCCCCCTGAAAACCGTAGTGGAGCTAGAATGAATGATTGTTTTCTTATGCTACTCCACTGAAAGCATTTTAGACATTTATCAGCCAATCCATGAATGGGCTGAACCTAGATCCATGAAGAGCAATCAGAATCCCAGAATATTAGAACTGGAAGGGGCCTCAAGAAGTCAAGTCCAGTCCCCTGGCCTCAGCGGGAAACAAGCACCCTCTAGACCATCCCTGATAGATGCCAATCCAACCTGCTCTTAAATATCTCCAATGATGGACATTCCACAACATCCGAAGGCAATTTATTCCAGTGTTTCACCACCCTGACAGTTAGGAACTTTTTCCTAACATCCAACCTAAACCTCCCTTGCTGCAGTTTAAGCCCATTGCTTCTTGTTTTATCCTCAGAGGCCAGGAAGAACAATTTTTCTCCTTCCTCCCTATGATACCCTTTTAGGTACTTGAAAACCACTATCATGTTCCCTCTCAATCGTCTCTTTTCCAAAGTAAACAAGCCCAATTCTTTCAGTCTTCCCTCATAGCTCGTTTTCTAGACCTTTAATCGTTCTGGTTGCTCTTCTCTGGACCTTCCCCAGTTTCTCCACATCTTTCTTGAAATGTGGTGCCCAGAATTGGACACAATACTCCAGTTGAGGCCTAATTAGTGCATTTGTTTGCTTACATATAAAGTATCAGTGGCAGGTGGAAGAAAAGGAACAAAGCAGAACATGGGGAGAAATAAGGAAGTTCTGTATGGTCTGCATCAAAGCGGTCTTACTTTAGACCATGAGAGATCAAGGAGATCTGCTGTATGACCTTTGTATTTGCAAAAAGGCCGCTGCCGAAATGGTGCATTTTTATCATCGGGGTCTTCATCAGCTGCACTGCAAACCTATCAGATATAAATAGATCAGAATCAATCAACACAACAGAAAGAAAACAGGGTAGCAGAACACGTTGGTATAGCTTTCTGATTTGCAGATGTGCCCCAGATTATCTTATCACAGACATAAAACTTAAGTGCCAAGTATCAGAGAAATAAGTGATTTATATCAGTTACTTGAACTTTCAAAATAAATTATTCTGAGTGTCAAACACTATAGCATTTTTCATTACAGAAAGAGAGAAGGCAGGTAAGCAATTCCATTAATCAAACACCTTGCTACAATGCATAACCTAGGTTTCAGATGTTGGATTTTTTTTTCATTACCATTTGAAGGCTATGTCTAGACTCCAGGGTTTAAAAAAAAAAAAAAAAAAAGTGGCCTTTTTTTTTTTTTAAACTTCACCTGCATATAAGCTACCGATGAGTTCTTTCGAAATTAAATTGAAAGACTGCAGTGGTTTTTTCAACAGTGGTAAACCTCATTTTACGAGGAAGAATACCTTTTTTCGAAAGAGCTCTTTTGAAAACAGGTGTTCTTGACCACAAACGGCTTTTTTGAAAGAGAATGCAGATTGCCTAGATGCTCTTTCGAAAAAACAAATTGCTTTTTCGAAAAAAGTTGTTGCTGTCTAGATGATCACTTTCAAAAGAAGCTTTTTCGAAATTTGAAAAAGCGTCTTTCAAAAGAAGCGTGTAGTCTAAACATACCCAAAGAGAAAAGTTCTAAAAAAACATGAAGGTTCCTAGAACTTCTTGGGAATGGGTACTTAGAAACTGCAGTGATACATGAGCTTTTCTGCTGTAAACAAATAAAATGAAACGAAAAAAGCTGGGTTTTGCATAGGACATTTGATTAAAAAACTAGGTCTCAGAATGAACATCCACATGAACATTGACATGATCTATGATGCTGGCATGGACTTACCCAAAGGCGGCATTCTTCTTTTTATTTTTTTTTTTTTTTGAAACTAGCACACACATTCAAAAAACACTGTAAACACACAATGCAATTACAGACAAACTTGCACTGAGCTTTAGCAAACGTTAGTGCAGTTACAGTGGTAAAAACTCAAATACTAATCACAGGATTTTAATGCTTATTGTATTTAACCAATTTGAACAGTTTAAAAATAACACTGTCTAAATGTATACTGCCTGTTTTAGAAAGGTCAATTCTCTGATTTATTGACTTAGTAGTATTCAGTTTATACAAGCGTATCAATAAAAGGAAGGGAATATGTACACACCCCTATCTGTTAAGAATCTGGTATGTATATAACACTCCCTTGGGTTTGTTCCTTTCTCTCACAAAAACAACCTCCCCCCAAAGAACCCCACGCCAATCTGTGAATTAAGGCTGCACGTCTGCTGCAGAGGTTACACACTCCGTGACATTTCGGGACCTCCGTGACTTCTGTAGCTGACATCAGAGTCCCCCAAGGAGTTAAGGGGGTCCCTGGAGCCAGCCACACCGGCCACTGCTTGGGCAGCGTTAGGGCCAGCCACACTAGGGCTGGGGCGGTCCTGGGGCCAGATTCTTGGTGGACCCCCAAGCAGCAGCTGTCCCAGAGCTGCAACAACATCCCAACCTCTCCCCCACCCACGCCAGAGAGCAGCAATGGTGCCCCGAGCTGTTCCTCCACTGCAGAGCAGCAGTGGTGCTCCAGAACCTCCCAAAGCACATAAGGTTTAGTGCTGCACATTTATAATACAAGTCCTGGACAGATGACGGGCTGTGATTTTTCATTCACTGCCTATGACCTGTCCAATACCCATGGCTAACTCTCAGCCACAGTGAAAATTAAGGGCATAATGTCAGATTCGTTTTCAAATACAGTTGTGAAAAAACTACCAGGTGAGGAAATTCAAAGTTATCCGCATTTTTAATTACCTCCAGCATTTAGCTCCAATACCCACTGAGGGAGGTTATTAATTAAAGCTTCTATCACAATGAAGATGTGGAGACTGTAACAAGAAGGCTATGTCTATACCCCACTCTTCTTGCGCAAAAGCTTATGCAAATGAAGCACAGATTAGCATATTGCCACGCTTCATTTGCATAATTAATTAGGGGCATTTTTGTGCAAGAGGCATTTGCAAAACACCCCCTAATTATGCAAATTAAGCATGGCAATATGCTAATTGAAACTTCATTTGCATAAGCTCTTGAGCAAGAAGAGTGCAGTATAAACATAGCCCTCCTTCTCTAGTTTGCTCAAATTTATTTCCTGTCTGTGTCGGATTGCATACATTGGCTAAACAACTTCAGTCAGAGCCTAGCTTTTGACTGAGTGAATAAAGATTTGAGTCATATTTCACAGGACCCAAACCTGCATTCTTATCGAGGGGAAACTAACTCAGAAGACAACAAAGAATTAGACTGCAGAACTGAGACTTCTGAGTCTGAACTCATCAAGAGTTGAAGCCTGTTTTTGGATTACAGCAGTCCAAATCTACAGCATGACAGAAAGAGGGCACACACTGACAATGCCTACGTCATCTGGTACACATACCCCTCCATCAGTGTCTGACTTGGAAGAATTCAGGCTCTCCTGAGATGGGGAGGGAGACACACGACCTAAAACACAGATTAAAACCCAGAAAGTTAGAAACTATTTAAATAGAATGTTTTTAAATACAGGAAAAACTCGAGACATTTCTAATGTCTTTAAAGTATCAGTGAGATCTGGAGAAGTACCTTCTGTATTGTATTTCAGCCGCATGTTATTGAAATAGTCAAAAGCATTCTTTAAAACCCATATTCTCACTACATTGTCCTGTCCCGCTGATGCAAGTAATCGACCACAGTGAGAAAACTTCATTGTCCAAACAGCACCCTGTCAAAATAAAGAAGAAGTCACAATAAAACAAATATAAGTACCTTTTCCCATACCAGAAACATCATTACATGAATTGGCATATATTAACACACCATGTCAAAACAACATTAAGACTGTGAAGTTAAGCACCAAAAAGTTAGGAAATCCCAGAACTGTGCAATCTTAATTTGTTTCCCCTGAGCACATACCTTGTGATAATCTAATTATATCACATGCTACTTTTTACATAGGACCCCTGGCTTCATTCAGTGCACTGACGGGCAGTCTTCACTTAAAGTGCAGCTATTCAATTTTTATTTCTCCTTATTATTCAGTATACAGCCCTGGGCCTTCTTTACTGCACACTATTCCAACCCCGTGAAAGAGACAGAATTAATAACTCGCCAGCTTGCCTATGGCGCACACTGCACTGAGTGCTTTACAAATATTAGAGAAATTGTTATACCTCTGTGAGAGGAGTGGGTGATTATACACATTTTACAGAGCACAGACAGGGTAAGGGTCAAAAGCATCCACTAATTTGGGGAGGCCAATCTGACCTACCTACCACTTGCTGCTTCAGAATACGAAGTGTTACACAACACTTACTATGTTCAAAGCACAGCTCCCCCTGATTTAAGTATTTCTGCAAATTAGACTGCTGGGCCTCAAGTCAGGAGTCCAGAAAATGAAAACTACACAACTAGTGACCTTCTGAAAAGTTTGCTTTAAGTGACTTGACTTGTACAGCAGAACTACTCTTTGGCAGAGGAAAGGCTAGAAACCAGTTCCTCAGGGCACCATTCAACTGCCTTTATGAGACCCTCCTTTCTCTTTCTGTAAGCCCCAGTGCACCCCTCGTTTTTAAGACTTTTGCTTCATTGTTACAGACAACAGCCTCCTTCACTACACAACCCTCTTCATCTCCAGCGCAGCTCCATCCTGAGCATTAAATGAGGCAGAGGAGGGGGCCTGCAGGGAAAAAATACTATATGGTCCCATAATTAACAACTGTATATTAATGCAGGCAGACAAGGGAGCTGAATTAGGGTTGGGGAGGCAACCTCAGTTCTGGCATTCTTTCTCTTTGCAGGCTTGACTTTGCAATCTTAATTTTCTTGAAACACAGTTTGCATGTCCTTGCCCTAGGCTTTTAAAAAGCAAACGGAGAAGGCACTTCTATCATGCAGCATTGTGCTGGCATCCATATGGCGCATCAGCTGGTCTGAAACCGTTCGCTCCGCTGCCCAGAGCTGAGGGAGTCACGGCGAACAGAAATAGGTTCTCATACTTGGGTGAAGGAGCATTGCAGGGGACTCAGACACACCCTTCATCAGTTCGTATCTCAGACATCTGCTGACCGCTGAGGCTGGTGGGACTTGGGAATTGTTCCATGCCAAACTCTGGCACCTGTTCTAGTGGGCAGACTTCTGCCCATTCCCTTCCCAAGACCCATCTTCTCTGCATCACCTCCTCCCCCTCCAGGCTCCTCACCTAGGAGTCCCAGGCCTCCACTCCCAGTTCTAAGCTCCTCACCTGGGAAAGAAGGGCTGAAGCCGTTTATAGGCCAGGAGCCGCTGACCCACAGAAAGATCAATTGGGGGCCACACACAAATGAGTGGCCCCCAAAATGAGGAGAAAGGCACGCCCCCAAATCCCCTTTGCACACCAGAGCCTCAGGGGGCCCAGGATAGTAGGTTTTGTGCCTCCAGTTCCGCGGTGGGACAGCGGGGGGCTGGAGTGCCAGTGCAGGGTCCCCCCCTGGGGGGGAGCCCCGAGGGCCAGTTCCGGCCCCTAGGTTCCCCATCTCGGCCATACCCAGTTCTGCCCACATGCTCCCAGGTCCCGCTCTCCAATCTCTTTACACAGCCAGTTCCAGGCTCCCCTCATCCACAGACTTCTAGGTCCCACTCCTCGCTGCTCTACCAGAGCCAGTCTCCCCACCTTCCTGCCGGTTTCCAGTCTCAGTCTAACACCAGAAGGAGCTATGACCATCACTGAATCTGACCTCCTGCCTATCACAGGCCACAGAATCTCACACGCCCTCTGCTATAATGGGCCAATTATCTTTGGCCGAGTTACTGTACTCCTCAAACCTAGATGTAAGCCCTTCAAGTTAGAGAACCCACCGTTTTCTCTATTCAAACCAGCAAGTGATTCGTTCCCCTTCCTGCAGAGGAAAGCAAAAAAATACCTAAGGTCTCTGCCAATCTGACCCCAAATATGGCTATGAATTAGACCCTGAGCACATGGATGAGATGCCTGGAAAAGAATTCCCAGTACAGGCTGAACTTTTCTAATCCAGAACTCTCTTATCCAGAAACATATGTCACTTGGAATGATTTTAGTTAGCCAACTGTCCATTCTTTATGGGTGTGGCCAAGTTTCCTGCAGTCCCATAAAGTTTGTTTCCAGCCACCAGTTCTGGCTCTCAGTGTTCTGTGCTGTTAGTTAGCTCTAATTTACCCTTAAATGTCCTCTAAGAGCCCAGTAAGCAGTGGGAGTTTTGGTGATACTGCTAAACAATATTGACCTCCCGTGGTCCAGAAAACACTCTCGTTTGGAACCGGTCAGGTCCTGAGGGTGCCAGACTAGAGAGGTTCAACCTGCAGTAACTCTGACCCCCCCCCCACCTAGTGCTCCATTGTCAGCTGTACATGATCTCTGGTGACAGCAGTCGTGGATGGGCTACAGGACACCGTAAACAATCTCATCATATAATTCCCGCCACAAAATTATCAAGCTCAGTCTTAAAACAAGTTTGGTTACAGGATTACCCCCCCCCCCACTCCTCTTGGGAAGCTGTACCATTACTTGATGGTTAGAAATGTTGATTTAATTTCAAACCTAAACTTACTGATGGTCAGTTTATGCTCACTTGTCCTTGTGCCAACAATGGCCCATCATTTAAATAATTCCTCTCCCTCGGATGTGTTTGTAGAAAGCAATCATATCGCCCCTCAGTCTTAGGCTAAACTCCTCAAGTCTCCTCTTGTAAGGCAGGTCCTCCCTTTTTCGGTTCAGATCATCCCACTAATCCTTCTCTGCACCGGCTTCCAATCTAGCCCTCTCTGCCATAGTTAAGCCTTTGTTTCCTCTGCATTTGAATCAGGCAGCTTCATCGTGCTGCCTGAGAGTCTGCTTAGGGTGAGCAGCAATTGACAGCACAGCAAGGCAGAGGTTGCCTGATCAGTCCTTGTGCCCAGGCCCTGGTGTGTATCGGCCCAGAGCTACAATTGCAGCCCCACTCCTGCTCAACCTCTGGCTGGAACATCCAAGGGAGGATGACTGAGGAACATAGCTGAGAAGTGCTAGCAAATCTCTATTGAAGGGGCAAAATGCAAGTTTTCAAAGGCTTGTAACATGGCCAAATGTGTGTTGATTTTCACAGGGATGGCAAAAGGCACATCCAACAGAAAAGTCACGCCCCACTCCCGCTGAATGCAAACATAAGGTGCTAGAGCTTTTCAGTAGTAGAGGTAAAACGTGGGTAAAACATGTTTTCCAAGTAGTTTGAGCCTAACCTTATTGGCTGAGATTTTCTTTTAAAGAAGTGGCCAACCTTATGCAGACATCCAGCAAGGAAAATTGCAGCCCACTTAACATTTAGCAAAAGTTACAAGCAACCAAAAGCAGGGTCTTTAAAAGGGAAGAGTTGGGCAACCTATGCTGTAATACACAACCTAGAAGGACCATGCCAGTACCAATGCACGGCTATGCCTAGCTGAAGACTTAATGCAGCGGCACTCAGACAGAACATTGACATTAGGTATGAAGACTCTCCAGGAAGGTGAGACTTGCCTTTCAGCTCCCACAAGAACACTTAAGTCCAGAGTATGAGAAAACAGCAGAACACTAATTGGGGGAATGGTCCCTGCATTCACTGCTGCATACAGGGCTACATCCTGCAAATTGCTCTTTGGGGGCTTAGGAATGAATCCAGAGCAATTCATTTGCAGGATCTTGCCCAGAGATAAGACCGAAGAAATGAGTCTATGAAATAACTGAGTAGGGAGACGATCTGAAGACACACTTGGATTCCAAACTGACCTACTCAGCAAGCAGCGTATTCTCCTTCTTTTAAGTTAAAGTGGAACTTGACATCAAAGATAAACTTACCATGTGCTCACCACTGAGATCTTGAACCACTTTTACTTGTTCAAAGTCGTAAGGCCCCTTGAAGCCATGTGCTGCTTTAAATTTAACTGGCCTGGTATATGGCATTCCTTCATCATCACTTGAAGAGGGATCATCCTGATCCGTATGGAACACTAAGCAGAGGACAGCAGAAGCATGCACATTAGACCGCACTGTCCCCAACAGCTGACATTTCAGTCAAAACACTGGTTTAAGATTAAAACATTGAAACCAGTGTATTAAAGAGAAACAGACTGATTGTCAGTGATAAAGGCATCAAAGTCACAACTGGCTATAAAAGGAAATAAAAATGATAAAATCCCAATCTCATTCCTAAGCTTTAGGCTGCCACACACTGCAATACATTTCACAGGTTGGGACGACCCCTCCCACAGTTGAATGATGCTTCTTTTTCTTCCTCCAGACAATCTTGCTTTTTCATGTGTTGAGACAGACAATGGCTTCCCCTCCCCTCTTACTCTACACACTCCTCCTTTCCTTAAGGAACTCCCCCACCAATGCCAGATGCAGACAATCTGTGGTGTATGAGATTTGAGGTGTCTTTCAGATGAACTGTGACTTTCTCTCACTCACACCTTCTGTGTACCTGACTTCTGAGGCATCATCCCGAACAACAGGAAGGCCTTTGTTTACAGTCCTTTTGTTATCTTTAAAGACCTCGTTGGTGAGCGTTCCCCAGATTTGCATAGTTCAGTATCAAACTACTGCAAAATCTCAGAACTGCATACGCAATGACACACACAAAAAAAGATAATGATGCCCAGTAGCTCATGAGTTTTCAAATGATACTTCATAAGCCAGGCGTGGGGAAACGGTTTGCCATAGTTAGCCTGTCACGTCACAGAGAGCTGCAAAACAGACCTTAGTCTAAAGCAGTGTTTCTCAGCCAATGGTGCGAGTACTCTCAGGGATACTCGAGAGAAGTCTGGGAGGTACATCAACACAACAAATTTGGAGAAAACTGAATTTTTGTTTTAAGTTTTACAGCGCTTTATTATTTTTGTACTTTTTACACCCAAAATTTTCATCTCCCACCCGGCTACGATTAAGTTGTATAAACAAATGGTAGAAAAAAAATGTTATGTGTCTGAAAACTGCAGATTCTGGGGATACTTTTTTTTTTTTTTTTTAAAAGGGGTACTTATTTAAAAAAAAAAAAAAAAAAAAAGGTTGAGAAACACTGGTCTAAAGATCCTGTATTATATTGAAGCTTTTTGGTCAAAGCATAATTCATTTTTAATTCTCCCCCCCCTCCCCCCGTCAAAGGAAGATCCTAGATCTCTTGGAGAGCTAGCTTTTGGATTCGACTCTAGTAGATAATGATTCTAATTCACTGACCTTCATCTCGAACACTTTTAACTTTATTTACAGCACGTTCACCATATTCTTCGGCGAGATGCTTTGCTCTCTTTACTGATTTGCCAAAGAACTTTTTCAGCTGAGTCCTTAAAAAACAAGAAAACCCCCAGTCACAGAGTATTTGCAATGCGTGGCTCTCCAAACACCTGGGATTTGAAATTGTGTTCTTTCTTTCCATTTGCAACTTTACATCTTAATATAAGAATGGCCATACTACGTCAGACCAATGTCCCAGCGGGCTTAGTACCCTGTCTTACAACAGTTGCTGGTACCTGATAGAGGGCATGAACTGAACAGTGCAATTGTCTAGTGATCCATCCTCTGATGTCCAGTCCCAGCTTCTAGCAGCTAGGAGCTTGGGGACACCTGAGTGGGGGGTTACATGTCTGACCATCTTGGCCGATAGTCACTGATGGATCGATCCTCCATGAATTGATTCTTTTTTTAACCCAGTTATACTATTGCCCACAATATCTCCTGGCAATGAGTAACATAGGTTAACGGTGCATGGTGTGAAGTGGGACTTCCTTCTGTTTGTTTTAAACCTGCTGGTTCAATAATTAGAGTAATATTAAGCTGCCTTTTTTTAATATCTAGAAATAGACATAACTGATTTCAAATCATTATTAAACATAAGGAGGGGGGAACAGGTTGTGACCAAAGTGCAGATTATTACATTATAAAATATTTGTACTCCTACAGATACTGGTATTTACATAAAACATATGGAAACAAAGAAGTCTAAACTCTTACGTTTTTTGTTTTAACCTTCCGCCATCAGAATCAGTTTGCTGTGTCTGCATTTTGTCTTCATCGTCAGATTGTGCTGCATCATTGCTGTAAAATATACAATACCATAACACCACAAATTAAGGTCCTAGAGTCATTCTATGAAGCATTATAAACCGTATCTTTAGATTGAAACTTGATGTCTTGTTACTTCTTGATTTAGGACTCCCATTAATAAGTTCAAGAGCCTCCAAAAACATTCACCACCGGATTCAGCAAGTAACAGTTTTAGTCAGAAGATACAATGCATGAGGTATGTTAAGACTAAAATGACATACTTCTCTCTCAAGTAACCAACCAAAGGTATATGTTATCTGTCACCTTCTGGACATTCAAATACCCTGAAAGGCCACAGTTTTCAAACCACAAGAGAAAAAAAAAAAAGAATGTCTGAAGCAGACTAAGTACATTAGTTGGCAAACAAATTATTTGTACGTGTAACATTTTCTGTTCCATGATTGTACTTTGGTTATGACTGTATATATTAAATATGTAGAATTTCAAAGCATGAATGATTTCTTAAATTTGAGAATTGGTCATTTTTATTCTCCCACAAATGTACTGTAACTACTTCTTCAGCACCCATTATTGTGCTGTAATAAAATACATTTGGTTTAATCAGAAGCGACAGAACATTGCATATATTTACTGCTGTTTGGTTTGAAGTTGGGGCTGTTTTTCAAAGATGTAGAACACCTGCAGATCCAGTCAGACATATATTGTCCAACAGTCAAACATCCTACAATACAGTACTTAAACAGACATCCTCTGTTACCTAATTAAATAAGCTAACACCAGAGAGAGGCGGGTAATAGGACCAAATTAAATAAGTCAGGAACAGATGGATGGGTTGAAATACACTTTATTGCTTTTGCTAAAAAAAGGCTTTCAACTAAATAATGAGAACAGATACAAAAAAGCAATACTAGAGTAAGGAACCACAGCAATATATCACAAGCTATCAGAGAAACAACTAGAAGACTTTTTCACTCATACCTGACATATTCCTTAGTTCTCCTCATGATATGCAATGTCAGGGGGTTAATGCCTGTTGGTAATTTTTCTTCTGCCAAGCTCAGTGGTATTTCTTCACCTGTATCCAGGTTCTTTATCATTACGCTCGCTAAAATTTCCTGCGGTAAAGAAAAATATGAAGAATGTAACATAATGGGTCTTCCTTAAGTTCTGAGACTTAAAACAATGATTTTAGAAAATTCTAAACAAAGAACACCATATGTACTAAAATATTTCGCATTTTTTTAGTAGGAAACTCTGCAATATGCTCTGTGCCTTACAATACTGCTTTTTAAGAATTTTTTTCAAAAATTGTTTTAATTTAGACAACACAGAATATGGGTAGCTTTTTTTTAGAGAGACAACTAACTGAAATATAGATAAGAGTTACACATTTTAGATGTGTGAAGGGATGCATTCATAACGATTTCTGCAGAACTCAACCTAACTTGTCTTCTGTTTTACAACATGCAAACAGAATTATCTTCAGATTTCTGAACTGATACTTGGTAATGAATACTGTCTTATTTAATAGTCAACAGCACTATGATACAATTAGAAAACTGGATAATTGAGCAAATTGGAGAAGATGCAGATTGGAGAATTCCAAAATCCTTCTCTTTAAAATTTACTTTAGATTTATGTCCAAAAGCAAGAGAGAAACTACCGTCCTATTTGCCAACTGCAAATCTCTATTCACCAGGGGGCACTGTGGGCTACAACTAGGAGTCTTAATCAGGACAATACAAGGACAGCTTTTGAAAGGCAGTTTAACCTACTGATGTCCCAGATAGTCAACATGGTCTGCCAGCTCATGATAGCAATGATTAAGTCCTAGGCTGGCTTATTCATGCTACCATTCATTTCTTTACTTTATTAATAAGCCATCTGTTCCCTAATGACTCTAGGAAGCCGTTCATGACATCTGAAGAACGGTTTTCCTCTGTTCTTTTTAGATGCGTGACAAGTTAAATTTGCTAGAACTCCCACTCAAGATGCTACTTAGGTCAAGAACAGAGTGGGGGAAAGCAATCCAAGACAGAATAATTTTAAAGACAGGTCCGCCTATCCTTATTAGCCAAGATAATCAAGGATGCAACCCCATATCTGAATGTCCCTAAACCTGGGACTGGACAACAGGATGGAGCTCTCAATGTATTGCCCAACTGTATTCATTCCCTCTGAAACATCTGCAAGAATACAAGTCACAAGTATAACAGAAAATACTCTATGTTCTAATACAGTGTTTCTCAACCAGTGGTACGAGTACCCGTAGGGGTACTTGAGAGAAGTCTGGAGGGTACATCAACAACTGAAATTTGAAGAAAACTGAATTTTTGTTTTAAGTTTTATAGCATTTTATTATTTTTGTACTTTTTACACCCAAAAATTTCATCGCCCGCCTGGCTATGATTAAGTTGTTTAAACAAATGTGTTGCAATTGCAGAAAAAATTGCGTGTCAGAAAACTGTAGGTACAAGGGGTACTTTTTTTTTTTTTTTAAGGGGGTACTTTATAAAAAAAAGATTGAGAAACACTGTTCTAATATAATATGTGGCCAATCATTCTTGGAATTTGAGTACACTCAACACAGAGGCATTTAATATATTTGGCGAGCATTCATAGGCCCCGATTCACTAGAACACGTAACTTGCACAGAAAAATAATGCTGCTCTACAACATTCCCCACCATGCCCTTCCTTTTCCCCGCCTCACTATCTCATGGTTTAACAGCGCACAAGCAAGGGTGATGGGCACGACTATTCTAACCCACCTCTTTCCAACTGCCAATACAAAGTATGCACAAGAAAGAACAAGGTACAAGTCCTAGTAATACCTCATCTGTGAGTTCTCTTCCAGAGTTAGATCTGGGTCTCTGTGGTCCAAGCACTTCACTTGGTATTATTTGTCCATCAGCAGCTTTTCCATTTTCCTGCAGTTGTAGGTGTGCAGAGATACATTAATACATGCATTTACTGCAAACATCCTTTAAGCACATTAGTTTCCCTATAATCCAGAAGAGCAAATTGCCAATTACATAACACAAGATTTCCAGAAGAGACATTAGCCATTTTCCAGTTGACAAATGTACATTTCATGTTTACGATTAGGTTTGAGAACTCTGAAATTAAACAAACACTGAACAAATAGCTATACAGACAGACTATCCATACACAATACTTTAAACCTACGGGCCTGATATGTGCAAGAGCTGAGCACCTGCAGCTCCAGCTGACTTCTGTTTAAGAATTGTAGGTGCTGAGCATTTGTAAAAGATTGAGCCCCCAACATCTACAGATGCTCTTGCCAGGTTTTACATAGATCCCCTGGCCTTTATCCCAACCAAGTGTAATTAGCTTATATTTAAGTGACCTTCCGATTATCTCATTTTCTCTTGCAACATCCTGTGATGAAAATTCACGATTGAACAAATCCATGCGCAACTCCATTGGCTATAGTGGAGTTAACCCGGAAATGCATTTGGCCACAATAATTTCAACAAGCTTGTCAAAACCTACTGTACAATCAATCAAAAAAGATGCATTGGGAGAGAGAAAAATATTATTCAGACAAAAAATCTTCACTGAAAAGTAAAATGTCTTTTCTATTGTTTTGGGCTCGCCACACCCAGGATTAGCTGGGACACAAGTAGGTGGGGTTAAGGAGAACCCGGAGAAGGAAGGGAAAGCATTTAAATGGACTGCTACACATAGTCAGTTGTAAGAGGCTTTATCTGCAATAAAGTACTGCCAAGAATTAAAAACCTGCTGTCACTATTCTTTTTATTTTCCTTTTGCTGAACTGTATTTTATACAGTTAGCTACTGTACCTAATCCAAGTTTGTTATGATGTGAAAGTACCTATTGAAATGAATCCATTTGATAAGATTTCTAAATATTTTATTAATGTTGGCCAAAAATTTGGCTTCCTTTGTATGCTCTTTGTGGCAAGGACTCTCTTAATGTTGTCCATGGGGCCCTGATGCATGGCTGCGGACTGCATAGGATAACCACAGCGCAGATTGATATAACAGTTCACTAACCTGTGCTGTAACTATTTTATCGCCACTGGTTGCGCTTGCCAGGTCCAAAGAAGGCTGAGAATCTTTGGAAATGCATTCTGTCACTGTATTCAAAGCAAAGAGACCACCAGCTGTTAAATTCTCTTTAGGAATTGTAAAGCAACTGCAGGTTGGATATTATTATATTCAATACCAAAATAGACATCATTTAGTCAAAGTTGCATTGATAAACCACATTTCCTAAACAGAAATAAATACCAAAGACTATTAATATTCTCTGCCAATTAGATTTTTTTATGCACATGACTCCAACATCACAGTTAAGGTGACCGTTTAAGCCTGAAAATGCCTGAAAAATAAGTTTTGCTACTAACCACCATACCATTCCATTCAGCAAGTGCGTATGTTTCTGTTTCCCCCCCCAGATCCCAGCAGCACTCGCTTTTGTTTACTTCTATATAGCAGCACGGAGATCCAGCTTATGCATGCTTCAGCTGTGACTTGCACAATTCTGGGAAGCCTGCTGTATATACTATTCATTGTTCTGTTCTTTGGGCTAGACTTTGTTAGGTAACTATTTCTACTGATCAGTAGAGAGAGCTCAGACAGGCAGCACAGATATTGTACTTTGGTGAAAAAAAATATAGTAGCTTTGTAAAACACAGAATCCTAGGATGGGAAGGGACATCCAAAAGTCATTAACCCAGATCCCTGAACTCGTCATTCGGAGGCGCTAACCCACCTCCAACTCCTCTGAAACACAAAAGTTTTGCCACAGCAGATGCCAGTGCTCATTTAGGGTGGGAAAAAGAGCCAACAAACAGTGGCCATAGAGCCTGACTTTTGTCAACACAGCCATGCCACTAAAAACTCCGTAGTGCAGACAAAGCCTAAATATCATTTAGGCCATACATGACAGGTGTTTGTCTAACCTGTTCTGAAAAATCTCCAATTACAGAGATCCCAAAATCTCCCTAGCCAATTTATTCTAGTCCTTAGCCACCCTATGAAGAAGTTTTGTTTTAAAATGTCACACAAACCATCCTTGCTAAAATTTAAGCCCATTGCTTCTTGTCCTATCCTCAGTGATAAAAGAACATTTTTTCTTCCTCTTCCTTGTAGCATCCTTTTATGTATCTGAAAACTGTTATGTCCTCTCACCTTTCTCTTCTCTAAACAAACCTCATATTTTCAATCATGTTTTCTACATTTTTAATAATTTTGGTTGCTCTTTTCTGGACTTCTCCAATGTGTCCACATCTTTCCTGAAATGTGACACCCGGAACTAGACACAATACTCCAGCTGAGGCCTAATCAGCAGAGAACAGAATCAAAGAATTACTTCTCATATCTTGCTTACAACAGTGCACCCCAGAATGATGGTTTGTTTAGTCCAAGTGTTTCTCTGCTGACTTTTATTTAGTCTGATCCACTATGACCTCCAAATCCCTTACTGCAGTACTCCTTGCTAGGCTGTCATTTCCCATTTTGAGTGTGTATAACTGATTGTTCCTTCCTAAGTGGAGTACTTTGCATTTGTCCTTGTTGTTTGACTGATAGTATCAGGTTTGCATATGAACTCAAGCTCAGCAGTTTTATGCTGCAGTCTGTTTTTGATGGTTTTTTGCTCAAGAATGGCAACTTGCAAGTCTGTTACTGAGTGTCCAGGGAGGTTGAAGTGCTTGACACTATAGGACTGGGTTTGAATAAAGATTGGGAGTGACTAGATCACTACCAAAAGTGTTCTCCCCCCTTTGGGTATTCTCACCCTCTTTTCAATTGTCGGCAGTAAGCCACATCCAGCCTAACTGGCCTGGCTTCTTTAGAGCTGGTCCTCCACATGGTAACGTAACACTCCCTTCTCTGCATGTGTGCCAAACTGCAGATTCCACTTCATGCATCCGACGAAGTGGGCTCCAACACACAAAAGCTTATATCTAAATACATTTGTTGGTATTTAAGGTGCCACAGAATTCTGTTGTTTTTGCTAAAACAAACACACAACTACCTCACTGAAACTTTTCTGGGAATGATTTTCCAACCAGTGATGCTCCCATTTTATAGTAGCTCCAACTAGCTTGTATTTCTCTAGTTGGTTTATGAGAAGATCATGCAAGACAGTATCAAAACTTATATACCACATCTATTGGAGATGGATTACAGAACAACACTTGGGGTAAAGAACTGTGGGGTAAGAGGGGGTGTGAGATCTGGGATGGAACTTGGATGAAGGAAGAGCTCTTGATTGGGGCAGGTGACTGCAGTGCAGAAGGGGGTGCAGAGTCCGGGAAAGGACTGTGACCTGGGGCTGGCGTGCAATATATTGAGGTATAGGGACTGGCAGGCAGTAGGAGAGGGGCTGGGGTGCCAGAGGCAAGCTCTGGTCAGGAGGCACTTAGCTGATTCCTCAGCCAGGCCCCCTGACTTTCATGCCTCTGCACACCAGTGTGGCTGGCTGGCTGCAGGGGCCATGTGATGCTCTGAATGCAGTCAGCCCAGAGAGGGAGGGGCACTTCATGCTCCCAGTCCTGCAAACAGCTGTGAGATTGTTCTAGGAGTGGGGGCAGTTCACAAAGCCTTTCCGCGTTCAGAAGCTGCTCTGACTGGCATGTGGGAGCAGGACAGGCAGGGAGCCTCGCTGAAGCTCCTGCTGGGCTGTGGGTCAGATCCAGGCCACATGCGGTATTTTGCCTGCCCTGTTCTAGCTTCTTATATACTTGTAGAATGTTTTCTTGTTACCTTTAAGTCTCTAGCTAATTTAACTTTGTTTTGTGCCTTTGCCATTCTGATTTTGTTCCTACATGTGTGTGTTGTTTATAGTCATTTTTTGTAATTTGATCTCGTTTCCACTTTTTGCAGGACTGAGTTTCAGGTCATTGAAGACCTCATGGTTAAGCCGTATTTCGTATCCTTCCACACTGTGGGATTATTTGCTCTTTTTGTGCCCTTAATATCATTTTTTAAAACTGCCAACTCTCTTGAACTGTTTTCCCCACACTAACCTCTGAAAATAAATATTTATTACAGACTATTTTACAGGTCATTTCTAATTTTAGCGTCAGCAGGAACTAAAATCATCTGCAATAATATGTGAGTTAACAGCCCAAATCTTGTTGACTCTCACAGGGTCTCAGACTCCTAACTCACATAGGCATCTGAAAATCCCATGTGAATATTCAGTTGATTGAGCCTCTTCAATTCAAGGATAGCTGAAGATCAGAGGAACTCAGAGGCTCACTAACTTTCAGTTTGAGTGAAAAGCAGAAAAATGGCAACTACTGACAGAAAGCTGGCTCACAATCCAGACAGAATACCTCAGAGCAAAGTATCTACTTGCCTTCTAAACCAGATAATTTTTGCACCTCGAACTCCAGTTCACTCTTCTTCTTCCGTGGCGGTGGAGCAGGCCGCGCCGGTGGTGGTGGTCGAGGAGGAGGAACGTTTGTTGGAGGTGGCGGGCGTGCCGGAACAGATTTCTTAGTGCTAGCAACTATATCAGGTTCTACACTAGGTTGCCTCGGGGGTTTGGCCGGAGGCATTTCTTCTGTTGTAAGATCTTTGGTAGATAGGATGTCTGAAGTCACCTGTTCTAAAATATCTGTCTGCTTCCCTTCTCTTATTTCCTCATTTTTAGAGGTTTCTTTTGGTACTTCAGTTTCAGTGATTTTAAGCTTTTCTGTTGCATTTATTTTTTCTGCTAGTTTTTTAGTGGTTTCACCTTCTTGATGTTCGATGGTATGGTCAGAAGGAAAAAAACCTCTTCTGGACTCCAATTCTGTCTCCTTCCATTTGCTCTGACACACAAGTTCTTGAGTATCTTCTTGTAATGCTGATTCTGTAGCTAGTAATTCAGGAATATTACTAAGGATATCTGCTCCAGGAATCCAAGTACTTGCATCTGAAGTTTGATCAGTTACTTCTTTTCCTTTGGATGCCAAAGGATCATCTAGTTGTACCTTTTGGCTTTCTTCTATAATACTGTCAATAATCTAAAAAACAAAAAACAAAAAATTCCAATACATACAAATATAGGAAGAAAGAGTTCTTAGAGCATACTCGTCATGGCACAGAACAAGATACGTCTCAGCTTCTGTGGAAAAATTACCTTGCTTTTATAATGAAAACAAGGACATAAGAACAGTAAATATTACCTATCCTCCAGCATTTTTTGACTAAATCATCGGGGCTTGAAGTCAGGAGCACAAATTGGGAGGTAATAGGGGCAAGAGATTTAAGAACATTTAGATGGAATTTTCTTGCTTTTTAGTGAAGTGTCTTTTTAAAAATTAGATTTAACAAAATACAGAAAAATCAAATTGGATTAACTCTTGGACATGTGTAATCTCCTTCACTTCACCTATTATGCTATAAAGTAGCCAAATGATTTAGTGTGCACAGATCCTGAATCTTTATTTTGAACATACTTTGCTTACTTCTCACCTCTTCCACCACAAAATGATAGCATTTGGGTTGTTTACAATAATTATTTTTAGAAACTTTGTATTAAGACAACTTTACAACTTTTATTAATTTCAATTTCAATATATTGCTAAAATATTTGTAGTATTTTTTAGATTTTAATTAAACTAGAAAAATAAATCTAAGTTTCGACCAACCTCTTTAGAGTCATCTTGTTTTACTTCTTGTATCAGGGGCTCATTTGCTACTCTGTGTATACTGCTGTCTGTTTCCTGTAAAAAGCACCATCAATAATAAATAAGGCAAGAAATAAGAAATTCATCACTAAGAAAGATAATTTAGCAATGAATCAAGCTACAGAGCAAAGCAGCCAAATAGCCCAAGAGTTAATCCAGTCTGCTACATTTGAAGACTGGTTTCACTGCTGCCACATAGAGAAGTTTAAGGAATAGTTCTTAGAACACACTGAAAAAGGCATGTCACACTGGGGTAATCAAAGAAATAAACATACATTGAGAAATAGAAAATTCCTGTCATTTCATTTCTCTTGCTATTTTAGGAGTGCTTGATAAGAACTCTGCCTATCACAAAATAACCTTCCTTCCATCTAGAGATCCTACCCAGAAATTAGGATCTCATGCTAATGAAACTGTTTTACCATTCAAATGTCACAAAAACACCACTTTGACTTCATTGCTAAAATAACCCAATTGGAGAGAATGTTGAGTTAGGAGAAATACATGAAAGCACACTTAATACTCTGCAAATGAAAATTAGGAAAAATTAACCATTTATAAAAGAGAGAAGGTAGGCATGGTGTTCTCTTTTACTGGACCAACCTTTGTGGGTGGAAGGTACAGCTTTTAAAGCAGAGTTGTTTAGGTCTAGGGAAAAAAAATTCATAATGAGATAGATAGCTAAGTGCAAGAGGTAACATGCTGCAGGTCTCTTGAGAGGAGTGGGCAATAAGGGTTAGATTATTAAGCAAGAGAGGTTTGAAGTGGGCCATTAAGGGCTAGCAGGCGGGTGTGTGCTACAGATTGTCATAATGAGCCAGGAAACCAGTCTCCCTGTTAGGTCCATGGTTTGTAGTATCTAGCAGTGTTATGAATTTATGCTCCCAGGCTTGCTTTTCAAGTAGTTTGGCAGGTGTCCTTGAGGATGAGGAACGAGAGGTGAGATAAAAGCAATCATTTTATGAAGTGTTCGCTAACAGATGAAATGGTGTTTTTGTTTTATCTGTCTGTGAGCTCTTTTGGAGTGCAATGAGTCTGCTTTCTCCCACACAGTTATTGGGGCTTCTGGTGCACCAGATGAGGTACACTACAAGTTGCAACACGCATGTACAGGTTCCATAAAATCTTCACAAAGGAGCATTATGAGGGGTATTTATCACCTTAGCTGGGGAGACTTGTCTAGATTTGTTGTATCCATTGTTATGGGAGAGCCTGGTGAGATTTTGATTTGCTGTATCGGTCTGTGGGGAGCTTGCTAATGTTCGGGGGTTGGCTGAAAACCAGAGAAGGAGGTTCAGGAAAGATTTCTTTCTGGATGTGGTCCCCATCAAATTTGGATTCTAACTGTCTGATGATACCCTGAATAAGTTCCAGTGTGGGGTTTTAGATGAAAACTAGGGGTAAGCAGTCAGTGGCTTCACCTGCTCCCACCCCCAATACTGAAATAGATTCTTCCAAGGTATTTGGGTTGCCTTCTCCATTTTGTGATCTACTTCTCTGGTAGGCTATCCTTGCCTGGTGAAGGTAGTTTTAAGTATGTTGAGTTGTGGGTATCCCTGACTCCCTAAAGCAGTGTTTCCTAACCTATGGGTTTTGGCCCAAATATGGGTCACCATTATATTTCAAAAGGTTCGCCAAGTGTCTCCCCAGGTGGCTTTGCCCCCCCCTCCCGTTTTTGAGTTGCCTTGGGTCACCAAGTCTTCCTGAATTGTCAAAATGGCTCCCCATCTGGAAAAGGTTGGGAACTGCTGCTCTAGAGCAAATTTAGTGGTAGCTGAGTCCCTGGCTATAGATAACAGATTGTGTGTCATCACTGGGGTGGTTGCTGGATGTGCAAAGCTAAGTTTGGCGATCCATGGGTTTCTTGTATATAGTCATTTGTCATGTTGGTTCAATAACAGACACCATCTTATCTCCTTGTTTCTCACAAGCTATGATTAACCTGGGACCAACACAGCTACAAAACTGCAAACTCCTACAAAAACGTATAGTAGTTCACATGAAGTTTGTTTTGATTATGCAAAACTAGCTCAGTTCAAGCGTTCTTAGGGTACTTGCAGTATTTTCACATTGTAAAAACCTAGTACTTCCTCACCCACAATAGCAAGTGTAATGTGATTAGTAGTTGCCAGGTTAAATCAGGATAGTCACATTGGGCAATCACAAATAGACCTCTGAGCTCTTGAAAATTCACAACCTCGGAGTCTGTCCTAACTAATTATCACAGCTTACCACCTGGCATAGAAATACTAGTTAATACAACTAAATACAAAAATGTGTTCACTCATACATTTTTGGAATAGAATACAACTGAAACACAGTATACTAAACTCCTTTCACTGTGAGGTTCAATCATAAACAAGACAACACTTAAGCAATTGTTTACCACTTGAACAAACAGTCAAAACTGTTCCACCCTAAACTAAAAATCACTAGATGTCATCTTTGTCAGCTACTTCCATGTTACAAATATAAGAAATGTTGTGATCAGAAAATATTTCACATCCAAGGCAGTTTACACCTTACACCATTTATCTGAATAGTATTTCCACTGATTATGTTTTAACTTTATGAGAAAATCTCAAGCATGCGATGCAACTCTTAGACTCTTAGGGTATGTCTACACTAGCCCCCTAGTTCGAACTAGGGGGGCTAATGTAGG
>JANRFK010001158.1:2619135-2633081 GCA_030068395.1 Apalone spinifera | reverse complement strand
ATATTTAAATCCCGGGCTTGATTTGCAACTTCGAATGCCTACATTAACCTCCCTCCCTAGTTCGAACTAGGGGGCTAGTGTAGACATACCCTTAGAGCATTCTCTTTCACCTGTCACCATTAGCCAAGAATGTATCAAGTAAGATACATTTTAACGAGTTTACATAGCAACTGCAGGAAAGCAGTGACCCAATGATGTTTTATATTAAGTGTATGCAATACACTAAGACCGAACAGTAGCTTTTAGAACCCAGCTCTAACACATTAGCCATTTACTTAGGTCAAGTAACTAAATTTAATTCTGAACATTTTAGATATTGTGTGAAGATCTACAAATGCACATTAAAAGTGTGGAATTTCAAAAGGCAAAAAAAAAATTTCAAAAGAAAAAGTATTTCTGTAACTGGGCAACAAATACATTATTTTACTTAAAGTTATGCCTGTTACTTTCTGAACAGCATTGCTAATAGTTACTGGCTGTACAGGCGTAGCGTTCTGTGTGGTATTTTCAGGAGACCACAACCACCATTTAATCAAGTTTAACCCTGGGAGTAAAAATTAACATTTTTCAGGAAAAGAAAAAAACTGTACTGGAAAACTGATGTTACTCATCAGTGGAAAGTGTTCCTTACATATCTGCTATCGCAATTTACTCAGTAGAAATTCACTTTCACCTCTTCCACACACTGCTAAGGGAACAAAAAACTCTTACTTCATTAAGGTGTCAATATGTTAGCAGTTTTAATCTGAAATTTACAGCCAAAGTGAAAAGATTTGACGGGCTGTATATATTAATACATGCACGTTTGCATTTTACATTTGCAGCTCAATATTTATTGTTTCTTGACAGAGGCGGAGACTCTTTAATTTGCAGATTGTTGCATTTTGTTAGAGATGTTAAAGGACAACCATCCTAGTATGAATTTGCAAGCCGCTTTGTTTTATGTCAGAGGCTTTCTAACTTTACTGCACTACAGCCACCTTCTGACAAAAAAAATTACTATGGGATCGGGCTGGGGGGAGGGAACTAAGTCTAAGCCCTGCCTCAAAGCCAGAGCCCCACTGCCCAAGATGGGAGAGCCGAAGCCCAAGCGCTACCTCTCTGGGCTGATGGACCTGTAACATGAACCCCACCATCCTGGGCCGAAGCCCTTGAGCCTCTGCCCTAGGTGGCATGGGTAAGGCTTTTGCTCCAGGCCCCAGCAATTCTAACTGTAGCCCCGGCAACTCCATTATAATGGGGTTATCATGACCCACTGTGGGGTCCCAAGCCAGTTTGTGAACCGCTGGTCTATATTTTGTAGATCTTTTAGTAACCTAGTAATATCAAGCTTGTCAAAAAATTGGTCCAAGTTTTAAAAGCTGAATGGGATCCAGTTTGGTTTGCAATTAAATATTTTAATATCAGTTAAAAAAAAATCAGCAGACAACATATTTAGGGCCTGAGAAGGAAAGGGGGGGGGGGTAATCTACAATATACCCCAATAATTAAAACTGAAAAGTTAGAAAATAAGGACAAGTTCGTGAAAAGTAGCTGATTTCAGGCACCCAAATCCACATGCAGGCACCTAAATCAGCAGCCTGATTTTTAACCAAGCTGAGCATCCAGAAGTTACTAGTGACTTCAGTGGAACTCAGTTGTCTTTTGAAAGCCTAACTTTAGGCACAAGTTTTTTTTAAATGCTGGCTTAGAAACGTACACCAGCATAAAACAGACAAGTACCTTCAGTTATTCTATCAAAGGACGAATTAACTAGCAAAATTATTCAACAGGAGACTATATATGCATTTTCCCCACAAGAACAATTCTTGTGCATTTTAATATACTGTTTCTAATTGCTCTTTGTGAGAAGACATCATATAATGAATTCCTACAACATTTTATGCCTTTGAAGAATATCCTAAATTACTGACAAGGTGATAAGAAGCAAACACATTTTGACACAAATATATCCCACTGTAGTCCTTGCCTGAATAAGCTTGCTGTATTGATTTCCACTTGTGTTGACATTAAAACATTAGACTTTGGACTTGTGAAAGATCCCAAACTGCTCCAACTATATGATTAGTCACAAGTTTAATAAACTGATAATGGTACCAAGCAGCAAAGCTGATAGTGTGTTTTTATGAAAGGCTGATTTTTGAAGGTGAAGTGATTTAAGGAGAATGCTCTTTAATGAAAAATAGTAACACAGCGAGGACCCCATAAGCAACAAGCATTAGTGCCCATCCACTGTAAATATGTAAAAAGCTAGTTTATAGCCAAAAATTCTCAAAAGTTAGCAGTGATACTTGGAATCCAACTCAATCCATGTCTGCATACTACTTTCTATCAGGATTAAACAGAAGTACATTTTCTGAAAAGTTTAGACCTTTAATACCACCTGTCAAGGAGACTTTGAAATAAAAGCAGGAGAACAGGCAAGACACCTATCAATGTAACAGAATGAAGTCACCGACTCTTCTAAATCTTTTCTCTGAAATCACATTACAGTGGAAGGAATTAAGATCTGCTGTTGACTGTACAAATGATTAATCAAAATATTGCTATTTTCACAACTGATTACCCAACACTTCTGGGACAGAAAACGCCGCCTTTGGCCCTTCTCCCAACTCATGAAATGAACTGCACATGTACATATACCAATTCCAGACCCACATAATAAATGCCAAAGGTTCAGCTGCACTGTCACTGTGCATAGAAGCAGCATACTAATTACTTGTGTGGGAAGTGGTGATGCTTCCTCAATAAGCTAAATTTAGAGTTTTGTTTCATTTAACATGAAGCAGTAGCTTTTGAAGTATAAACACTTTACTGCCTTATGTCACCAAAATACAAACAAATTTCAGGAAAGTCAACTATTTGAAATAAGTCAACATAACCAGGGTGACCAAAACTCTTCAACATAGTCCTATATCTGAATAGAACACAAAATCAATGGGTCCAATATCTCTACATTCTGTCTGAATACAGTCATTAAAAATTCTGCCAACTTAAAGATATCATGTATTAGCTCTTTGATCAAACAATGTGAGTCCATTTTATTTTCTTTTAAGCCAAAGGAAACAAAGGTTAAACTTCAAAAATAGTGGAAGCATTAAAATAACCCAACAAACCCACAACAAGGAAAGTCTGATTTGGGCAAAGTGCCATCTTTAATTTGCCATTTTCTGCCTACATGTGCAGCTATTATCATGACCCAATATTACGGAGTTTAGACCCAGCCTGTTAAATAAGCATTTGTCAAATTACAAACATTTAAGATTATATAAAGAGAGACACACACCTTTAATACATGGGACCCAACTTTTGACGGTGACCTGTTAGACAAAAGAAAAAAAAGATGTAGATCAAAATATACAAAAGAATCCCAAAGCTCCAAAAATTAATCCTTCCCTTGATTATTAAATGCACGTTTCCCATTGTACAAAATGAACAATGACAAAGGATCTCTCTAAACTGGTTGTTTACTTTGAATTTCCAGTTTAAAAATATTGTGTCTGTCTTCTACACAGACATATGATTGTACCACAAGTTCCTCAGCACTTACAGTGAAGATTTCTCAGAGAAGCTGAAGGGAATTAAATGCTCAAATGTCACTGAAATTTGACGGGAGC
The DNA here is from genome assembly GCA_030068395.1 of Apalone spinifera. Lineage (NCBI taxonomy): Eukaryota > Metazoa > Chordata > Testudines > Trionychidae > Apalone > Apalone spinifera. The sequence continues at coordinate 2,629,464 of JANRFK010001158.1, read as the reverse complement.
TGGGAAAATAAGTCCCTAAATCTCCTTTGAAAACCCCAGCCCAAAACTGTTTCTAAGAACCTAAGTAATAGGACTCTCCTGTACCTCATCCTTCTATGGGATGCTATCCCATCTCTGTGGCCACTTCTCATTTCTAACCAGAGGGGTTTTAAGAGGGTTGCTGTTCATGAAAGGTGCCAGAGAAAACTGAAGCCCTCACTGAAAGGAAAAGCAGTGCAGACTCCAAGAGCAGTCAAGTGCCTCAGCCCTGACAGAGTGTCTCCTCTCTAGCACGTCCATTCAATCCCCAGCCTCTCCAGAAAGGCTGCAATCAGAGCTCCCACTTGCATGGGCTGTGATGTGATAAAGACACCTATACACCTCCCAGAGGAATGACACAAGCCACTTGTACACCTGGCCTTCAGAAGCTTACTCCTGAGCCAGAGAGCTACACTGGCATCCACCCTGAAGGGCAGCCTCTAATAGAACTAATTAGAGAAAGGGACAAGACGCCTCAGGGGACTGGGCCCCAGCGAGTTCTTCATCTTCGCGTTACTGGTTAAACAATACATCAGGCTGACAGCAAGGGCAGGTTCACTGGTTTATTTTACTTCCGCAATGAACCCAAATTCTGGAACCTGTTCTTGATTTTTGCTTTTCTAGAAGGTATTCTTATACTGAAGAGTGCTGCATCAATGTTTTGATTTGGGGCCCTTAAAGTTACTTCCATGCAAAAAACCCACCATAACCTCTGTCTGTTTTGTGCTGTGTGCCCACAGTTTGTATCCTCCAATGAGAGTACCAAATCTGAAACTAAGTTAAACAGATTACTCAAGCATTTTCACTGCTACAGAGGACAGTGACTACACCTTTGACAAGACACATACAAAATTCAAATCTTTACTTCCTAACTGATTAGGGCTACTACAAACGTAAAAGTTTGGCCTCCATAACTGTGTCAGTTAGGAGTATGAAAAAATAATCACTTAACCAATATAGCTGTGCCAGCAAAAGTCTTATTGTAAACAGAGTTATACATGCAAAAAAAGTTATTTTGACAGTAATAGCTCATTTAATTCAGGAAATTAACATGACACCTTCAAAAGAACTCTTGGCAATATAAGCTGCAACTTCATACAGCCATATCAGCAAACCCCTTCTAGTGTAGACAGGCCTAAGAGAATAGTTTTTTCCAGCCCTCTTCATCTTTTTTCAAGTATGACAGTTTCAAGGGACAATTTCAACTTGAAAAACAAGTAATTGCCATCTTTTTCTGTTTGCTTTTTAAAAAGACTACGATTGGTACACCACAGACAACTAAAAAATACACTCAAAAGTTCGAGAAAAATATTTACTTGGTTTACTTCAATCAAGTTTTTGCTTGCTCATTAAGGCCCTTCAAAGAATGGAGCGAGATTTCTGTTTTGAGTGCAGTATCCAAAACTACTTTCAGCTCTTTTTAAAAATTGACTAGATTTCAAGTTGACAGCATCTCTTTAATAAGAAATCACTATGCTTTTGAAATTCATCAATACACCAGAGAGATTTCCAGGTTTTTATGCCCAAGATAGGCAAAATATTTGTAATACAAATAGTTCAGTGACTATTGATGATCAACATTTACTGTGAGTAACTGTACAAGGTGCTCAGAGCAATAAATCAGTACTCAACTAAAAAACCAGTATGTGCCTCTTACTCCTATTCTTAACGTACTGTTTGGGAAGATGATCTATCACCCTTTCCCTCCCTCATTCCTCTTCCCAGCCACTACCCTGCGGCGGATATAGGGCAGGGCGAGCGGGGCGGCTGTCCCGGGCCCCACGCTTGAATAGGCTCTGCCCATGCACTACTACCTGTTGGCTGTGGCCGTGGCGCATGCGCAAAATTGTACTGCCCTGAGCAGCAATAGACCCTGTGCCCCGCAAAACTCTCATCCGCCCCAGCCGCTACCCATAAACACTTTGAAAAGGAGAAAGGAGCACTGATGCACACAGTATCATGTCACTATGGCCAGCCCAGCTCTCTTCCCCCTCCCCAAGGCCACGTAGCTCATGGCTCCCCCTGAGCACGGGCGGGAGGAGAAGCATGGCTCGTGGCTCCACAGGGCAGGGACGAGGCCACGCGGCCGAGGAAGGGACTGAGGGACGTGGTGTGACTCAATACGTCATTCTGTCACCCCCCGGGAAAAGTTTTTTTTTATATATGTGTGTAGAGAGAGAGAGAGAGATCATTATTAAACATATGTATTGTGGCAGTTCATAAAGACTAATCGGGGGGGGGGGGCGGGGGAGAGACGGACACTGTGCTAAACACTGTATAAATACAATAGCAGACAGTCCCTCCCTTGAAGAACTTACAATCTACATGATCATAGTGACCAATGATATTTCAGAGACCCTACCTGTCACAAAGTAATACTAAACAAAGCTACCCATATATGTAACCACCAGTGCGGACACTGATTATTTCTAAGCAAGGAAACAAAGAAGGGGAGCACCCCCATCCCTTTACTACCATATAAAGGCCAAGTCTACATTGGAAAGTGACTGTGCAGTAACTCAGGTCCCAGCACTGTAACTCTTGATGTGTCCATACTGGCAAGGCATTTAGTGTGCACTAATTCTGCAGCTGCTGTACTCTAGGTAACCCCCCCCCCAACGAGAAGTGTAGTGCTTGATGCACTCTAGATACAGTGCTGGGGGTGGGGAACAGTGTGGACACTTGACTTATTTGTTGCATTCTTACTGGCCTATGGAAATGGCCCATAACCCCTCAAGTCCCTTCTGCTCTTTGTATCTGCAGGCATATGCATCTCCCCTTTCAGCCAGCATGCTGTGCTGATCTGCTCAGGGACACAGAGCAAACCAGTCAGGTGGAATGTTCCTCCTCTTGAACACAGAGTAGAGAGAGAGCGCGCCATGCAAAGAGCAGGGCAGAGAATTGCGGGGGAGGGGACTGAAATGTCAAGGTTTTCCCCTCCCCCAACTCAGGAGGGTTGTTTCCTGACAATGTCTGAACTTACAAGACAGCATGCTGATATCCCCCAAACACAGTCTCCCCTCACCCCACATACTCCCACCTTATCACACTCTCCTCCCTTCCCCCAACTTCAGTTGAAAAGCAGCTGTCAAAAGTGTAGCAGGATGACCATGGAGCAATACATTTAGTACACCTGCATCACGTGACACTGCCTGCCCCTTGCGGCATTGCAAACCCCTTCCCAAAGCACCCTGACGCCAGTTGCAGAGAGATAACTCCTACAATGCACTGCTCTGTGGGGTGTTGCAAGAGCTGCTAATGCTCCACTTTCACAAGGAGAACAGTGTGGACACACGACAGCAGTTTCCCTGCAGCACTCTGTGAGCAGAGCTGTAACTACCATCGCTTTACAGCTACCAGTATAGACATAGCCCAAGTAAGTAGAACTGTAAATCCATTTAATTCGTCTTCTCACCTTCTATGGGTAGATTTTGTAGATTCAAAATTTTCAGTCAGGAAAACTAACAAGTTTCATTTAATTATTTTCACCTTCTGTGATATTACTGGAGAGTACAGAATGCCTACCAAGAGAATACTGAGACTAATACAATAAGAATGTCAAGGGTATCACAAGGTGTAACAATACAAGTATTTGAAAAGGCTGTTGAATAAAAGTCACATTAAAGATAAAAGTTTTTTGTTGATATAGCAACTATTCAACATAATAGGGCATTCACATTATCTGCCAAATTATTCTTGATTGTGGTGGCATAATTCTCTGAGATCATTCAGTGGTTCCCCAAGAACAAAAAACAAAACCTGTTCATTAGACTTGTGTGTACTTCAATTATTCATAAATGTCACTACTTGTCCCTCCAAAGTATGAGTAATTCACATGCCTTTATAACTCAGGATAACAAGCATATCACAGAACAACTTGCTAGTAGGCACTTCTACCCATAAGAGGTTTTTTTAACATTACTCCAACAGTTTCCTTTTCTTTTCCAGCCCCTGAAATGATTATCAGTTTTATTTCAGACATGATTTTATACATACTGTATCTGAACAGAAGCAGTTTGTTCTATAAATAACTGTACAGAAGACAAATATATTTGGTACAATATTAATTATAGAAGTTTGAGTCTGCATGAAAAATTCAATTAGAAGTTTCTTAATGTTAGATGAACAATAAAATGTAACGTACTAAACAAAAACTTAAGGCAAACAAAGTCACTAGATATTGTTATTAGTTATGAATGTACGGCTGAATATAATCGGATATTCATCCAGCAAATGTATCAGCTCTATAATCCCATTATCTGCTAACTAGCAGTTAGAAGATCATCCCTGCAGATCATAAAAACCCTTTCCAACAAAAAACGATTTAGTTGGGGCTCACCCTGCTTTAGGCAGGGGGTTGAACAAGAGCACCCCAAGCTCTCTTCCAACCCTAATTTTCTATTATTCAATGATTTTCAGTTAAACGCAGATGAAATGGGTAGTTTGTCTGGATTACCATCTCTCTACCACCATCACCACATTTAAAACGCAGAGCCAGTACGAGCCGGGACTGCTCATTCCCAGCTCGAGATGGCTCCTGAAGCTACCTCCGCTGCGGCTCTGCAGGGAGGTCCTTATCGACTAATCGTGTATCGACTACACAATTAGCCATAGCAGCGAGGAGTCCTGTGGCACCTTATAGACTAACCGAAGTGTTGGAGCATAAGCTTTCGTGGGCAAAGATGCATATACAATTAGCCATATAACTGTAATATCACATCATTAGTCAGGAGGGATGAGCCATCACCAGGATGTAATTAATGCTCCATGCACTGCACAGACTTCCTATCCACTCTGACGCTACATCTACACTACAACCCACGCAGACGTTATGAGATTGATCTACTGGCAGTTGATTAAGTGAAGACCTGCCAAAGTGACCGAAGATCACTCTCCGGTTGACCCTGATACTCTGTCCCAGACAAGAAAAGTAAGGGAAGTCAACAAGAGAGTTTTTTCCATTGACCACCTGCAGCGTAGCGCCCTGGAAACTAGACTTAAGGTGCACTGACTCCAGCCACGATGCTCACATAGCTGGAGTTGCGCAGCTTAAGTTGACTTGCTGCTACAAGTGCAGTGCAGTCTGAGTGCAGCTTTTGATATTGATTAAAATAAGTATCGGAGCAAATGAATTGGGGGGAGGGATAGCTCAGTGGTTTGAGCATTGGCCTGGTAAACCCAGCGTTGTGAGTTCAATCCTTGTGGAGGCCATTTAGGGATTTGGGCAAAAATTTGTCAGGGATGGTACTTGGTCCTGCTGTGAAGGCAGGGGACTGGACTCAATGACCATTCAAGGTCCCTTCCAGTTCTAGGAGATAGGCAATCTCCATTATAAAAAAAAAAAAGAATTATCATACATATCATATCAGTGTCTTATCTAGTCTGCACTAGTGACCAGTATGTGATGCTTCAAAGTTTAAAATTCCAATAATTTAATAGTCTTGGTGAAGTTAGACAGTAACCACAGAAAACTAGGGGTTGGCTAACATCCAAAAACATGAGTTGAAACCCTCAAATATTTACCTTACCAAGTTAATGCAACTAAGGATATTATACAGTCCATGCAAAGTCTAGTCCTTTTTTGAATCCTATCATGCTCCAACCCAATTTTTTGTAACAAGAAGTTCCAAGGTTTCCTGCGTAATTGACATCTTTAGGGATGTAAGAGACTAGTTGAGTAGTTAACTACCCAATAAGCACAGGCTCATCAGGTAGTCAACTACTTGACTAGTTGCTCCACCCGCCCCACTGCCTCTGTATCAGAGGCAGTAAGGGAAGCGGGGGAAGCAGGAGCTGCGGGGAGCCAGCTTAAAAGCAGGTTCCCCTCAGCACCGTCTCCGCAGTGCGGGGGGGGAGGAAGGGGGGGGTTAGGGGAGGCAGAGCTGCCCCCAGGAGCTAACCCTGCCCCAGAGCCTTAGCAGGGTTAGCTCCCAGCTCACACCACCCCTGGGACTGCTGAGGCTCTGCACTTAAAATGCAGTAAAAGCCCACGGGGCTCTTATTACATGTAAAGTGCAGAGCCACAGTGGGAGTGCCCCCCTATTGAGTAGTCAATGCAGTTTCATCGACTACTCGATTAGTTAACCAACCAATCCTTAACATCCCTAATCCCCTTACCAATATGATGTCTGCTACGGTTTCATTTCATTGGGTGTCCCCTTCTTTCTTCTTGTAATATAAGAAAAAGTTACTCTCAGGAATACATTTATCCTAACTATCAACTCACTTGTCTCTTCTCTGAAGTAAAAAGCCCGAATCACTTTCCCCTTATGAAAATCTTCATGCCTCTATTAATCCTAATGACCTTTCTTGGAACTCTTTCTATCACTATCCCTTTTAGAAACGGGGTGACAAAATCTAAAACCAGAAGCCCAAATAAGGCATTTAATCAGTTCAGATAGGGTCATGACAGGATTTTCAGTTTTATTCTCTATTAATACAGCCTATCATCTAGAAATGCATTTTGATCCTAGCTTCACACTGAGCAGATGTTCTTAGTGATCAGTCCGTAACAATACCTATGGTTCCCTCCCCCACCCCACGATGATGTATAGAAAGCTAATTAAGGCTGACGTGGTCCAGGAACCAGTTATCTGAGAGACTGACTCTCTCCATATGTCCTGCCCAGGAGCACAGTTACAAATAAAAATCAAAGATGATACACTTTGGCAATGAAGCACATAGGCTCAGCCAGAGGGGATGCCTTAGCTCCCTAAACATCTGGTTTAGAATATTTAATCTTACTGAAGTCCCCAATCTGGAAGGGCAAGCTCAGCTCTTAATCCTTGGGATAAATTGTGTTCTTTGCAGTTACTTGTATGGATTTTTATCCATACTAAACATAGCACCACAGTTTTGCATGATGCTCCCCAAAGCAGTTGAGGCTGTGATTCTCAAACGGGCCTTATGCATCCAACACCTACCGACTTGCAATGGGAGTTGGGAGCCAAAGCCTCCTTGGAAAAGGTCAGTCTTGCCATAGGAGTTAGGTCTCAGCAAGATGACAGATGAAGGGAGGGTCAAGGGAAAGGAGAATCAAAGGTTAAAAGAACAATGAGTAATTATATAGTGAGCAAATTACAAATTCTGATACACTTGTACATGCCATTCCAGACATAAGGAGCAACGTGTCAAGAAGCACAAAGGCCACAGTGGGATGAGGCAACCAAGGGAGCAACAAGGCCTGAAAAGTGTTCAGAACACAGCAGGAGAGGTGGAAACAATTTGGAGCAAATCCCTTACTCTATCCTTCAGTCTTCTTGTCTGTAAAATGGAGATAATACATCTCATGGTCATGTAGGGAGAGAAACTGATTTTTGCCATTAGAATGCAGAATCACAAATATTACACATTGTATGAAGACTAGACTAGGCATGTAAAGTAGCCGTTAATTGGCTAATCGAGTAGTCAATGGAATTTCCATTGATTAGTTGATACGGGAGGGCAGTATCAGCACAACCTCCCACTGCCGCTTTGAATTTCTGAAGAGAAGCCGGCAGGACAGGACACTGGTTGAATCCATGTTCCTCGGTCTCAGCACAAACACACTTATAACTCCTGCTCATTGCCATGCTGCATTTTTAAAGGGAAGCCGGCACGAGTGTTGAAACCCGGGACCAGGGATTCAGCCAGTGTCCTCTCCTGCCAGCTTCCCTTTAAAAAAGCAAAGCGGCGGGATATGTGTGTGTGTTTGTGCTGCGACCCAGGAACAAGGATTCAATTAGCATCCTCTCCTGACCGCATTTTTATAGGGAAGCAGAGAGGGGGAAGGGTAGAGGGAAATAAGAAAGTGCTAGTGCTATCCAATAAGCTCCTGCTTATTGTGTAATCGACTACTCCTTTACCTCCTTAGACACTTGAAAACGCATCTCACTTCTCAGACAGAGAATTTGTCAGACAGAGCATTTTAACCCATTATTTGCCAGAGTGGTTAGGCTTCCTGAGGCTGCAGATATGAACCACAGTCTATCCTTACTCTTAAGTTACTATACTCTGCCACGTAACTCAGAGTGGACATTGTTTAAGATAGATACAGCTGCAATCAAAGCAAAATGAGATTTAGGATGATCTCCAGGTGAGCGTTAGACAATGTAGTCCTTAAAACAGCAGCAGTTGCGTTCGTTGTTGACACCAGAAGAACTGTACCACTACCACTGCTAATGGGAAATTGTTGAAAGATATCCCCATGTGGACAAAGTCTTAGTAACATTGGCGTAAACTTTTCTTTAAGGGAGTGGCTTAATATCCAGCTTCACTCAAAAGTGAAGCGGAGTTAAACAGAATAAAACCACTATATTTTAAAGTTATGAGTCACAATTAGAGATGTAACATCCCGTTTGATTGGCTAATCCATTAAACATATTGTTTAACCGGTTAATCAATTAAAGTGGACTGCTGCTGGGCTGGAACACCGCCCACCAAACACACCCCGCAGGCACGGACTGCGCTGGAGCAGCGCCTGTCCACAGTGGTCCCCTGCCGGGTAGGCAGTGAGCTGCTCCAGCTGCACCAGTTAGATCAGTGTTTCTTAAACTGTGTTCCGCGGCACACTGGTATGCTGCAAGGCAGTCGGAGGTGTGCCACAGAGAACAACAGAATTCAAAATGGCCACCCTTAAAGGGGCAGTTAACATTTATTTATTTGCTCGCTCAATAACTTTCCCCTGACCCTTTTCCACCCCCCACCTCCGACTTTTTTTTTTTCCCCCCCCTCAACAAAAAATCCTTGGTGTTCCTCATACGAAAAATGGTTTGGTATTCCTTGGTCTTAAAAAGTTTAAGAAACACTGAGTTAGATGGTTAAACCTTCACATCCCTAGTCACAATATTCTTTCATGAGCAACAAGTAGAGTTTTTGAGTAACACTGTATCCTACACTGTATGCAGCCCATAAGAGAGAGTCAATTGATTCTAAATACAACAGCGTAGCCATACAAAATCCTCACTGCTAATTCTAATTCCTGTTGAAATCATTTATGCCATTACTATGAGTATCACTATGCAACAGATAAATACACAAAATCAAGTCACTATTTTGAAGAGTTTACAGCATAACGATGGCCCGACATACTCTGACTCATCCTGTATTTTTGCTTTCCTTGAAATGCTGGCTTTGTGCTTCAAAGTCATACATCCCAATTACTAGCTTTGTTCGCTGCTCCTCTCAAATCATAAGCAAAGACATCTGCAGAAAAGTTGGCCTATCAATAACAGCAGCAGCATGGAGTGTTTAAATACAGCCTTTCCAATAGCACTGCTAGATATGAAAAAACATGTTTTCCATTCTCTAAAATACCAACTATTCCTATCTAGTAATGGACTTAAAAGCTCAACAGCTGCTTAAACAAAACAGCTTGAAAATAACTAATCAGATATTTTCAACAATAAAACAGCATCTTTGTGCTATTCCTCAAAGCTATTCTGTTTATACTTGAGTCCAAACTAGTTTTTAAAAAGCTACACAAAGCATTCTAGGCAATACAATAGCCCTTGAATTCCACTAAGATTTAGAACTCAACAGATTGAAAAAGTGATCCCTCCCCTGCCATCCATTCCCAACCTCTGATAGAGGCTAGGAACCCCATTCCTACTCAACCTGGCTAATGATCAGTGATGGATTTATCCTCCATGAATTTGTCTAGTTCTTTTTTAACCCTTTTAAAGTCCCGGTCTTTACAAAATTCTCCGGCAAGGAGTTCCACAAGTTGAATGTGTGCTGTGTGAAGAAATACTTCCTTTTCTTTGTTTTAAATCTGCTAGCTATTATTTCATTTGGTGACCCTTAGTTCTTGCATTATGGGAGCAAGTAAATAACTATTTACATTCTCCACACCGGTCCTGATTTTACAGATGTCTCATTTCCCCCCTTAGTCTCCTCTTTTATAATCTAAAAAGTCCCAGTCTTATTACACTCTCCTCAGGTCAGCTGTTCCAAACCCATAATCATTTTTGTTGCCATTTTCTGAACTTTTTCCATTGCCAAGATATCTTTTTTTGAGATAAAAGGGACTACATCTGCATATAGTATTCACTATGGTAAAAGATATAATATATATAATTAGATCTGTAATTCACTGAAGAATATTTTTTTCTTGAAGTGCAATCAACTTCTTTCCAAGAATCAAATGAACTAAATTTTTTCATGACTTTCAGCAAAAATTAGCAAGAAAAATACTGGGAAGTACCAGTCTTCAAAGGCTGTCACAAGACTCATGTTGAGGAGAGAACTCCCAACAACATGTCAGACGAACTACCAGAGCACTGTGGCTATGTCTAGACTGGCGCGCTTTTGCGCCAGAGCTATGCAAATGAG
>JANRFK010001158.1:2599214-2613737 GCA_030068395.1 Apalone spinifera | reverse complement strand
CGCCCAGGCTGCGGGCCAGAGGGCCCCGGGCCGGAGCTTTGATGTGCGAGGCGCTGTGCGAACAGCTGGGGGAGGGCAGCCCTGGCCCTAGCGCCCCTGGCGCCCTACGGGATCCGGGAGCAGCCCTGTGGCCCCTGGGGCATGGCTGCACCGCAGGACACAAGTTGAATTAAGATGGTAACTTCAGCGACGTCAGCTGTGTAGTCAAGTCGAAATAGCTTCCTGGGGCTCTTGGTGCTGTCTGCACAGCAGGAAGTGGAAGGAAGAGCCTCTTCCTCCAGCTGCCTTTACTCCTTGGGAAATGAGGGGTGCAGGAGTCAGAGTAGAAACTCCTCCAGCTCGCCATTATTTTGAAATAACATCAGTTATTCCAAAATCATTGAATCTTAGACGCATAGAACATTGGAACGGGAAGAGTCCAGTCCCCGGCCCTCGTGGCAGGACCAAGCACCCTCTGACAGGTGTCTATCTAGCCTGCTATTGACTAGCTCCAGTGATGGAGATTCCACAACCTCCCTAGGTAATTTATTCCAGAGTTTAACCACCCCAGCTAAATCTAGACTGCAGGCTTTTTGCGCAAGAAGCTTTTGTTGGAAGTGATCTTCCACAAAAACTTCTTGAGCACGAGTGCATCCCCACTGCAAAAGGACATTGAAAAAGCAATGGGCTTTTGCACAAGAGAGCATCCAAACTGCAAAAGCGCATTGAAAAAGCAATGAGCGTTTACAAAAGAGAGCATCCAGGCTGCCTGACTGGTCTCTCACAAGTAAGCAGTGATTGCTATAGACAGAATGGCCACCAGGGCACCTGTGCTTTTTCCTCTTCCCTCTTCTTGTGCAAAAAACCCCACTGCCCTGCCCACACAGGCCTTTTTGCGCAAGAGCTCTTGTGCAAAAAGGTGTTCTTCCTTGTAGAATGAGGATTACTAATTGCACAATAACCCCTCTGATATTTCGATTTACTTGTGCAAAAACACGCTTGAGGTGTGGACGATCCACAAGTTTTTGCAGAAAAACAGTTGTTTTCCCATAAAAACTCTGTAGTATAGACATAGCCCCCGACAGTTGGGAAGTTTTCCTAATGTCCTACCTAAACCTTTTTTGCTGCAATTAAAGCCCATTGCTTCTTGTCCTGGCATCAGAGGCAAAGGAGAACAATTCTTCCCCCTCCTCCTTGTGACACCCTTTTAGATACTTGAAAACTGCTCTCATGTCCCCCCTCAATCTTCTCCTTTCCAAACTAAACAAGCCCAATTCTTTCAGCCATCCTTCATAGCTCATGTTTTCTAGACCTTTAATCATTCTCGTTGCTCTTCTCTGGACCCTCTCCAATTTCTCCACATCTTTCTTGAAATGCGGTGCCCAGAACTGGACACAAAACTCCAACTGAGGCCTCATCAGCGCAGAGTAGAGCGGAAGAATGACTTCTCGGGTCTTGCTCACAACACCCCTGCTGATGCCTCCCAGAAACATGTTTGCTTTCTTTGCAACAGGGTCGCACTGTTGACTCATATTTAGCTTGTGTAAACAACATGACATGCATGTGATGAAGTGGATCTTTGCCCACGAAACTTTATGTTCCAGTAAATCTGTTAGTCTATAAGGTGCCACAGGACTTCTCGTTGTTTATGCAGATTCAGACTAACACGGCTACTCCTCTGATATTTGTCATTTAGCTGGTAGTCCACTATGACTCCTAGATCCCTGTCTGCAGGAGTCCTTCCCAGACAGTCACTTCCCATTCTGTATGTGTGACAGGGATTGTTCCTTCCTAAGTGGAGCACTTTGAATTTCTCCTTATTAAAACTTCACCCTGTTTACCTCGGACCATTTCTCCAGTTTGTCCAGATCATTTTGAATTATGACCCTGTCCTCCAAAGCACGTGCAACCCGTCCCAGCTTGGTATCATCTGCAAACTTAATAAGCGTCCTCTCTATGCCACTAGCTAATTCGCTGACAAAGATATTGAACAGAACCGGTCCCAAAATAATGCTGCTGTGTAGACATCTCCTAAGAGACTAACAAAAAGCCACAGGACTACTTGTTTTTAAAGTTACAGTCTAACGTGGCAACTCCTCTGAGACTTTTTAAGTTTGTTCCTAGGCTGACAGGTTTCTCTTGATTGCACCGTTATTGGCCCGTCAAGCGGCTAGCTGCAGCCCTGCCTCAGCGACATGGGCCTGACTCAAAGTAAGTACAAGGACCCACAAAAGGAAAATAAGAGTTAAGTCAGTCAGCCCTCCACTCGTCCATTCTCCTCAGCCCCACGTTGCCTCCCTCCCACCTACCACAGCCCACACAGCCCCCTCCCCATCCCGAACAAACAGCCTGGAGCAAATGCACCATGCACGCTTGTGTGCAGAGTGCACCGCGGCCATTTCTGTCCCTCAGTTACTATCCAGTTCCGCTCGACCATTGCTCTCCTAGATTATCCATTTGTATGAAAACATCTCGCAGCTCCCGCTCCCACTGGCTGGTGAATGCCAGTGCAAGAGCATGGACAGAAATGTGCGAAGGATAATGCAGGACAGCCCCACCTCTGCCCTAGATTGATTCTTGAAGCATATGGCTCTAGAATCCATAAACGTGGTTAGCTGGGCAGGCGGAGGGTGGAGCTAGGTATGTTACGAAAGAGGAAGGTAAGCAGCAACCATTAAAAAGAGAACCAAAGAGTGCCATGAAATTAATAAATGGAGCTGTTGAATGACTCAGCTACTTGTTTCTCTGGTTTTTGTGTGTTTTGGAGGGTTCTTCAGGGGCTTGTGCATACAGCTTTTATAGGAAGGGCAATGATTACACAGAGAAGATCCACAAAGTTCTGTTTCAGAGTTCCATGACCCTGAGATACATGACCGATGAATAACAGCTGACACACAAATTCTTTAGTTCCATTTTGTATATGAAATTTGTGCCTCTGTCTAGGAGTCTGTCTATGTATTTGTCTGTGAGTCCGTCTGTTTAAGAACTCCTCCTAAGCAGTAAGGGCTAGGACCACCCAAGTTGGTAGGCAGCTTCCTCTTCTCCTAACTTAAAGCATGGTCAGGGTTTGGTTGTACCTGGAAAACGGGAAGTGCGGGGAATGGGACTGTTTTCCCTAACATGGAAAGGGAGGGGCACAGAGAGGATATTCAGAGTGACCACTGTGGGCAGAGAGCCCACAGGGGGTAGTTATACTGCAGTGTGACCATTGGGGGCAGCCACACCAAAGAGAGTAGCCAGCAAGGCTGGAGCTGCGCCACTTCGCCTGCCACCCCACCGGCTATGTAGCCCCCTGCTCCAAACCCTGTCTCCCCTCCCCAGCTCCTAGCTGCAGCTCTGGGGAGGTTGCAAGGAGACAGAAGGCCTCTGGTGGTCAGAAGGGCTGGGGGGAGGCAGAAGTGATCAAAGTAATCTCTCTGGAAATCTCTTTAGTACTACATAGAAAGAGAAACATTTCTTCTAATGAGTCCCTGGGTGCTCAAGAATCTAGTTCAGACTTGACCAGTGTTTCTTAAACTGTGTTCCGGGGTACACTGGTGTGCCACGAGGCAATTGTGTGCCGCCAAAAGAGTGGCCTTTTTTTTTTTTTTTGCTCAACAAAAAAATCCTTGGCGTTCCTCATAAAAAAAATATTGTTTGGTGTTCCTCAGTCTTAAAAAGTTTAAGAAACACTGGACTTGACTGTAACCCATCACTCAGTGGGAAGGATAGCGTGGGGAAAGCACAGACCACCGGCCTTCAGAAACGACATTACTTGGAACAAAGGGCTAGAATTTGAAATCCAGAGTAGAAAAAGTGGAGTGCTCCCCACAGCCTGTGGGGTGAGGCCAGTCTATGCTGGAGGCTGCCTGGCATGCTCACAGCATACCTTCAGAGGCAGATGTGAGCTGTGAGCTCGCCTCTAGCACTGGAGCCAAAGGACACGCCTGGTAGGTCGCCGTTCTTTCTGGACGTACAGGGTGACGTCAAGAGTAGCAGCCAAGCTGGTGATGATGGTCAAGGGGGATGGGCAGAACGCTCCTGACACATCCTTAGGCAGTTTTGTGCTTCTCCTAATAAATAGATAAGGGGGGACTTGACTGGCACCTTGCACTTTTATGCAGAAATCAGTAGGGCAAAATATCTGACAGCAAATTACTGACTAATGACCCTGTGTTTAATATATAGCTCGTGATTTTATTCTGGCAGCTTGCATGGCCCACAGATTCCATTAAGGACAATAGAGAGTGGTCTCTAAATTATTAAAGCCAATGATGTCATCTTAATGGGAAAGGCAGACTTCCATAGGAGTTGGAAAAAAACCAAACCATGAAGAGCTTCTTGAATTTAGTGCTTTGCCAGTAGCGGAGAGAAGTGATATGGCTGAGTATATTGTTACCCAGAGAAATGAAATTGCATGGGGCCAGGCTGCCTCGCCAGGTCCCTTCCACTCCTGAGAGTCTATGAGCTCACTAAAATTCACATCTTAAGGATCACCCAGAGCCCACAGCTGGATTGCACTTAGTGTCACTCCATTTACTCTAAGCACAAGTAAAGATCAAAATCATGCCCCAATTCCGATCTCTTCGCCCTCCCATTCGGAAACCGGCCACCCTGTGTATATCTGAGTAGAGTCGCAGCAATTGCAAGATGCTACAGGAAGTCAGTAAGATTGTCAGCACAGCACTAACAAACAGGAAGCTGCATTTCCTGGATCAGCTTGGACACTTCTACGGTTGCACATTGTGACGGATTATGTAGAGATGTCCTTAAGCAGCAGCAAAGCTGGCTGCTGAGAGGAAGAGGCTAGAAAGGGAGGTGTGCACAGGGTTTCACCACCTCGATGCTAACTTTGTGCCAAGTTCACAGGAGCAAAATAGCAAAATGTCTTCAGGCTTTAATCTCACTCCTGTCGTTGCAGGGTGCGGTCAGGTGTTTTCAGTTTGCTCTACGGAGTGAATCTTGTTAACCTTCCTGTTCCCAGCCAAGCAGAACAGCATGGTTTGGGTGTCACAGAAATATAGTGAGTGGTTTGAGACTGGTATAAATTATTCAGCCTCTTCGCCCCCAGCCTAAGCAAACCGTTGCCAATTCCAACTGGAGTGGCTCATTGTTGTGCGAAATGCTTTGACAACCAGTAAGGAGAATAATGATACAGGCTCAACTGCTGGGAAGAGCCACGGATGTTGCAGGACTAGAAAGCCCCAGCAGCAGAGGTTGCCGGTTGCTCAAAGGGGAGCCTGTGGGGCACCAGGGCCTGCAGCTGGAGGGGCAAGGAAGCCGGAGACGGGAAGGGTGGAGCTCATGGGGCAGCGGAGCCCATAGCCAGCAGGGCTGATAGGAGCTCCGGTGGAGTGCCTGGGTGCCACAAGCTCTAGCATGGCCACCATGAGACTGCCGCAAGCTCTAGCGAGGTAGTGGGATGGCTGCCAGCTCCAGCGAGGAGGCAGGGCTCCTGCGAGCTCCAGCAGGGCGGCAGGGCTCCCGCAAGCTCTGGCAGAGCTCCTGCAAGCTCCAGCAGGGCAGCAGGGCTCCCGTGAGCTCCGGCAGGGTGGCAGAGCTCCCGCAAGCTCTGGCAGAGCTCCTGCAAGCTCCAGCAGGGCAGCAGGGCTCCCGTGAGCTCCGGCAGGGTTGCAGAGCTCCCGCAAGCTCTGGCAGAGCTCCTGCAAGCTTCAGCAGGGCGTCAGGGCTCCTGTGAGCTCCGGCAGGACTGCCACGAGCTCCAGCACAGAGGCTGGGTGCCACCGCGAGAGTGCCGCGAGCTCTGGTGGGGCTTCCGCATGCTCCAGCAAATCGGTGGGACTGCTGCGAGCCCTGGCGAGGTGGCAGGGCTGCCGCAGCTCATGGGGCGGGGAGGCGGGGGAGAGGAGCCCCGCAGGGAGGCTGGCACCACCCCACCTCCCTGACCTTCCCTGGTCCAGCAGACTCCCTTGTCCGGGACCGGTCAGGTCCCGAGCGGTCCAGCCGGTAGCCCTGTTGGTCCTTTCCCAGCAGTCTGGCTGCAGCACGTGGTCACAGGGCCCTGGTGCGAACCACACTGTACGCTCACCGAGGGCCAGGGAGTGGCCCTCACTGCAGCCAGGGGTGAATCTGGAGCGAGCGAAGCAGGAAACCTGCGTGCTCAAAGCAACTGTCCCCGCAGACGAAAATGTAAAAGCACAAGGTTAGTAGCAAGGTGGAAGTGGCTGCGGCGACGTTCACACCGGCCCCGACCAGCCGGCTGCGTGGAGGGGGCGGCAAGCCAAAGGCAGAGCCCGGACAGAGGAAACAGAAACCAGATTTTGTGGTAAGTGCTGAGCGCACAAGACGTGACTTGTCCAGCCCTGGCTTTCCTGTCCCACCCGCCAGAGGTCCCCAGGGCGGCGGGCTGACATTTTGGGCCAAGGAGAAGGGAAGCAATCTGTCTCGTCTGTCTTCACTGCCCCGGGAAATCCCACCAGGGTGCGGCCCCATGTCTGGGTGGGCTGGAGCTGCTGTCTGGGTGGGGTGTGAACAACCAGCACAAGCCTTTGCATGCATTTTTTTCCTGGCTCTTTAGAACACAAGGAGTGGGACGCCAGCTCCAGATCTTCCCAGCCATGTGCAAGCTTCGCCTCATGCAGGCGGGACTGGTCCCCCCCTGGGGGACAGAGGCAGAGTGGTGACCCCACCGCGGGCTGCCCACTTCCCTCCCATCTCCCCGCTCAGGCCGAGGGCCTATGGCCAGGTCAGGGTGAGCGATGGGAGTGCTGCTGTGATCCCCGGTTGTCTTAGGCATAACCTTGAGCAGCCCTGGGACTACTCCAGGTCGTGCAAAGGCCCAAACTCTCCCCAGTCAGCCCCTGGCTTAGGGAGCCCTACAATTAACATGGCACCTCCCTTGGCCTGCCCAGGCCTGGAACAACAGGACACAGGAAACCGGGGCTGCAGTTTCTGCACCCTCAGGACTGAATTAAGCTCTGGCATTAGCAGGTGCAATTACGATTAGCATGAACAGGTGTTGCACCAGCTCGCCCCAGGGCTGACTTTGCCTTCCTGGTGTCACCAACCATGAACAACCTTAAGAGCCACATTTGTCAGGCACTCACAACCAACACCTGCCAGTGTCTTGCCTCGGGATTCCTCCCTCCCCACCTTGTTATTGCTGGGCAGCCCCTCTGCCTCCCATCAGCCACGTCCCTGGGCACTGAACTTAATCCCTCACTGCGTTTCTAGCAGGGGGCCCTGCTGGTTTGGTCCATGTAGTTCCTATCTGAGGAGAGGGAGGGGTGTCAGCGGCCAACCATAGAATTACAGAACACTAGGACTGGAAGGGACCTCAAGAGGTCGTCAAGTCCAGTCCCCTGCCCTCACGGCAGGACCAAATACTGTCTACATCATCTGCCAGGTGTCTGTCCAACCTGCTCTTAAATCTCTCCAGAGATGGAGATTCCGCAGTCTCCCCAGGCAATTTATTCCAGTGCTTAACCACCCTGACAGGAAGTTTTTCCTAATGTCCAACCTAAACCTCCCTGGCTGCAGTTTAAGCCCATTGCTTCTTGTCCTGTCCTTAGAGGCCAAGGAGAACCATTTTTCTCCCTCCTCCTTGTAACACCCTTTTGGAGACTTGAAAGCTGCTCTCATGTCCCCTCTCAATCTTCTCCTTTCCAAACTAAACAAGCCCAGTTCTTTCAGTCTTCCCGCATAGCTCATGTTCTCTAGACATTTCATCATTCTTGTTGCTCTTCTCTGGAGCTTCTCCACATCTTTCTTGAAATGCGGTGCCCAGAACTGGACCCAATACTCCAACTGAGGCCTAACCAGCGCAGAGCAGAAGAATGACTTCTCGTGTCTCGCTCACAACACTCCTGTTAGTGCCTCCCAGAATCATGTTTTTTTGTCAACAGCGTCACACTGTTGACTCGTATTTAGCTTGTGGTCCACTCTGACCCCAGATCCCTTTCTGCCGGACTCCTTCCTAGACAGTCGCTTCCCGTTCTGTGTGTGTGAGACGGATTGTCCCTTCCTAACTGGAGCACTTTGCATTTGTCCTTATTGAACTCCATGGTAAAGAAAGAGCCCCTTGGCACTGCTAACATACAACGTCCCTGGGCTTCCCCTGGGCCATGGAGTCCTTGTGCGGTCCTGGAGTTAAATGATGATGGTTTCTCTCGTGCCCCAGGCTGTGCTTGGTGCTGTGTATCCAAAACCTCTAGTCAGAGTCCAGCCCAAAGAGTTTACAATTGCCACAGTCAACATGCAGTGGGCCATGGGCAGGCCTTCCTGCCTTTAATAGCCCAGAGCGGGGGTGGACAAAGCGCTGTGGGAAGAGGGCCAAGGAGAGCTGCCTTGCCTATCGGCACAGGAGGATACTGCGGGCGGAACAGGCCCCCTGGAGAGAGGGACAGGGGTCCGGCTGTCTGTCTAAACGAGGGATGTAAAATCCTCTTTGATTGATTAATGGGTTAAACACTCACGTCCCTAGTCTAAGCAGCCCCCGCACAGTAGCTGCTGGGCCCCTCACAATCACTAACAGGCCCAGGGAGTGGAGCTGGGGGCTTGTAAGCCTGCTATCCAGCAGGAGCACGGGGCAGGCAGGGGAAACAGGACAAATCCCCAGCCCCCGATCCTGCTTCGTGGCTGGATCCCTGGAGCCGGGGTAAGCCGCAGTGGCCCCACCCTGCTCCCCGCTGGCCAGAGCCAGCCAGGCGGCCAGGGCCTTGCAAGCCCCCGATCCCCGTCGGGAACGCCCTGTGGGCTGTGCGGGCCATGCCCCCACTGCCCGGTGGGAGTGTGAGGCAGACGTTTATGGCCCCCCCATTTTTACAGGGCTCCTGGCCAGTGTATCATCCCTCCCTTCCCCATGGCCAGCTGGAGGGAGGGGAGAGGTGGCCTCATCATTATCTGACCACTTTAAATCAGGGCCCATCCACGTCCCATCCTGGCCACTGCTGAATGGCCCCCTGCTTGGGGAAGCTGCAGGGCTGCACTTTGTGGCTCTGGTCCCTCTCTGGAAGACACAACAGGCTTGGGCATGGCTCAGCAGAGTCTGGGGCACGTGGCTGAGGTTTCCCCAGACTGATCCCGCTTGTGAACCCGACTGCTTTGTCGGGAGAGAAATACGTTTGTTTCCTCCGGCAAGGAACGGCACCAGCATTAGTACGGCCCAGGGCGCCGCCGCCGAGGAGAGGTTCACCCAGCCCCACGCCAGGCTTTCGGTGAGGCAGGCAAGCGAGCAGCTGAGAAAACTCCCTGTGGTGCTGCCCATCTGCTGCTGTCCTCCCAACGTGCAGGCGTGTTTCTGTGCAGAGTCCGCCTGCCTCTATAGAAGTGCAGCCCGTGGCCACTTCCCAAAATCTCAGCGTGGCCTCCCATGAAAAGTGATTGTCCCCCGTTCGAAAACATCTCTTCCCGAAGCACGAGCCACACGTTAGTGGTTACATTGCTCTCATGCTTCCAGTGAGGCACGGCGGTAGCAGCCTATTGAAACGGGGCCTACGACTGCTGTAGGTCCAAAGCAGTTTCTGCTCCCGGTCAGAGAGTGAGGCTCAGCCTGGGCAAAAATTGCCAGCGATGTCAGTGGCAGTCGCCCTGGGCCCCTCGAGAACTCGCCCTAGACAAAGGACAGCTGCCCCAGTACACGGCAAAGGGAAACGCCCCTGAGAAAGGCGGCAGAACCAGAGAGACAGCACATGGAGATTGCCCGAAAGGGCAGAAACTAGAGCTGGTCCAAAACAAAAAAAAAAAAAATCTGATTTTTCTTCTGCAAAAAATTCCCAAATTTTAAGTGGAAAAATGTTACATCTTCAAAGCAAAAATTGGTAAAAAACCCCAAGAATTTCATCAAAATGCCGCTCGTTGTTGTGAAGCATTTAGATTTCGATTCCACCCCATTTTTGGATGATCATTTGACCAACACGAGCCGACCCATTTTTGCCATAACAGGATGTCAGTTAGCACTTGGGTGGGCACCTCATCTTCATAACGACACTAACAAAAGATACATGTTCAAACATACGTGCCCTGCTACATATGCTATTTCTCTTTTTCTCCACAACCAATCAGGAGCTCACCTTGGTCTGGCTCCAGGAAGTATTAATGACAGGTTGAACCTCTCTAGTTCGGCTCTCTCTGGTCCGGCAACCTCCATAGTCCGGCAGGATTTGAGTTAGCCGGATGTCCAACTGAATGTGGCCAAGCTTCCCACAGTCCCATAAAGTTTGTTTCCAGCCACCAGTCCTGTCTCACCATGTTCAATGCTGTTATTTAGCTCTAATTAACCCTCAGTGTCTTCTCAGAGCCCAGCAAGCAGTGGCAGTGTTGGGGATGTTGCTAGACAATATTGACCTCTGTGGTTCGGCAAATTCTCTGGCTCAGCATCAGTAAGATCCCGAGGGTGCCGGCCTAGAGGTTCAAGCTGTAGTTCCATGGTATGTACATGTGCATTGCTAATGCTCAGTGTGTATGTCTGTCCAAAGCCTTGAGGTCCCCCGCCTTTCGAGGGCTTTGGATTGGTTCCTACCACTATACCTAATGGGCCCTTTAACGGTATTCTTGTCTTGTAACAATGATTCCCTCAGATGAAGGAATTTCACAGTTTCCCTCAGATGAAGGAATTTCACAGTTCTCGGAAAGAAACTGGTTTGTCTGAGGTGGGACGATAGGCCGTAGAGCTCTTATTTCTTGACCTTGCTTCTAAGAGCAGGGCCGGCCCGAGCCATTCGTGCACGCTGGGCCCCGGGAGCGCGGCGCCACCTCCGGGAGTGCAACGCGTGCGCGGCCCTGCCCCCGGGTGCCTGGCGCATGCGCAGTACCGCCCCTGCTCAGCCCGGCAGCCCCGTGCAGTGCCCCCTACAATGGGGCACCCTGGGCAGTAGCCCGGCTGGCCTGTACCTTGGGCCGGCTCTGTCTAAGAGGCCCCTCTCCCTGTTGAAAGCTTTTTGTCATTGCTGGAGAACCAGAACGAAGGGCCCACGAACCTCCACACCCTCCACCCCCACAGGAAGGCACATTCTTTCGACCATGTCGTCTCTAGCCCATAAATATAGCAAAAGGTATGTTCAGAAACTCCCTTCCCCGACGAGACATGCGCGTCTCCCCTTGGGGAAGAGAGCAAACGACGTGTCGCCGACGTTGGGTCGCAACGCTGAATGCGCTGGTGGAAGGGGACGAGTGTGTGTCAGAGAGCCTGGCCGCCCCTCCCTGTCAGCCTCGGAGGGAGCTCTCCCCGCCCCCATCCCTATACAAACCTCTATGGAACAAATCAGCTTTATTTTCAAGGCGACATCAAGAGCAGACAATGTCAGTAACTATAACTACCTCTTGCATACAGCATGGCCTCTGAGCTCTGTGCAGCCTGATGCAGGGAGGAGAAATAATGACAGAGCGGCTGGAGCAGGGGGACTGGATCCAGGGGTCACCCCCACAGCGAGGCGTTAACCCCTAGGCTACAGAGTCATTGTCAGGCGCACCACTGAACCCAAGAAAGAAGCCGACGTGCACTGAAGAAACGTGTGGGCAGAGCCCAGCTCAATATGTCACACGTTCTGAAGCTGAAGTACAAGGGGATGGGCTAGGATTGGTGTTTCAGGCTTCCTTCTGAATGCACCTATTTTAAATCAGCTCCCCATGGTTACTTGTATGCCAGGTGCCCGCCTGCTGGTTTAATTTTAGCCAGGTGCAGCTAAAAGTTAACCCAGTGCTGTATTATTAACTAATTTAAATGTCACACTCCGCGATGAACCACACCGGAGTGGAATTCAATGAAGGGTTTCTGCCTTCGTCATGGGCTCAGAAAGCACCGATTGTATGTGCTACAGTCGCAGCAGAGCCAGAATTACAGCCGGATATTGCGTCCGGGGCACGACTGACACTAGGACAGCAACAGCCCCGCTTGTAAAGGCCGAAGCCGAGACCCCATTGAAATGCTGTCAGTGACGGTAGGCCGAGCTTTGGGAGGTAAGGGAAGGAATAGCTCCCAACGGTGCCCTGGGTTGTGTCTGTGTGGACTCTCATTGCTGTGCAGAGCCCCCCGGGGCTGCTGCCCGGGCAGAGGGTTCGTGCTAGTGCGAGGCACTGCTTAGTGCGTGGTGCACATGGTACACAATCTCCAGAGGCGCTGCTGCTGCTACAGCCCCCAGCTGGAAGACTCCCCCTGGGAGCGCTTTACAAACCTGGCCCTTGGTCTTTTAGGAGCTCACATGCTATGTCGGGGAGCTGCCGGGTGCACTCCCCAGGCGTGACCGACTGCCGCAGCCTGCACAGCAGGATCCGAGTGTCAGTCAGCATGGACCGAGCACAGACAAGGGAGCCGAGCCAACCCCCGGACTGCGACGGTCCGAAACCCCTTCCACACAGGGAGAGGAGACGCACGAGGGTGGCTGCTTGGGAGGAAAGCGAGAGTAGCCTCAGCCACACGCGGGGGAATACACCAGTGTTCCTCGACGGGGGTGCTGCCCTGGGGGAAAAACACCTGGGGAGAAGAGAAGGAAAAGGCAAGTGTTGCTAAGGCCCCCTGCTGCTGTCAGGCGAGTGTCAGAGGGATGGTGGCGCCCGTGGGGTTGAATGCACGTCTGGGTTCTGCCATGGACAGCACAAGAGCTATTGGGGGCAGTGCGGCCTAGTGGATAGTGCAGAATCCTGGCCAGCAGGAGTCTAAGTTCTCTTTGACGCTGCCTTGACCTGTATGAACTTGGACACCGTCTAGCTTGTCTAACAAGGCTGGAAGCTCTTTGGGGCAGAGACTGTGCCTGGCGAGGACAAAGAGGCCCGGCCTTGTTTGGGGTCGTGCCGTAACACCAAGGATAGGAAAGCGGCTCTAGACAGCAAATGAAGCTGCCGTCCAGCGTGCAGGACGGGAGGTGATAGGATGCACAGCACACACATTCGTTGTGCCATTTTGGGGTGATGAGCACACGATTCGGGTGTCTAACTTCCAGACAATGTAGCTGCGCCTGTGGCATTGTCTCCTGCCCTGCCGGTTGTACCTCTGCACTGGGTTTTGAACTGGGGGCTGGTATGGCTGGCGGTGAGGACAGGTCAGGGATAACCCCTCCTCTCTCCACTGGCTACCTCCCTGGACCTGCTTCGAGTTTTGGTTTCGTTTGAAGCCCGGATTCCTTCTCGACTTGAATCCAACCAGGCCAACCTCACCCGGCCACTAGCAGAGAACAGCCTGACCCTCCGAGCCAGCTGGCTGCCTGGCACACGGGTACACGTTATCAGAGCCGACTGCGCCTCCTTCCACCTGCTGCAATGGACGCGTTGAGCTGTATCACCGGGGGAGGGCTGCCTATAGACGTGGCCCTTTTCTGCAGTTTGATGCACTCGGCGAGCCAGCCGGCAAGTCTGCAGTTCTCAAATTGCCTTCACGTGTTTCCTTGTCCTCTGAGCCATATTCAGGATGCGATGAAATTCCCCTTCCTTTCTTCAGCTGCCACTTAAAAGGACGATAAAGAACCATCGGAGCTGTTCCAAGCAGATACAAAGCATGTGCAACCCACATACCTGCTGGGTGTGATTCACTGTCCCCTCCAGTGGCACTTAGTCCGGGTTTAAACTGGACCTGAAAGGTTGGTCTAATGTACACAACTCCAGCTACGTAAAACACATAGCTAGAGTCAGCTTGTCTTCAGCAGGGCGTGGCGCGGCCCTCACAAAGGGAGGCCGACGGGATCAAACGCGGATCAGCATTGCCCTCGATGTTCCATTTAGCTGGTCTTAAGTAGATCTGCTAAATCAAATGCCAGAAGATCGATCTCTGGCACGGCAAGTGAAGACGTGGCCTTAGACCACTTACAGAGAAAAAGAATGAGTTTGCTTTAGGTCTTAGCTGAGAGCCAGCTGGCTTTTAGCTCATGCTGTAGAGCAGGAGTGGGGAACGTTTTATGGGCTGGGGCCTGCTGACCTACAGAAAAATCAGTCGGGGGCCGCACACAAATGAGAAGCAACAACAACAAAAAAGCCCAAACAAACAAAAACTAAACCAAACCCTCACTGACGTGGCCCCCAACTGAGAAGGAGAAAGACACGCCCCACATTCCCCTTGCATACTAGAGCCTAGAGGGGCCCAGATGCATAGATTTTGTGTGTTCCAGCCCCATGGATGGGAGGCTGGAACACCAGCATGGGCTGCCCAATGCTGGGGAGAGCCCCAAGGGCCAGATCCAGGCAAGCCAAGGGCTGTGTCTGGCCCCTGGTCCTTAGGTTCCCCTCTCCTGCTATAGAGGCTCATGCACTAAGTTCCAGAGGTCCTGGGTTTGGTTCTGCCTGGTGGCGATACACATGCAGGTGCGCACACAAACAAGCTTGCTACAATAATGCTCGAATAGACCTTCCCTCCTGAATAGCTCAGCCCCTTCCCCACCCCCTGAGAACTCCTTTGGCAGATTCTGTAGCCCCGTCACTTGTTCTGCGGATTATTTCTTCTCCCCAGCGCTGGTCAGAAAATGGTCAGTATTTGCTGGGGGGAAAAAAATTTGAAGGGAACTTATTTCCCCCTCCCAACAAAAGGTACATAGACATTTTAATCACTGGAGGCAACTGCATGCAGGAGACTGGGTGCCTTGACAGTGAGGCTGTGTCTAGACTGGCCAGTTTTTCCGGAAA
>JANRFK010001158.1:2487915-2514323 GCA_030068395.1 Apalone spinifera | reverse complement strand
AAACTTAATAAGCGTACTTTCAATGCCAATATCTAAATCGTTGATGAAGATATTTAACAGAACCGGTCCCAAAACAGACCCTTGCGGAGCCCCACTTGTTATACCTTTCCAGCAGGATTGAGAACCATTAATAACTACTCTCTGAATACGGTTATCCAGCCAGTTATGCACCGACCTTATAGTAGCCCCATCTAAGTTGTATTGACCTAGTTTATTAATAAGAATATCATGCGAGACCATATCAAATGCCTTACTGAAGTCTAAGTATATGACATCCACTGCTTCTCCCTTATCCACAAGCCTCGTTATCCTATCAAAGAAAGCTATCAGATTGGTTTGACATGATTTGTTCTTTACAAATCTATGCTGGCTGTTCCCTATCACTTTCCCACCTTCCAAGTGTTTACAGATGATTTCCTTAATTACTTGCTCCATTATCTTCCCTGACACAGAAGTTAAACTAACTGGTCTGTAGCTTCCTGGGCGGTTCTTATTTCCCTTTTTATAAATGGGCACTATATTTGCCCTTTTCCAGTCTTTTGGAATCTCTCCTGTCTCCCATGATTTTCCAAAGATGATAGCTACAGGCTCAGATACCGCCTCTATCAGCTCCTTGAGTATTCTAGGATGCATTTCATTGGGCCCTGGTGACTTCCAGGCATCTAACTTTTCTAAGTGGATTTTTAACTTCTTGTTTTTTATTTTATCTTCTAAACCTACTCCCTTCCCACTATGGAAAACATTAAAGTTAAACAGCAGTAGTTTAGGGTGATATGGCTCTCTCCCCTCTGCCCCCCGTTTTTTGCACAAATTTACCAAAAGCTGTCTGCATCTATACAATTCTGTTAGGGGGATAATTCTTAAATGGATATTTTAAAACACTTCAAAACAAGTTCATATAAAATGACTTTGTACGAAGTGCCAACGGGGTATTATGTGATGTCGTTTTTTAAATATTAAGATGAGAGAGTATATTAGTGATGTTCAACAATATTTTTGGTACTTCATTAACAGGGTAAAATGTGATCAAACAGGTTAATAGATTTCTAAAGGCAATGCCTTGTAAAAAGTTGCTTGACTTTGCCAGAGTGATATTCATGCAGCACAAAAGGTGATGATTTGAAATCAGTTTGCTAAACAGATTAAACATCTCTTCTATGCATTCAGATTTTTGTGAATGTGATGGGGAGAACACAATTCCAAGAAACGCATTTCATTAGAGGTGTCTCTCTGTAGGATTGTCAGTTTATTTCTTTAATGTTACTTAGATATTTATACTTATGTGTTTGAGATTCTCTAATTCATGAATAGGAATTTATAGCTGTTCTGAATTATAATATTGAAAATAACTAAGAGTTGCACAATTTCAAAAATGTTCAAAAATAAAAATGATCAGTAGGAGGGCAATAAACCATGTTCACTTGATTGTGCTGCAATACATTAATTATATAGTGGATCTATTGATTCTGTATGGTTCTGTTGTGCTTTTTGATACTTAAAAAGCCACCTTCTCATATTATAGTAAGTAGGCTTCATGAATCCAACGGAGTGATTGCATTTTTAATTCCCTCATGTTAAATAACTTTAGGGTAGCTACTCTTTTTTTTTAAAATTACATGTTTTATTTTATCTCATTTGGTCAACAGGGGAGTTACTAATCTTGACGGCATGGATCATTCTGTGCTCAGAGGGGAGATGTCTGCAGTTCTTCATGACAGGTATGTTTTATATAAGTAGCTGAAATCAGGCCGTGCCTTCAGCACTTATTGTTAGGTTGGCTGTGATTTTTCTTTCTGGAAAACTTGAAGGAATCAGAAAAACAGAAGAAAAAGGTTGCTCCCCCAAAAGCGCATGTTTTAAGAAATAAAACCCCAGGACGTAATATGCGCCTCACTGCATCTGTTTTTGTACCTCCGACAGAGAGCCTGGGATTTTCCAAAATGAAAAGCTTTCAGTTCTATAAGGAAAAAAAGCAAGGAATCAGTTTGCTCTCTCTAGTCTATCTAGTTAAGTCTTCTGATCGTTTGCCCTTCATCATGAGCACAATCCGAATATGCTGAAGACACCTGTTTGCTGGGATGGCTGGGAGAATTCTTGGGGTTTTCCAAACAGAATTCTGAGTTCAACCGCCCTGCTTGGTTTTTTTTAAACTTCAACTTTTTATAATCATAGCAGTTCATGGTGGCTCAGCCTTTCTAGAGAAACACCGATTCAGGGTAGAAATTTAGATACTTTTCTCTATGTACTAGAAGAGAAAAAATTTGTTGTAGCAGCTGCACTTTAAGCTTTTCTTTCTGTTTTTAACTTGATTGTAAAGTCAGTATTTGGGATCAATCAGATTTTATATAACTGTTGTAATGGTTCTAGAGTCCCTTATATAAAATTATAGAAATGTAGGGAAGGGACATCAAGACCATCCCCTGGGAGAGAACCTTGTAAATCTAGACCATTCCCAAAAGGTGTTGGTCCTACCTATTCTTATACCTTCAATGATGGGGATTCTACGATGGAGGCGTTCAGTGATGGAGGCCTATTCCAGAACAAGTATCCTTGGGATAAGTTTTTCCTAATATTTAACTTAAATTGCCTCCTTTGCTGCAGATTAAGCCCATTGCTCCTTGTTCTACCTTCAATAGACACAGGGAACAATTTTGTCATCCTCTTTATAACCACTCTTCGCAAATTAAGACCTACCAGATTGTATTGCTGTCGTCTTTTCTCGAGATTAAACAGACCATATTTTTTTAGAACTTTTACTTAAAACTATAGGGTCAGGTTTTCTAAACCTTTCATCATTTTTGTTGCTGTCCTTGGAACTCTTTTCAGTTTGTCCACATCTTTTCTAAAAGGTGGCACCTGAAATTGGATGTCGTACTCCAGCTAGAGGCCTCACTAGTGCCGGGAAGAGCAGGACAGCTACTTCCAATGTCTTATCTTTGATGCGTCTGTTAATACAACACAAAATATTAGCCTTTTTTCATAATTGTATCATATTGTTGATTCATCTTCAATTTGATTCATTTTAACACCCAGATCGTCTTCAACAATACTGCTACCTACTCAGTTGTTCCCCATTTTGTAGTTGTGAATTTGACCTTTCCTTGCTAAGTGAAGTACTTTGTGCTTGTGTTTATAGAATTTCATCTTGATGATTTTTAGACTAACTTCTCCAATTTACTAGGGTCATTTGAATACTAATTCTGTCTTCCAGATGTTTGCAACACTTCCCAGCTTCTTGGGGTCATTCACAGATTTTTATAAAAATACTCTCTGCTCCAGTATCTAAATCATTAATGAAAATATTGAATGGTAATGAACCAAGGACAGATGCCTGTGGATTGTAGTAGGTATAGTCTCCCAGTTTGATAGCCAGCTATTGATAACTACGCTTTGGGTACGGTCTTACAACCTATCATGTACACCCACTTTATAGTAATTTCATCTAGACCACTTTTGCTTCACTTGCAGGATTGTGTATTTAAAAAAGAAAACCAACAACTTTACTAAATCAAAGATATCTCATGTCTGTGCCACCTCCTCTCCTCCCCCCCATATCCATTAGGCAAGTAACCCTTTCAAAGAAGGATGTTAGGTTAGTTTGGCATGATTTTTTGTTGGCTATTCCTTTATAACCCTGTTATCCTCCTTATGTTTACAAATTGGTAACTTTCTCCAGTATCTGTCCACATATCTCTTCCCTTTTGACTGACTGACACACTGTAGTTCTTCCGGTTCTCTTTGTTCTCCTTTTTAAAGATAGGTACAATATTTGCCCTTCTCCAGTCCTTTGAAACCTTCTCCAACCTCCATGAGTTCTTGAAGATAACTGCTAACAGTTTTAATATTATTTCAGCTAGCTCTTCAAAACTCAGTATGCATTTTTCAGACCTCCACACTGATTACAAATATCAATCTACCTATAGTAGTTGGATGCTGTGTAGAGAGAAATCTTCCACTGAGTGTCATTAAGAAGCTAGGATATGAGTGTACTTTTTTTTTTGCTGTGAAGCTCCTGGTGGCTGAAGAAGAAATTTCAAACCTAAGTTTTACTAATTTATGAGCTCATTATGAATACGGTGCCCAATTCTCATACCTCAGTGAGTTAGTAGGGTATAAAACATACATGTAAGAGAGGACATGAATAGAAACTGATTGATTGTAATAGTGGCTTCATCCCATTTCAGTATTACTTTGAAATAATCAAGTAGATGTTAGTGACATTTAGTCTTGCTTTGTTCTGTCACTTAATCCTAATATTTGTACTCTGGACAAACCACAGACTAATTCAGGAAGCACAGGTCTGTGCACTAGAGGGTTATTTAACTGAGTGGACATACCAATTATATGACTACAATTTTAGTCTTTTTTTTTTTTCCTCATAACTCATTCTCTTTTCTCTAAAACTGAAACTCATTATGCTGTTTTCAGCTACTGACTATATTTAGAATTGCATTATCCTTCACATTATAATGCTTCATTTACTTAGATTACTTACAGTTCAATATGCTATATTCTTAATTTCCTATAGGGCCGCCTGAGAGGATATTTTTTTTAGTTGTTTCTAGTTCCATTTGTTGTATATTGGCATACCTTCCTCTCGGGTTCAAACTGGTGGGTCCTGTCTGAAGCCAATGCCAAAGGGAGACCCACATATCTCTGGTTTGAACTTTTTGGGGGAAGTTACTCAGGTTGAAGTGTAAAATTTGCATAGGCTTCTGCCCAAGGAGAGACTTAGGCTGAAATTGCTCTTCATGGAGTCAGCCTTCCATTCCCAGCTGGCCTCAGTAAGAGACTATGGCACAGAGAGATTTGGGCTCGAGACCCTTGTCACCACCACTTCCTGGCACTGAAGACCTTCTCCGGTGCGAGTGCCTGGCACTGCTCTCATTTGCAGTTACTACACAAGATGACGACCTCCAGGGGTTGCTCTGCCACTAAACCAATGGATAAAGGAGGCACTAGCAGGGTACGCCCTGCACTGGAACACCCCGCTCTGATTTAACCTGCACCATCAGTTCCGGCCTCACTGGGAGGTCAGTCGAGTCTGGTTCTTGTAGACTCCACCGTACAGGAGCGTCATGTGGGAGTTGGACCTCTCCTCCACTCGGGACACCTTTGAGGCAGCCAGGCACCTTAGAGCGATGACACAGTTCCCTGCAATAACCCCAGTGCTGCAAAGAAGCCCCACGCTGTCCAGTGGCAAGTCAGGTATGATGTGGCACCATTCACCCTCATGCCACACTGCTCCCCACCCTCACCAAGGTCTGAATCTTTGGTGGACTCGTGAGTGAAATTGTATGTGTCAAAGCAGAGCTGGCGCTGCTTGACAGGATTAAGGGCTACCATTGCCTGTGATGCCTTGGCCACTGGAGTGGCAAGCCACCAAGCCCAAGGGCTGTGGTCCAAGTTGTCATCAGTGGTGTTGGAGGCATGACCCTCTCCATCATCACCGGTAGCCCAGGAACTTCCCAAGATGGGCAATGCGTCAGTACAGAGGTTGCAGTGGGGACTGGCGTAGATCCAGAAGCTGGCACCTTCTCGTAGCTTGGACTGTTGACCAGTGTTCCCCCTAACCTTTTTCTTCTATGTGAATTTTTTCCCCCATCCACATGTGGAGTAAACTTTTAGGCACTGAGACATGTGCCTTTGTGCACCCCCAGTAGAAACAAAACCGAGCTGTGGGTGCTCGGCTGATCAGTGGGCAGCATTGGAATCTCTCCTGAGTGGCTGCACGAGTGTACCACTGCTGTTGATCTAGTCTAGGTTGCCAAGTCCATTGTCACAGGGGCATCTCCGTGAGCCAAAGGGGGGGAAAAAGGACCTGGTGCCCCATGGGTATCTTTCTCATCTCCTGGCGAGGCAGCGGTGGACAGGTCTACCACACTGTCGGCCCTGAGTAACAGATCCCACCAAGAGGAGTTTGGAAGGGTGGCTCGGAATTTGGGCATGCAGACAAAGGAAGTATTGGAGGAGACTGACCCCACAGTTGACATTCTGGTGTCTGATGATCCTTCAAGGATGGCTTTGCCCCTTGTGACGTGGTGTGGGTACCTTGCTGGTTGCTAGGCTTGGGTTGTGAGTGACCTCCACTGGCTGCTGTCTGCAGCAGGGCAGGGGATGAGTCATTATGCAAAGGGGGCTTCAAACCTGTCGGACCAGTATCTCCCAGGGGGTGGAACAATGGGAAGAAGGGGAGGGGAGCCCTGGATAGGGGCAGGGCTGGAAGTGAGTGAGTTAGTTTCTGTCTGGGATCATGGAGGAGACAGCCTAGGGAAAGTAGCTGGAATTTAGGGGCCCAGTCTCCCCCATATCAAGGGGAGCTGAGGCATCCTAGGCCCGGTTCCTGTAACCAGATGACATCTGTGCTGTATCCTGGAGAAGTAATAAACTCCCTCTATTCTACTGGCTGGTAGAGTCTGTCCATGTCATTACGGGGGTGCAGGAGGTGGGGAAAACCCCAACGCGCCCTCACACCCCTCATTAAGACCATTCAGAACACTATCAAAGCATTGTACCAAAGTGGTGCAGAAGAATACTTTGTGTCTTCAAAAGGCTATGGGTACTTTTTCACGCACTCTCAACTGGGCATATTGGTTGTGGTGGCTGCCAGCGAGAAGGAAAAGCAAGGGCAACTAGGACAGACTCCAAAGTCCCAAGAGGCAAAGAAGCTGGATCTCCTTGGCAGGAAGGTATGTTCTACCGGGGTTTTGCTAACCAGCCGTTAGAGCTTTAATTCCTGGATCATGCATTCCGAAGGCAAGGAGTTGCTTCTGGCTGATGCTCAATTGGAGCTTGCTGCTGTTTCTGAGGAGGACAAGATCTTCTCTCGGTTGTACTGATTCAGCAACCTGGGCTGCATCAAGAGCCAGAGCTATGAGAAGGAGTTCGTGGCCTCAGGTTTCAAGACTTCCCCATGAAATACAGCAGACAATTCAGGACGTGGCTTTCAACCACTCAGGACTTTCCCGAGAGCAAAAAGACACTGCCACAGTCTCAAAGACTTACAAGCAATATTGAAGTTTCTGGGGCTTCATACACCAGCCCCTAAGAGGAAGCACTTAAATCAGCAGACCACCCCTCGCTTCTACTTTGCTCCTCCTAGGCAGGACTATCTGAGGAAGCGGGGCAGGAATAATAGGTGGAGGCCTTGTCATTTCTTCTCCAGTCATGGTTGTGTTCAGCGAGGTAGCTCTCAGACCCCAGCCCTAATTTTTGAAGGTGTGTCTGTAGGTAACACACCATTCCAGGTTCCAGATCTGCCACTGTTCCCCATACCCCCTTGTAAATGGTCAGTCCCCTTTACTATCTTGCCTGGGAACTGATCACCTCAGACCAATGCATCTTCAGCAAGGTAGACTTGGGATATTGTCTCCAGCTCTGTTCCTTCCTGCCTTCCCTGGCCCTCTTCAGGGTCTCCTTACATCTCCTGCATGACAAGTTGCTTGTAAAAACACTCCTGTACTTCGGGGTCTATCAGGTCCCTCTAGAGTTCAGGGGCAGAGGATTCTATTACTGGCATTTCTTGATCTCCGAAGGCCAAGAGTGGGCTCAGGCCAATTCTAGACTTGCAAACCTCAACGGATTCATGAAGTTGAAGTTCTGCATGATCTCCCTGACTTCAGGTTCAGGAAGGGGATGACAGAATAACTATTGCATCACACTTGACTTGAAGGACTCATGCTTTCACATGTCCATAGTCCTGTCCCACAGGTGCTTCTTCCACTTTGTGGTCAACACCACCCATTATGAGTTTATGGTTCTCCTCTTCAGCTGTTTGGTGGCTCCTTGGGTGTTGATCAAGAACATGTTGGCTGTAGCTGTCTTCCTGCAGAAATGGCAGGTGCAAGTATTCCCGTATCTAGACAATTGGCTAATCAAGGGTCATGCCAGGGCCTAAGTGGTGAACCACATCAGCCTGGCTTGGTTGACACTTGACAGGCTCAGCCTGATATGGAATGTGGCAGAATCAACCCTAACCCCTACTCAGAGGCGAGAGTTCATCTGAGCTAGACCATGGTCAAGCCAGAGCATTCCTTCCGGAAACATGTTTTCTCATCCAGGGTGTTGGCATAGAGGTACTAAGACCATTCCCCACTACTCTGGCACAAAACTGCCAGAAGCAGATTGGTCATATGGCTGCGTTTATATATGTAGGCCGAACACCAGGCTACGGTTCCAACTCTTTCAACCCTTGGAGTATGGGCTGAACTGAGGCAACCTAGACAAGTTAGTCACCCATTCCTCCAGTTATTGAGTCCCTTCTGTGGTGGCTTGACCCACAAGTGGGGTGTGCGGCAGTACCCTTCCCCAGGCCAGCCTTTGCTGTCTCTAGTAATAGGTGCGTTGGTAGTGTGATTGGGGGGGGTGGGGTGGGGGAGGGGAGTACTCCTAAGAAGACTCAGGACTTGGCTTTTTGTTCCGGGCAGAACTTTCACTGCACATCAGCATCTGGGAGGTGCATGTGACTTGCTGTGCTTGCCAGACACTTTAAACCCATATGGAGAACAGATGTGTATTGGTATTCATGGATCATACAACAACAATGTTCTACCAACAAGGTAGTGCTCGCCTCCTCCCTTCTGCTAGGATGCCCTAATGCTGGGGGACTTCTGCATTGTGTACTCGCTGCACATGGAAGCATTATACCTGCCAGGAGCTCAGAATGACTGGCAATCTTCTCTGCAGGGCCTTTCACCACCAGAAGGGGTTCCTCTGCCCAGATGTCTTCCAAAGGAGGGGGTTTCCCAGATGCACCACGTTGCAAACAGCTCTAACAGGAAGTGTCAGCAGTTCTGTTTCTTTGTGAACCATATCCCGGGCTTGCTCGCAGATGCCTTTCTCCTCTTTTGGAAGGAGCACTGGCTGTGTACACTCCCGCTTTTTCTGCTCAGACCCGGTGTCCTGCTGAAAGTCAGAAGAGAGGCAGCATCAGTGATCTTGATAGTACCAGGATGACCACGTCGACAGTGGCTCACTACCCTTCTAGACCTGTTGGTGGGCATGCCTGTAACGCTGCCCCTGGCCCCAGATTTGATCATGCAGGACCGTGACTGTCTCCAGCATCCCAGTCTAGAGTCACAGCATGGACGCTTCGTGTCTAAACCCTTTGGTCCTGAGACCATGTTTGGGAGGCTCTTCTTGGGAGCAGGAAACCGTAAACTGTAAATCTGTATTTACATATAATGTTGCTATATACGTTCCACCATGATGCTATTACCATGCAAGTTAGTCATTTTTAAATGATCCTTTTGCAAGGCATATTTTATTCAAAGACTATTACAGTGGTGTGTTGGGTGTGAATACAGGGGTGCATTTGGTCGTCGTTGGCATGGCTGATTTAATGGAACATTAAAATCAATAGTTACAACTTCTCACATAAGAACAGAAGGGAAGTGGGGTGGCACTCTACATTAGACCCCATTATCAGTGTAAAGTGATAGTTCAGAATCCCAGAACTTCCAGTGCTTTTGGAGTGAAGTTCTAACTGATACAATCAAAGACAGGTGACTGGTGGACTTGGATTACAGATCACCAAATCCCACGAGAGAACAGGACAAACTGTTTCTCAATTGTTCCATACTGTGTAGGAAGAAAAGCTGTTAGAGGTGACTTCAACCTGGGGAGCATTTGCCAGACATGTGGCTAGTAATAAAACTCCCTTAGTTTCTTGGAAAAAAAGAGGACTGAAAAACACTTAAAAATAAATGTTGTTTAATTCTGACCAACAAGAACCTGAAATCTGAGAAGCCTACTTATTCAGTTTATTGATGATTGAGCGGTAATTGGTTTACTGTGTGTAGATACGTACATATGGGTCTCCAGCCTCACTGACAAAAGCAGGAGATGATCCAGTGGCTGGAAGATGAAGCTACATAAATTCAGCTTTGAAATAAAATTTACCAGCAATGAGTGTGTTTAAAAATATTGGAGCAACTTACTCAAGAGAGGTAGGCTCAATGCTTCTTGGAGCATTTAAAAAGTGATAGATTTTTCTAAAAGACCTACTTTAAATTCAGGTCCTGGGAAATTTTCTATGGCCTGTGTGACCAGGGGGCTAGTCGAAATGGCAGTGGTGGTCGTTTCTGGCATTGGAGTCTGAATTTTGGATCCCTGTGTTCATCTTCTTAATCTTCCTTCATGGAAGGAAGATCTTCCTTGTGGGAGAATGGAATTGCTTGTATTGCCCTCCCCATGCGCAGAATGCTTGCATCACGCCATTAAGACTGCGGCTATGTCTCATGCTGCAGGGATTGAGACGACATTTCCCCTCCAATTGACCAGATAGATTCTGGGATGTCTCTCTTTTTTTGTTTTTGCTTTCCACTGACTTTTCAAAGATTGGCTAAAGCTGGAGAAGGGAAACCAGTGCTGTCTGGTATGTAGAGAATTCTTTCTCAATGCCCGCTCTGCGTGTCATGCTCAGTCTGGTGATGGGACACCAGATTTGGGGTTGGGAAGGAATTTTTCCCAGATAGGCAGAGACCATATAGGTTTGTCCCCTTCCTCTGCAGCGTGTAAGTGGTTTGCCTTGTGGAATCATCTCCTTGACATTGTACCGGTCTTGGGCACTCCTGGCACTCTGTTCTCTGCCGTCGCTTGGTTTAGGACTGAAATGTTTTTTAGTCTAACAGTGTTTGGGCTCAGTATAGGGGACTCTAGATGGAACATAAGGGCCTGTGAAATACAGACTAGATGGTCTCATGGTCCCTTCAGGCCCTTTTCACTGAAGACGAGTGCACATCCTAATTTCTGAAACAATAATTGTAGCTATTGGAAAGATCCTTCTGTTTGTGGGACCACATTGTTTTGCTCAGTATTGCTCTTGCTTACATAGACCCACAACTTCCATTTAAAAAAAAATCATTCTGCATGTAATTGAACTTGAAAATTGCTCTGACTGCTTGGACCCACCAATGACGATGTAGTCTAATCACATGCAGTTTGTCTGCAGATTTTCCTTTTGTTCTCCTATCCCAGCTGTTTTGTCAAATATACACGAATAGTATCTGCGTACTTAGCAGCTATAACGGCATAAATCACTCAGCCCGTATCTCCCCACACTTAATTTGTTAAATAATCAATTTCTCTTAAACCTTACTTTTTAATATAGTGTGGGTTAGTTTGTGCAAAATTTAAATTCAGAAAAATATGGTACTTTGTCTTTGAGCCGGCCTAAAAGTTGTTTTCTACGATGCCGAAAAGGAATAGTTCTAATGTGCAGCTTCGTCTACAGGTGTTACCCTCATTTTATGAGATGCAGTTAGAATGCCATTTTAGCCAGCAGTTGATTATCTAAATGAGCACTTCTGAAATGCATATGGTATCTCTTTGATACAGTGTGAAAATGAACATGCTAGCCTTACATCTTTGTCATCTATTTGAGAATACCATCTGTTAAGTAAGCATTTATTCCTAGGTTTGTTTATGCTCAGAAAGTAGTCTTTCAGAGCTAGCTTTTAACCATGACTTAGTTTGACATGAAGTTGAGAATGGAATGGCTAAATTGATGCTGATCCATGTGGAATACCCTCTTTTTGTAAATGGATCTGTTGCGTGTTCCTCCCATTCCTGGCTAGAATCCAGTGAACTAACCTTCAAAAGCAAGATAATTTTCTGTGTGGTGGTGTTTAAGCTATAGAGTTCCTCTAAAAGCTAACAAAGGATTTCCATTTAAAAACATGTACTTGCACCATATGGAATACATTGAGGAATATTTTCCTCCTGTATGCCTGTGTTGTTTTAAGAACAACCTATTGAATCCATTGTTTTTAGACACTTGGGAGAGGTCTAGGATTCTAGTTCACTTGAATGCATATTAAGGAACACTTCATGATAAAAAGATAACTGTTCAGAGTGCAGCAACTGTAGAATCTAAAACCTATGAATCAGTGCTGAATATCTAGGACAAGGTTTCTAAAGTAAGAAATGTACTTTCACTGTGCAAATGGACTACTAGGCTTGGCCATATGGTGTCTGTCAGATTAATTGTGATTTGTGAGCAAGCTACAGTGCAAACTATAGAGGAAAGGTTTTGCCTAGTTTTGTATTTGTAGTTTGTAGAGTAGGTATCTGAACTCTTCACAGGAATGTTACCCTGGACAGAGGAAATTCAAGCAACTCCTAAGTTATTGTTGTATTATGACTCATTCTTTTTTCATAAATGTGTGTGAGGGAGTGGATTAGGCCCTGACAGCTACTGCTAAAGGCCTTGAGAACCCGCCTGCACCCTGCCCCAGAAAAAAGGCAGTAGAGAGGTCCTCCAAGCAGACTAGAGTGGCTTCAGGGGAAGCAGCCAGTCAGGAGCCAGGAAGGCCATATAAAAGGAGTTGCAAAACAGAGCAGCTGTTGGTAGTAGTGTAGAACATAAGGGGGGAAGACTGGGTGACTGGCTGGAAGAGTAGCAGTGCCATGGACAACACAATGGGAAGAGCTCGCAGCTAATGAGACAGAGCCCTGAGGTAAGGGCAAAGATGGCGTAGAGCTACAGGGAAGTGACCTAGGGAGTTAGAGTAGCAGTGGGATGGACATAGCAGATAGCTCCTATCTACAGGATCTCTGAGCTGGGTCATCGAGTAAAGGGTGGGACTGGATCCCCTATCCCCCCTCTGTTAGCCACTGGGGGGGAAAGTGGCCTGTATCTTGAGGCATTGGTGAGGGAGGGAGAGAA
Organism: Apalone spinifera; assembly: GCA_030068395.1. NCBI lineage: Eukaryota > Metazoa > Chordata > Testudines > Trionychidae > Apalone > Apalone spinifera. The sequence goes on along the minus strand of JANRFK010001158.1, from coordinate 2,501,656 downwards.
TTTGTCTTAATTAAATTGAAATGAAATGAATAGGTAGAGGGTTTAAAACGAACCAAAGGAAGTTTTTCTTCACCTGGAACACCTCAACCTATGGAACTCCTTGCCAGAGGATTTTGGGAAGACCAGGACTTTAACAGGGTTAAAAAAAAAAAAGCTAGATAAATTCATGAAGGTTAGGTCCATCAATGGCTATTAGCTAGGAATGGTGTTCTTAGCCTTTGTTTGTCAGAGGCTGGAAATGGGCAACGGGAGGGATCACTTGATTCCCTGTAATGTTCATTCCCTCTGGGGCATTTGGCATTGTTCAGGGTTGGAAGACAGGACACTGGGTTACATGGACCTTTGGTCTGGCCGTTCTTATGACTATAGTGTCCCAGCTAAAGGGCTGGAACCAGAGGAGCCCTGAAAGGGCAAAATTCTTGCCTAGAGGAAGTAAGGCCTGGGGTCCCGGCTCCATTTCAGAGTGGGAACAAACTGAGACATTACAGAGGGTGCAGAGAAGCCCTCTTGGACTGGTACCCCAGAAGGGGGTGGCTTTATTTTGGTGCACAGACGGAGAGAGACTTGGTCAAAGGGCTGAGTCACCGAAGAGCCTCCAGTAAAAGAGTGAGTGCAGACACGCTCACTTGGCCAAGGGGTCCTCGCAAGAGGTGAGCGCAACCCCCCAGAAGACCAGTTTAAGGGCAGGCATGGGGAGGAAACAGTCACCTTCATTCCCTAGAGAGCATCAATCCTGTAAATAGATTGAATGTAAAATACAGTGGATTCTCATAGGTCTGGAGATCTGATTTTAATTGCAGCATGTATTGTGGCTTTACGAGTAACAGTGCGCTGCATTTAGAGATCTAACTTCTTGAATATGTAATGTTGATACCAAAGTGCATCTTCAGGTGGTGTTATACTATAACTTTCTTAGGTTCAGTCTCATGCGCATTTTTATTTTTGGCCTGGCCAGACCACTCCTCAATGGACATGCTGTCAGTCTCACTCTGTCTTCATCTCTCACTTGAAAAGAAACAGTTTAGCTTCCATCTCCATCATGTTGACCACCCTTTCTACCCTCCCCAGGCCGACTATTTCATTGCCCTGAGGTCTGTTAGCAGAAGTTCTGGGGAAAAAAATTCGAGATTAATGCATCAAATCTCAGATGCTCTCCTTGCGTCTCCTGTATTCTGTTTTGTCTCACATAGCCTAGATGTAAATATAGAAACAGGCTGATGAGTACCTCTTTTTGTCAGATGGCAGAAGAGCAATGCTGTTTAGTTTGACCACCTTAAACGTGCCTATAAGGACAGGAATATGAATGGATGGACGTAGACAACATGAGAAGTGAAGTGGGGAGTTGTTGGGTGGTTTTATAAAGCTCCACTTCTCTGGCTGTCCTGTCATACTGTGGTTCCTGGTTGGGTTTCTCTTTGCCCTTGCAGCTCCAGTACACCTGTGCCTTCATCACTTTCAGTGGACAGGACTAGCATGACTGCCCAGCAATGAAGTTCCAGTCCTGTTGCAAGGCATGAATAAAAGCTGGGCCCAGCTAGGAGAGTGGGGTAGCTTGCTCTGATTTCACTTGCTGGCTTTGTCTTGGCACAGCCTTGTTGGTCTGTTACAGTAAACTGAAAACTCACATTGACGCAGACGTGTGAGCGGCGAGTTCCCAAGTGTGGACTGGTGAGTTTTCACGTGCGTTACGTGAACAGGCCATCACCTGCATTGCTTTAATTTGAAGCTAGTCTAGCTGTCCACCTACTATCGATGGCTTAGGGTTAATGATATTCTGCATTTAGGTCTAGGACGTATCCAGCACCCGAGGCTCGGGTCTGCACCCAGCATTGGGGAGCCTGTGCTGGTCCACCAGCCCCTCTGCCACCCCCTGCAGGGCTAGAGCATTCAAAATGTACTAGCCTGGGCCCCACTAGGCTCTGGTGCATGCAAGGAATGTGGGGAGTATCTTTCTCCTTCTCAGTTGGGGAATCCCCAGCCCAAAAGAGGTTCCTAACCTCTCACCTAGGAGACCTGTCTGGTTAGAATACGATGAGATGGAGAACTTCATGACGGGGAGTTTGAGTTGCTCTATTAGTGCCGTTAAAACAAACTAATATCTAAGCATAAATGTAAACAAACAAAATCAATGACGCAAACCCTGGAACCCTCTTCCAAGAAACTGGGTAGACACATTCAGATTTAAAATACACATTCCCTTTAAAACCTGCTCCTGTCCATTGAAGTTTAAGCTATTTGGGTTCTGTGTTTTTCCTACATTAGATTATATATCGGTGCAATCTAAAAAGACTATCCAATACATTTATGGTGGTGGTATAGTCTGACATTGAAGAGACAAATTGGAGTAGCTAAATTCCAGGTGTTTTTAGACCATGATTACTTTTCATTAACGTATCTGATCTGGTGATTGTGAACAATGCATTAATTACTTGAGAGGTGGTAATTATTTTAGAAGTGTGTTTTGGTTCACTTTCGAGTGAGGCTTGGAATAATTTTTTTGTTCTGTTTGAATCAATTACTGGCACTGTTCATAAATGCAAACAGCTCATTCTAGGACCCTATGAATTTTGTCAATGCATTTTGCCAGCAGTTGTTTTCTATGCAGAATGGTCTTGATGATTTAACTAAATTTGAAATATAAATATAACTTTCTCTCTGTCTCCTGAGCTTTGCCACTACTCATTATATGCTTCTTAGTCCCTCTTGTTTCATGGTTCACTAAACAAACCCACATACTGAATGTGGAAATGCTGGTGTGACAGTTCTTTCTAATAATGCTTATATATTTAAACCAGTGTTGTCCTTTTATTTTATTTTATTTTATTTTATTTTGTCTAGTTTAGGAATTTATTTTGTCACTCATCTTGCAGTCAGATTTCTGAGACCATATTTACTTGATTAAGGATTATACTCTGAGCTATAAAATAGCTTTAATTTATGGGTGTCTTGTCCATATTCTGTTTCCCAGTGCTCTGTTATAGGGCTATGTATCTCCTCCTTAACTAGTACAGGACATAAATGTATCTCAGACTGGTGATTGAATGTTGATGACTAAGTAGCTTCACAGCTTCTTGCCCTGGAATGCAAAGTTGACTGCTGCTTTATTTTCAAGTACGGTTCTTCACTGAAAAGCTGCCGTTGCGTTATATATTTCTTGTTTTTTATATTGGCAATCAGTTTAGGCAACAATTAAAAAAAAAGTAAGCTGCTATCTGTGCAAACTCAGCATTAAATCTCTTAACAGTTCATCTGGATTCTTTTTTTACATTGTGAGAGTAGCAAAAGTTTGGCAGGTCTAATTCTATTCTCAGTTACACCAGTCCAGCTGCACAGGTTCCAGTGGGAGTAGGACAGGTACATCTGGCTCTGTAACAACAAATCTCATGCCCAAAAAATAGAATCCTGTTCCTGTCTAGAACTGAGTTGTCTCTGGATAAAAGCAGTAGAAGTTTATTTTAGTTGGAACACAAAAACGAACTCTTACAATGAGCTTATCTAGTAAATGTGTTTTAAATATTGTTAAAAATGGGTGGTGGTTTGACAATGAATAGACAGAAGCTGCATGCTGCCTGCACCTTTGTGCTGTGGACACAGAGCAGGGCTATTTGTGTTGATCATTGTAATTTGTGTACATCCAAGTGTCACCCTCTCCCAAAACAGCTGACCAAGATTTAGCACTGGTCTGTTAGAGTGGTGATATGTATAATGCAGTCAGCAGCTGACAGCTGGGGGGGATGTTATACCAGGATAAAAGGTTATTTATGGTAAACAAGATAATACAACTGCTTGTCAGAAATAAATATAACAAGGATTGTATTTAAACAAAAACAAATAGAACTGGATTCCATGTACCTAGAATGACACTACATAGAAGAATATATAATAAAAAAAGACCAATTTATGCATGTGCGCACACACTTACTGCTAAGCAAACTTACTTAAAGATAGCTATCCTTCATTTCCAGGGCTATCTTTGTATGCACTGGCTAGCCTCTGTTGTAGGTTGCTATTTTAGTTCAAAGATCTCCCTTCTCCAAATACTTTTTGAGCCTTATGCACCTTGAGTGCATCTTACCAAGAAGTCGCAAGACTCCTGTAATGCTTGCTTGTGCACTGGGCCAGTGTCCTGGGATGTGAAGGATCTTAGGAGTTCCTGTTCCAGATCTGTGGGACTGCAATAATCAGTGACGGGAGACCACTGGGACATGTCATGAGGGATGAACAAGAATCCATACTCAGGAACAGGCCATCAACCATGGACTGTCGGACCAGCTGGCTCTAAGCTTGTGCACCTTTGTCCTATTCTCTCCACATACTTTTGTTAGGCCTGTTTCCCCTTTCACTCTTCCTCTGCTCTCTCCCTGTTTGAGTTCACCTGGACTCTGTCTCTGTCACACTCTGCTGGTCTCCCCTCTGCCCTTCAACCGACCCTCCAGCTGTCACTTCCTCCCGCTCCGAGGGCAGGGCGTCTCCTCTCACTTCCTCAGAGGAAGAAAAGTGACAGCGTGTTTATCAGAATGCACCCTAAAGCATGTCCAAAATAGAATCCTTTTACCATCTTGACATTAGGCAGAAAAGAGTAAATACAAGGTATTTCTAAATGCATTCTGGGGGAGCTTTGGAAGTTTCTTTGCCTACCATTAATGCGTATTCACAGTAATTGTATATTAAATGACATCTAAATGTTTAGAGGCCAGGAGTGGAGTGTTATATTAGCAGTTTACAAAGACTGAGGCCAAATATTCATTTATTCTGTGTTGGTAAGGGTAAGGACTGTCTATTTTCTGCGTACAGTATCAAACCTATAGCTGCTTCACAAGGGGGGTGTGTGTGTGTGTGTGTGTGTGTGTGTGTGTGTGTCTTCCCTCCCCCCTTGCAGACAAGTGTAACTGCTGTGTGCTGTAGCTTGGAATCGTGCGCCTGGCTTAGCTGTGAGATTTCATGAATGTGTTCGTCAGCAGCCAGATCTTGGTCCGAACACCGAATAGCAAGTCGGCCATCCTTTCCTGCTCTCTGTGAATGCCATGTGCTGACTGGAAAGGTTCAGTGTTTCAGCTTTCAGTCCATTCCAGAATCTAGATTCATGGAGGTGCTGACTCTATCTGAATTTAAGCTGGTCTCTATTGAATCTCTGAAGCCTGAAATTTAGCATGGCCGCCCCTGTCCGCTAGTAGACCCTTTGCTAAACTACAAAAAAGCAATCATCAAATCATTATGACTGTGTGAAAATACATAGTGGGGCATGCCCCATGCAGTGATTTTTACAGTGGTAATAGATTTGTCACAAGGCTTGATGATTGTAACCCTTTTTCTAAACAGGGTTTACAGCAGAGCATATCTGCTGACTACAGCTTGTTCTGTATGTGGTGGTGGGTTCTCTCTGATATTGAGTGACAATGATCCTATGATGCCTACTCTGAATTATGAAGACACAGTGGGTGAGGTAATATCTTTTATTGGACCAACTTCTGATGGGGAGAGCAGTCAGCTTTCAAGCTTGCAGCGTTCTTCAGATCTGGGCAAGGCACCAAGAATGTCGGTTACACAACTTGTTCCACGGTGTATATAACTTGTATTTCAAGGGGCCATTTAGGGTGCAGTAGTCTATCCAGTCAGGGGAAAAGGAGGAAAAATCTGGGTGGAGGGGACTATGATTCTGGATTGTTAGGTCACGAATCTATCTTCAGTCCTAGATATTTAATGTCAAGGAAAGTTATCCATTTAAACTCCCAGACTTGCCTCTTGAATACAAGGTAGTGTGCAAGTTTCCTTTTTGAGGATGAGGCTGAAGGGGTCTGGTACAGTGGTGATTTTGCTAAGTGTTTCACAGGTGATAAAGTTTCTTATTTCTCAGCGTGAGCTCATTGGAAAGCAGAATGCTTGTTTAGGATTGAAAGCAGATACACCTGTTATCCAGTGCTTTGATGTCCCCACAGGTACACCTTATGTTGAGAGGCATGTGTGGAACCCATGGGTTGTGATAGATGTTATGTATGGGAGGCGGTGGTCCTCCCAGCAGTGGAGATGCGTCTACAGGCTTTGCATCTTTTGTTCAGCCGGGGTCTGGTGCTGCTTTGACTTGGCGTGTTCTGGGGGAAGGTTGCCCTTTCGTATAGTGAGTGGTTTGAGAGTGGTTCACCTATTGGTACAACGTTTGTTGTTCAGCAGCTTGAAACCCCCCGCCTTCTATCCCCCCCCCGACTGACATGGGTTCCATTGACAACGTAGTGCGCTTTGTGGGTGGTAGGGGCTCTCCAATGAGCATAAAAGAGCTACATGCGAGAGAGAGTGCTACAGCTGTGCTGCTGAACAGTCTATAGTATTCATATAGCCTGTGTCTCCTGGTGTCCCTTCAGGTAGAAGGCTATGGTCAAACATGGTGGGCCTGCCTGGGTTCCCCTGTCTGTGTGTGTCTCTGGAAACATGCAGCAGGTCCCTGGTATGGGTTGACAGGCGATGAGATGGTAGAGGCTTTTCTGAAGTAGTTCAGGGAAAGATTTCATGATACACAAATTCCTGAGTGTGTGTGTGTGTGTGTGTGTGTGTGTGTGTGTGAGGGGTCGTCTTTGTGGTAGGCGGTGTCCATTGGCCTTGCTCAAATAGTCATCACGGTTGAGGATTGACGATGCCCCTTGGCTTGTTTGAAATCCAAACACCAAACAGTGATCCATGTGTTCACTACTTACGCTAAATCAGTGTTTCTCAACCAGTGGCACACGTACCCTTAGGGATACTCGAGAGGAGTCTGAGGGGGTACATCAACACAACTGAAATTTGGAGAAAACTGAATTTTTGTTTAAGTTTTACAGCGTTTTTATTATTTTTGTACTTTTTACACCCAAAAATTTCATCACCTGCCCTGCTATGATTAAGTTATTTAAACAAATGTGTTGCAATGGTAGAAAAAAAATTGTCTGAAAACTGTAGGTGGTGGGGGTACTTACAATTTTTTTTTTAAAAGGGGGTACTTTATAAAAGGTTGAGAAATGCTGCACTAAATCATCTGCTCTACCTTGTATTTAGCTGTAACAGTCTGAGTTGGTTGACCAGCTCTGGAGAAGAGCACCGTGTCAGCTCAAAAGCTTGTTCTCTCGCCAATGTTAGTCGATCCAGTAAAAGATATTACTTCACCCACCTTATGTCTCTCCTCTCCTGGAACTAGCAAGGCAACATCACTCCACATGCCGTGGGCTATGACATGGGCTGCTATTTGAGTGCTTGGCTGTGCTTTATATTTAAGAACATTACAAAATTAGTTGTTTTGCAATTGCAACTTGATCTTTTTGTCTATAGCACTTCCTGCCTGTTGTGAAAACTTTCCTGCCTTCACTGTATGTGCCAAGTGGCAGTTACAGTTATTCCATGAACAAAACCTTGCATTTTCTGGCCTGTATGTGAGCAAATCTCACCCTTAAGATTGCCTTCACTTAAACAATTTGTGCTTTTAGTTTATTGGGAAACTCAGCAGATGACCCCATAATAAATGTGATACCAGTGACTGAATGTGCATTTGATGGGGGAGGGGGAGAATAAGTTTAATGGAATGTGTGGAAATCCTCTTTGGGATGAATCAAATTTATTTCCTAGAAAATCTGAGCATGATGAATTTTATCTCAATGTGCCTGTGTTGCTCCCACCAGCAAAAATGCATGCTTAATGATGGCCAAGCAATTGTCTACTTTAGGCAATAATAGAAGAACTAAATACATTTTAATGTGATCTAGCCATAGTTATCAAATGTAGACTTGACCTACAATGATGAACAGAGTGAACATAACCTATGTGGATAAAAACAATATGTGTACTTGAGGTCAAAGGGTGATGTGGAGCTCTTGTGCTGTATGCTGCCTTGGGGGGAAAAAAACAGGATTTGCTGAAATGTATGCATAATCGACACAGGCTTCAGGTAACATTTGTTGGAAAGAAAATGGGGGCAATTCATGTCTCTTATGCTTTGACTTAGTACTGTGTTCTGTATTTGAAAAATGATCTATGGAACACAAAGGGTAAGAAACATTTTAAATTGCAAGCATAGCTTTCTGAGAAAACAATGGAAAAACTGTTGGGATGATGTCCTAGCTCAATTTGACTATTCCACTTTTTCGCATCAACTTGCACCACTCCAGATGTTAGACACAAAGTGATTTACAGTTCCCCTTAGATGTTGGTATTTCCATAATTTCTAGAATAGCATTTGACCCTTTTGTAAGGTGCTGTAAGCGTGCTGCATTTACGTTCTACCTGTGTTAATCCTCAAGTTTAACTCTGCCAGTTTGGGAGCGTATTCTTCCTAGCAGATGTGCCTCGGGTGGCATGTGACTAGGATTCGTCACTCTGTTCAGGCCGCTGGTTGGATCGTTAGTTGGCCTGGTTCAGGGTGGGCCGGCATGAGTGCCGAATCATGCCCCAACGAGCATATGAAGAGCACTTAGCAACTTTTGTCAGGGAACCTCGAAACTTTTTACAAAGATGAGCATTATTGGCACCATTTAGTAAACAGGGAAGTGACGTAACAGTGGCTAGAGCAATGAGTCAGTTGTAATGCCTGGTGTTGAACCCAGGCGCGACTGGAATGGGCAATACTTAAATCACAGTTTTGAGTCTGGGGGGCTCATAAATTACTGCATGGTGTTCCTGTGCAGGGACGGGGAGATTATAGTACTGCTACCCTTATTTCTGTGGTGCTGCTGGTGGCTGCGCTGCCTTCTGACCTGGGCAGCTGCAGAGCAGGGGCATCTAACCAGGATCCTAGCTCTGAACGTAGGATCACCAGCAGCAATGCAGAAGTATGGATTGCTGAGTTGGGCCCTCAATTAGCAGCCACCATTCTCTGGCTGCCAAGCTGCGAAGGCAGCAAACCCAGTAAGGCTGGAATAACTTTGCAACCCACTCTGCAACTCCCCTTTGAGTCAGGGTCCCCAGGTTGAGACCCATTGATTTCCCCCTCCCCCCGAATCTGTACAGAATGTGGTAAAAGTACACTCAAGCCCAGATTTCATGGGTGAAGAAGAGATTTCATGGTCTGTGACCTGAATTTGGTAGGGACTTAGCTATCGGATGTTTCTCCATAGAAGCATACTGGTGAGAACTACAGCCAAATGCATCTGGTATGGTGCAGGAAAATATATAAACATCATTGCAATTGTAGTTGAATATATTAAGAATTACAAGAGAGACTATTTAGTTGGCACCATTTCCTAATAGCCCCCATTTTTAAATGAAATCTGACCTTGTATTGGTGTTTCCTCATGGATGCGCAGACTTGTGAAATGAGAGAGATGCTGAGACAAGGTAGGGGGGAGGTAATATCTTTTGTGGTTCTGACTTCTGTTCAGTATGCTGGTTAGCTCAGTTCACAGAGTCACCAGAGGGTGGCATAACAGATTTTTGTAAAGCCTTGCAGGAGCTACTGGACAAAATACAGTGGATACTAGCGTTCGAGTGTCTGGCTCAGCTAAGCACATTGACTGTTTTAAAGTTTAATCTAAAGAAAGTCATACCAGTTTGTCCTTTATATGTAAAGAGCAATTTATAAAGATACATAGGTTCTGCTCACTTCTCAAATGTGATTATAACAGGACTCTGATTTACTTTTATAACTTACTTGCGTTTGTTTGAATGGTAAGATGGAAGGAAGGGCATTCTTAGCACACGCATAAAGATCTGGGAGACACAGGTTCTCTCCTGGGTTCTTCTACAGAGTTACCCTGAGCAAGTCATTCAAACTCTTCCTACTTTCCAGTCTGTAAAATGAGATGAATACTTGCCTACTTTACAGGTGACTTCAGGTGCTTCAAGCTCTTAACATGGAAGGTGGGATGCAAGTTCAAATTACTGGTAATATGGTAACTTGGAACCACATTTTACAATATAGTACGTTTTTTAATTTGGCCGACTGAAATTTGCATTTAGCATATTCAAACCATCTGGATTTTTTTATATAATTGAATCCTACATTTTAGGAAGAAGATCGATATAGACAGTGTATATTGAGAAGATTAATACAGATTGGACCTCCTTAATCTGGCACACTTGGAACCTGACTGGTCCTAGACCAGGGGATTTCAGCCCCCCCCCCCTACCTGCCTGCTCCCTCTCCTCTCCCCCCTTGCAGCCCAGCTGAGCCGCATGGAGGCTCCTGGGTTCCCACCACCTTGCAGTGCACTGGGACACTCTGATCCTGGAATATCCATGGTCATGCCAGACCACAGATGTTGCTGGACCAGAGAATCCTAGATTTTAGAGGTGCGACCTGTATTGCATGAAAAATCATTGTAATTGAGAGAGCGTGCATATTTTTATAAGGCCAAAATAAGTCAATATTTTCTGAAAAATAGCGGAGTCAGTGGTTATCTCCAGCCTCAAATATTTCAGCAATATTTCTAGATTTTTATAGATGACAGCAGTCAGTATTTTTAAAAATTTAGGAATAATTTGTAAATTTAATAGCTATTATAGATTACTAGCACTGGTACTACGGTGCAAAAAGCAAATGTATATGTACGTTTCTATTAATTGAGATACATAATCCCTAATGGGCAATAAATCTTTAGGATTGTACTTGCCATCTACTATTTAAGCTCTTCATTGAAGATACTTGAGTTTGTAACCTTATGCTTTATGCCTTCGTATTTTCTTGGCAAAATAAGCATAAATTTGGCCGTGAAGCTTTGAAAGATAGAAAAATGACTTTGTGAATTCAATAGGTGTTAAGGGTTCACTTACTTTAGACATGTTAGTAGAATTTACTTAGCCTCTGAAATCGCCTACATAGTAAGTGCCAACTGGCTGGTGCTTACATCCGTCTTTGTTTCAGTTACTGTAAGGTAAAGTTTTCCCTGAAGATAAGCCATTCTTTAAAAACTGATGCAAGCCAGCAAATGTTTTTTGCAGATATGAGACTGTACACATCTAGTTTTTGCAGCAACACACAATTGTTATAGTACTGATTAGGGAGGTTAAAATGTGTGTAAGTAATGGTGTAGCCACTGAAAATTTCGGCAGTTACGTGGTTACGTGTGGGGTTGCAGATGGCTCCCCAGAAGCCGGTGCTCTCCAGGAAGCTGGCTTAGCTGGCTCCCCGGACATACCATGAACCTGTGTGTAACTGTGAATGTTAGATGATAAACACAAGCTTCTAGGTTAATCATTTTATTATTAAACTTTCACATCTCTAGTACTGATTTACGTCTAACTCTTCTGGAAAAGTTAGGGTTTTTTAGATTAGATTCAGTGCTCTTTTTCATGCTTATTGGTGCACATTTTCTCGATGCACAAAGATGTTTTATCTTCACTCTAATCTCAATTCACTCAACTGTGAAATCACTATTGAGATCCATAGCACTGAATAGAAGCCAGAGATATTGAGTATCCAAGTTTTATTTAGGTATCTCACCTTACATTACACTACAAGCTCCCTAATGCTATTCCTTAGCAGCAATTCTCTCCTTTGACATCTGACTTTTGTAGAAAAGTTGCCATCAAGAGTATAAGTGAATACATCAAAATTGCCATTTTAAATGTACTTGTGGAAATGAGTTCGCTAATACATTTTTACCAAAACAAATTTGTGTGCAATACCAAAGCAGATAGCATTGTTGAATAAGCATTTTCCTTATTGGCTTCAGTTTGATTTAGTAACTTTCCAGAAAATATCACAACTCCTAGCTTTTGCCTTTCGAATCTTAATTTCTTTTTGTCCAGGACTGGTTTTGACATTTGGTAATAAATAGTTGCAGTGTGGAACACGAGTACAGGTAGCGATGTCCACCGAGTAGCTGTTAACCAATAAGTAATTGCTTATTGGTTAATGTATCGGTTAACCACAACCAGGGCTGGCCCACAACATTTTGGCACTTGAGGCGGGGAGCTCAAATGACACCCCCATGCCATCTTTTCTCTTGCCTGCCTGTTATGTCTCTTGTGCCCTCCTTCCTCCAGCACAGCACTCCACCATCTCTGTGCATCTAGAGCAGCGAGAATACATATGCACCAGCAGCAGACACAATTTTTTACACTCTGGGGCCTAGTGTGTGTCGTCACGCCCCCCGCGCACACACAGACACAGACGAGAGAGAGAGTCTGGCACCTGAAGTGGCTGCCGCAGTTTGCCTCATGGTAAGGCCAGCCCTGACCACCTTTTAGTAATTTTGCAAGCCATCAGTCTGTTTTGGTTTAGGTGGAGCCTATCCTTCCTTTGTAGGCTTCTTTCCCGAAAGGTTTCCCGGTTCCTAACAAACCTAAAACCATCTTTCTCTACCATTGTGTCATCCGTTCATTGAGATTCTGCAGCTCTGCCTGCCTAACTTGCCCTGAACGTGGAACTAGAAGCATTTTAGAGAATGCTGCTATGGAAGCCCTGGACTTCAGTTTCTTACCTAGCAGTCTAAATTGGTCCTCCAGAAACTTCCTTACTCCTCTTTGTACCATGGCCCCGACTCCTTGTTTTTGAGAGGTTTATTAAGTTTGCAATTTAAAATAAAACCCAAGTAAGAGATTTAATAAGACAGAACTTGATGGTTTAGCAAAATGTTCCCTCAACTGGAAGTACTTGTTGGAGGAACATTGACAAAAATTAACTCCTCTAAATTATGCATAGTTGCAAAATACAAGCTGTATTAATACGTTCAGAACACTCATTCAAATAATTCTTCCAAATCCTGACTATTTTACAGAATAACAAACATACAGTACTATTATTTTCACCATTTCTGGTGTCTGGTGGGTACATGACTTCAAATATTATTTTACTTGTTTTTAAAGTTTCTCTGACTTTTATTAAGTAGATTTTTACAGTCAAGGTGTTACCTGCATTGTAAAGATGCCTTTATTTTATGCATTAGAAATACACATAATCCACATATTACTTACACTGATAATGCTGCAACTTATTAGTTAGTTTCTAGATAACCATTGTCTCAGTTCAGTTAGCTGAATATTCTATTTTGGTAGTCAGAAAAACAGAGGTGGAAAATCCCCTAATTTTCTTTTTGGGGTAGGGAGGGCGGGTGTTCAATGTGGAGGGGAATTTTTTTTTTCATTCTTTGAAATAATACAGATTCCATAAGATTAGAGATCTACTAGATATGTACCTGTAAAGTTGCTTTTTCTATTGTGCATCCTAAATGAACAAGATGGGTCAGATAATACCTTCTGTTGGTGAGGGAGACAAGGTCTAATGAAAAAGAACACCTCACTCATGTCTCTAATCCTGGGACCAACACAGCTACAACAGTACAGGTGACCCCGACTTACGACAGCTCGACTTACGACCCCCCACATTTACAACCATTTTTTTCATGCGAGCGAGTTCCTATCCCCCCTCCCCCCATTTTACATCCACAGCTTGCATTTACGACTGCATAAGACACAAACTCCATAGAATACTAGGACTGGAAGGGACCTCGAGAGGTCGAGTCCAGTCCCCTGCCCTCATGGCAGGTCCAAATACTGTCTAGACCATCCCTGTTAGACATTTATCTAACCTACTCTTAAATATCTCCAGAGATGGAGATTCCACAACCTCCCTGGGCAATTTATTCCAGTGTCTGACTACCCTGACAGGAACTTTTTCCTAATGTCCAACCTGAACCTCCCTTGCTGCAGTTTAAGCCCATTGCTTCTTGTTCTATCCTCAGAGGCCAAGATGAACAAGTTTTGTGCCTCCTCCTTATGACACCCTTTTAGGTATCTGAAAACTATCATGTCCCCCCTCAATCTTCTCTTTTCTAAACTAAACAAA
>JANRFK010001158.1:2464934-2483733 GCA_030068395.1 Apalone spinifera | reverse complement strand
TTTTCTCATGTCATTGCCCTTTTCTCATGCTCCTTCTTTTTTTTTTTTTTTTTTAAATCCAATTCTTTCTTTTCAAGGCCTGTTAATGGAAACTTCATGAAAAAAATTTGAAAAATGTTGTTTAGAAGCTATTTATTATGAGGCTCATGTTGCTGTGGAATCTGTTCCACACAGCAAACAGGGAGCTGGTAAAAGATAAACTTAGACTGAATTGGGAAAACTAGCGAAGGCATAAGTGAATGCAGTTGGTACGTCTGATGAAACGCTGGAGGTACTAGTGTGTTGTTGCATAATGGAAAACTAGAGGATGTCACCCAGGAAAAGGCAGCAAGTCAGGAGGAAAGTGTTTGATGTATAATCCAATTTCAAGATCAAGTAAAGTCCATAGAAAAAATGTCATTAATTTGTGACTAGCATTTGTACATTGACTGTTGCCGACTCCTAGAGAGGCCAGGAGAGTCCAACAATCCACTTACCTGTGTGCTGTTTCTGGCATTTTTGGTTTAATGGTGCCATCTGCTCATATCTCCTCTAATGATAGGCATATGTAAGGAACGTATGTTTATTTCACCAATAACTAATCTGTAGTTTGATCCTCCATAGAATGACAGCTTATGATTATGTCCATTATGTGTTAAATTCAGCTGGTGTATATGCTGCTTGTGGGGTATGCTATGGTATGTATTTGGCCGCTTTCCATGTCACTCAGGGTACCTCCGGTATCCTGAAATAGCTACCCCACGTCTACACAAGCCACCCATTATTTTGAAATATTTTTCAAAATAACGGGCACGCTATTTCCCCATCCTGGTATATCTCGTCATATGATGGATAAGGGATGGCTCAAAATAGCACGTTATTTTGAAATTGAGTGTTGTGTAGATGCACCAAATTTCAAAGTAAGAGGTTTCAAAATAACTTTAAAATACGCAATTTGTGTAGCGTAAATGGTTTATCTTCTTTCGAGTTCAGGGTGCTGTGTAGATGCACACTGAATGGCTTATTGCAGAGGTTTATCTTCTGGCAGTAATTGTTGGTAGGGTCCCGTTTCTTTTCCCAAAGTTATCTTGTGGCTGTTATGAAAAAGGGTTTGAGGCACTGTTTAATTCTTTCTTCCCTAGTTAGTATTTGAATATAGCACAAGGTGCTTAAGTGATTGAGCTCCTAAATAGAACATAGCTGTAAGTGAGGCATAAGCAGCAGAAGTAGATGAAATCTTGAGAACAAATGCTGGTGCAAGAGACAGGAACAGACTCTTAAAAATGTCTGTCAGTTTTCTGTGTAGTGATTATGGGTCTCTGATCTCTCTGATCGGAAGAGCAGAGGTCCAGTTTGGGGCCAGTGTGATTATTCTCAGTACCTCCCTAGGAATAATTCCCATTACTCTGCAGGTAAGTAGTCTGTGCAGTATCATAGTGCTACTCCTGGTCTCCAGCACGTGTGAATTTGGAGCTTATTGGAGGTGTGGGGTATTGTCAAGTAGAAAAATGTGTGGGCAGAGGTGCATCCCAGTGTAGTTAAACAGGTCCTTAGATGGTTCTGTTCAGTGGCTTATCTCTGAGGGGTAAACTGATAGATGACTAATAGATTCTTGCTCTCTGGCAATAGGTTGGATTAATCACAGCCCCTGTAATTGCAAACATTAGTTCTAGTACAAGGAACTGGCTGAATTGCTTATGTGTACATTTATACGGCTGAGCCAAAGTGTGACACATGACATCTTGAGGCCTTTTTTAGTTTTTTAAAAGCCTGTTTATTGGCTTTTACTATCTTCTATTCATCTACAAACAGAAAATCTTTAGTCCTCTTGTTTTTAGAAATTACAGGAATAGCAACATTTTTCTACGTTCAGACAGTGATGGGACTTTAGAACGTTGTCTTGTGTTAAGGCTTTATAGGTTAATTCACATTATTCTTGCACTACATTTTTAATAACGGTCTAGTTTAATCCATATGATTGTGAGTTAGCAAAATCCAATGATTTTTTTTTTCTGATTTAAAAGAATAAAACATGGAATCATGTAGGGCAAGACCTAATCGGTCTAGTTGTATGTATGTATGTAAATCAGTCTTTTCTGTCCTTTGCTGGCAAGTGTTTGTGTGCATGTAACTACATAACTTTAGCCTTAAAAAACAAACAAACCAGGACCCATTGTTGCGCTTGTCTAACTTGACAGACTCCAGTAAGCTAAAAATGGATCCTTGTAGCTTACAAGACTTGACTTTTTTCTATTTGATTACAGAACATAAATCTCATATTTCCATCTTCAGTGAGTACCTCTGTATAACATTCTTCTTTGCCAGTTTAACTGTCCCTAGTTATTTTTTTCACTATACTAAGAGGCTAGCTCCTTAATTGCTTGCTGAGTAAATGCAAACTGTTTTTGAGTTAGAATATTGAAATTAACTCCCAAAACTGCTTAGGATGTGTCATGGGTTGATGCTATGACACTTGAAACTGCTCACTGCCATTTTGAGGGGAAATTTGTAAAGGCACGCAGTGCTAAGTGTTTAGTTCAGAACGAATTCTCAGAGCAGTAACACATCCATTACAAATCTTTAACAGCTCTTTTTCAGTAGTGCTTCCAGGCACAGTTGGAATGTGTGTGTGAAAAATTTACACAAGCGTGGTAGAAATAGTTATGATAAATGACATGCTATCACTGTTTCTACTTTTCCAATTATAATTGAAGAGGTTGTTACTGTGGTAGGACAGAACCAAGCCATGCTGATAACTAGAATAACTAGTTTGGCATAATAGCCTGATGCTACATGTAGAAGAGACTCTTGAAGTCTCTACACACGGTATTCTAAACCTATTGGTTGAGCATACCCTGCCAATGCACCAACATTGGCTTAAATAAGGTGTGATGTGATAAGTATGATAAGAACGGCCACGCTGGGTCAGACCAAAGGTCCATCTAGCCCAGTGTCCTGTCTGCCGACAGTGGCCAGCGCCAGGTGCCCTAGAGGGAGTGAACAGAACAGGGAATCATCAAATGATCCCTCTCCTGTCATCCATTCCCAGCCTCTGACAGAAAGAGGCCAGGTACACCATTCCAACCCATCCTGGCTAATAGCCGTTGATGGACCTAACCTCCATGCATTTATCTAGCTCTTTTTTTGAACCCTGTTGATGTTGGGAAGACCAGGACTTTCTCAGGCAAGGAGTTCCACAGGTTGAACTGCACACTGTGTAGAGAAAAGCTTCCTTTGTTTAAAATCTGCTACCAATTAATTCCATTTGGTGACCCCTCGTTATGATGTTGGAACAAGTGAATAACTTTTCCTTCACTTTTTCCACGCCAGCCATGATTTTACAGACCTTTAACATATCCCCCCTTCATCTCCTTTTTTCAAAACTGAAAAGTCTTTTTATCTCTCTTCATATGGGACCCGCCATATAGGTTCTTAAAACAATGAATTCAGTGCAATAAGATATTTCTTGGGTTTGTGCTTTTTCTAGCTATGTAAACTCCTTAATGCACAATAATTTCCATAGAGTGCCTCAGTGTCTGTTTTTAGCAGCATACCTTTTAAGCATCCCTGTCGGTCGTTAGCCCCTGGAGGGCACCAAACAGACCACAAAGCTGCGGAGTGGTCCCTGATGGACACCTGCATGACCGGCTGCTTCGTCAGTATTTCAGGCAATTTGAGAGCGGTGGGGGAAGGGGGCAGGGCGGAGTGGGGGAACTGAATTAGACTGTTGATAGCATCCCCACAAAGACTGCTATTAACAGCATGCTCTTCTCTGCTTCTCTACTGCAGAAGACAGAGTGGTATTCGTGTTCCCACAGCATGTTGTAAAATGCATGAGATTTTGCTCATCTTCCTTGGAAATAAGATTAGGAAAAGGAGAGCAACCTGAATCAGAAGCTATTAGAAGAGCATGCAGAAATCTGCAGCAATTTGTATTTATTCTTCCCTCTTGCCTCCCTAACTATGGATTAGAAAGACTGGAGTTTTTGCAATGGGCTTTTTCTATAATGGCATTTTTGTATTGTCTGGCCAGGGATTGCACAAGAGGAAAACAGGCTGCTGAATTTAGTCACTGATCTCTATTAGCTGTGGCCTAAGGCTATGCTGAGATTCCTATCCCATTTGTATTGTTGCAGCTCAAAAGAAGAATGTTCAGAGGATGACAAGTGTATTCTGAGTAGGTATGTTGTTTCGTTTTCATATGAAACCCATTTTTTTTCCTGCTACCATTGGTCAGAAATCAGGTTACTAGGAACAGAATGAAGCACAGAGCTGCAAGCACAGTACTGCAGTGTCCCTGTTAAGGTAGAACAATAGCCTTACAATAGCCTTTAAAAAAAAATCTTAGCTGGTTTAATTAAATAAAGCTGCATTGTGCTGGTTTGTACAGTGCAGTCTTTTTTTTTTTTTTTTTTAAATATACTGCAGTCAGTGCTTCCCTAACGAGGTGGCACTATTGTTGAGTTAGAATGATAGAATCATCATCGTTGCTTTAGGGGACAGCAGGATTTAAAAGGAGATGCCTCACAGCCCTATTTTACAGATTGGAAGCATCGGTTTAAGGGCATTGGCAGAATCGCTTGCTTGTTCTTAGCAGCAGCCACTGCTGTCAGTAGTGTGTGGAATGGAAGTCCTAGTTGGTAGTCTGTTATGGAAACGCTGTTTACTGTTATTGTAGTACCGTGGTGACAACATGCCATTGAAATGGAAAACGAGCTCTCCTGCTATCTGGAAATTCCCAGTTCCTGTGCTTAAAACATCCAGGTCATCGCCACTTTCTCCAGCATACATGTAAGTGAGAGAAATGAGGATACATAAGGTGGGATTTCTTTCATGAGACTACCATGTGGCAAAATACCCTGTTTTATATTTAATGACATTGGCACTCAGAATTTTGCCTAATTTTTTTCTTTCTATATATCCAATCTCCAATGTTACCTTGTTTTTTCATGGTAGGTGTTGTCAAGTCTTTCCTTTGTTGAAATGCAGAGAACTTGTGAAGATTTAATCATATTTATCAGTATTTTAAAATTTTAATCTGAGAAGTTGAAGTTATCATTCATTTGTAATTCAGATCTCAGATCAGTGTGTCTAAGCATCTAGGCAGGGTTTTATTTGTGGCGTATGTGCTAAAAATAAATAATTCCCTGATTGTTACCTAGACATTGAATATAGAATCAATCACCTGCTACATTGTTGTGCACCTCTGTGTATTTTAGTTTGGGATGGTACATTTTAATTTAGCCTTGCTTTTGTCCTCTATAGTCATACGCTAAGAACTTAATTCAATTTTTAAAATGTGAATTGTTAAAACCTTTATTTTGTATAATTCTTGCATGTAAATATGTATGCATTTATGCGGTTTGTCTACTCACAGTAAATTCCAGATGTTCATGTGTGTTAATAAATACATAAAATGTACATTGCTGACTTCTATCTTGGCAAATCTTAGTAAAGTTATACTTTAGCTTCTGGTAATTGATGTAAGTTTGTATTAGTGTATACAGGTGGCTTGTTTTCCTTCTGCAATGTGAAATAAAGCTAAATCTTGATTGACTGCAGAGTTTCTCATCTTATGGCATTTTTCTTTAAATCAGGAAGACTTTTAGAAACAAGCGACTTGAGTACATTTGATATTGCACACAACATATGGCAAATTAATAGAATAAATTACTTTTAGCAGTGTTCCTTAGTATGACAACTACATTAGTAATGCTTTGTAACTTAAACTTGTGTAAAATAATGGATGTCATTACTCAACCTTGATGTACTTCGTTTTTGCTGTATTTCTTATGAGGACACACTATTACATGTTGATGCTTATGGGTTCCTTATATATTTTTCTGTTGATGCTTATGGGTTCCTTATATATTTTTCTGTTGAGGGATCAATAATAATTTGTCAGTAGGATTAAAGCAAGAGAAGGCACTGTGTGCATAGTCCCTTTTGTTTTTTGCTGTGTAAAAGCAAATGCTTAAGAAGCTAATATTCTCAGATGTGGTAGGCTAATACATAGGGGGGACAGGAGAGTGGACTTGACCTCTTGAGGACCTTTCCAGTTCTACCATTCTGTGATGTATGCCTTTTATTTAAATTTAGTTTTCACAAAGAAAATGCAGATCATTCTCTTAGCTAAGCAATTTGTTAGCTACCAGAAAGTATCAAGGTGTTGCTACTAAATATAAATGTAAGACAAGGTCAAATATAAAAATAGTAGTATGTCAGAGAAGAATTTGAGGCCTTTGAATCTTTTTTGGGGAAAATAATGACTTGAGACTGTCTGATACGTTTTTGTGGATTTTTAAAATAACAGGTTTTAATAAAGTTAAGATGTAAAAGAAAATGCTCTATTCCATTTTTGTCTGTTCACAGCCACACTGAGCTGTGATTTATTTTATGCAGCATCTCTAAATTGTTACCTTTTTGTCTTGTGTGCTCCAACATCTTTCTATTGGGTGTGTTGTTGATTTTAGATTGATGTATTCAATGTATGTGGAGCAGTGATCACATATTAACTCTTATGTTAGGTACATCTGCAGCATGTGAAATACATGAACAGATGTTTTAATTAAAAAATTAGTGCTACAGTAGGCTCTGATTAGTGTCTAAGCAGACATATTTCTTCATTGATACACACAATCCTAGTTGGATTTAAATGTAATACTGAAATTATACATATGTTATACATACATATTAAATGAGAAGAATTACAAAATGGATCCAGTTTGATTAGAAAATGTATGAGAAGCTAAAAATAGCCTTGTGAGCTAGTTTTGAGAGAAATAGATAATAGCCACTTAAAAATATCATAATCTTTGCAATGACGTATAAGTGTGATATGTATATCTCCATACGTGCCCTTTTTTCTTCCACATGCAGTACTTGTGTGTACATTTTTAAGAAAACAAAACCACAACTGAACTAAGGAATGACTCTTGTGTTGCTACGTTTCTTAATACTTTGGATAGTCTAGAATATATGCTTAGTATTAGAAAACGAGTGACAGGAATTAAGATGAATTCTGTCTTCTAAATAGTGAAGTAACAACTTGTTTATACTATAACCAATATGTTTATGAAATTAGTAGTTTGTTTATCTCTACTTGTTGAGGTGCTGTTCCTCATACTCTAGGTGTTCTAGAACAGTTAGGCTGAGATTTAAATACTGAATCCTAGTTGCTGTTCTAACCACTAGTCACTCAGGCACAAGAGTAGGAGTCAGGATACCTACATTTTTATTCTTGGTCCAGCTACTTGAGGTGTAAAAGATATTACCTCAGTTTCCACATATGTAAAATGGGTTTACTACACTTGGTCCATCTTGTAGCTGAATAGTGAGTCTGAGGGCAGTCTGAGCTTCTTTGATAAAAATTGTATTGTTAGGCACAAAGTATCATCGTTAAATATTTGTTTCCTGGTATGGCCCTGTAAGCTCTGCATCTGAGTCAGTTTACAGAATATTGTCTTATGTAAAGTTTGCTACTAGTTGAAGGGCTAAAAGAGTTCTTTAGAGATCAATTTTAAAAGGAAGCCCTCTGCCGGAAAAGATCTGTATATAGTGGGTGTATGGAACAAGCTGTTGGTTTTTCACTTACGCTGATTTCATGGTAGACTATAGAACTCTGGGCTTCTCAGAGAGACTGGTGTTCTGACTGGTCCTCAGATGGTTTCAGAGGTGAGATTACCCTTTGTTGAGCATTGTGGGGAAGAGAGAGCGCAGCATGGTTTTAACTCCCCCTATCTGCTGATTAGTGATAACTGTGACCTTAAAGGGAGTTTTTTGTGCCATTCATTCAAGCACAATTAATGCAAAGATTTACACAAACACTTCTGAATCATATTGGAACTGCAAGGGGGTAACAATTTAAAACTATAGAGGACAGAATTCCCTTGGGCGAAGAGGTAAGTGAAACCTCTGAGCATTGTTTTGAATTGGTCCAAAATAGTTTCAGCTTTTTATATGGTGTCTGGCAAGAGCATATTCTGGTTATGGTTGGGTGAGATGAGAGCTGGAGTGTTGGCCTATAAGAAATATTTTTAAGTATCATGCAACTTTTCTTTATACATACACGAATTATAAATATGCAGAGAGCATGTTATAAAAAACTTCTTACTTCCATTCCTCTAATCTTCCTGTCTTAGTTCCAAGTGAATATTAAAGATTTCTGTTGTAAAATCTGAGAGTTCAAGCTATTGAAACAAATAAGTATTTTCATTGGCAAGAATGTACATTCATATTTCAATTGTTATGTGTACTGCTGTGGGCAGTGCTCATCAATTAACGTTAGTCTGGGGATGTGTGCAGTTTACCAGTAGGCATACCCTAGGAAACAGGCAGGCAAAGTTGAGACCATGATGTGTCTTGCAGAAAGTGCATATGTTGTAGATAAGCATCAAATATTTAAAAGAAAATGGATTAAGTATATTTAAAAATTCAGTATGGCAACACTATCCTGGAGGAAGGGTAAGAACAATTCATTGATTGTTTGATCATACCACCCCAAAGGCAGTGTCTTGTAAGATGTACTGTATCAATGTTAAACTTAAAAAACAACAAATAGTCTGGTAGCACTTTATAGACTATCAAAACATGTAGATGGTATCATGAGCTTTCATGGGCACAGCCCACTTTTCATGATACCATCTACATGTTTTGTTAGTCTATAAAGTGCTACCAGACTATTAGTCTGTATAGGATAAATTTAAAACAACAAACTTGGCTACCCCCTGAAGCTTTTGTATCAGTGTTGTAAACTAAGCAGTCTAACTAGCTGAATATTTCTTGGGTTATGCATCACTTACATGAAATGCAGAAAAATTCCTTCTGATCTGTGCAGTGGAAACATGACTTTCATATTCTGTTTTCCCAACATTTGCAGATATTGTATTAACAGGGATATCAACATATGTACAATGTAAGAGCAAAGTCCTATAATACATATCTTAACAAATGTTTTGAGTAGGTTTTTTTAGAACATCTGTATGTTGATTTTTTTTACCAGAAGTTACAACCTGTTTCTGTGAAAATGAGCACGCGAATTGAATAAATGTCTTCATAATGCCCCATTGAAATTTTTTAAAAATATTTTTTAAAAGGACTAATGCAAAATGTTTAATTTTTGGATGTGATGCTTTCTAGTTTTATACAATTGTTGTGGGTTTCTTTAACTTAAAAGAATCCATTTTCAATTTGCCATTGATAGCTAGGTTGCTAATGCTAGGAGAAATAAGCCAGTCTTAAAAACATGGGGTCCTGTGGCACCTTAAAGAGTAACAGATTTGGTCATACATCTAAGTGGTCTTTATCCACAAAAGCTTATGGCCAAATAAATCTGTTACTCTTTAAGGTGCCACAGGACACCTTGTTTTTGTGGATACAGACTTATACAGCTACCCCTCTGAGACAAGCTACTTTGTGATTCTATGAATACTTTGCCATCAAATGATGTACAAAATAGCAGTTATTGTGAGTCACCCTTTTTGTTTGATGGAATCAAAAAATTGCTGTGAGTATTATTTACCATGTAGAAAAGCAGAAGCAGTGCTAATCCCCAAGAGCAATTCAGGGTTAGCTTTCAGGTGGTGATACAGCATGTTTTCTTGTTTTCTCCTATAAAGTCTCTCCTTGTGCCATAGGGGATGTTGGGATGAACTGATACCCAGAATATGTGTATATCTTCAAAAATTGTAAGTGAAAATCACTTGCTCTTCTTGCCATTTTGCATGGGTTAGAGTCCCATTTCCTTGAAATCAGTAAACAGTAATATTGTGCTGTGTGGACTGGGGTGACTATTGTAAAGCACTCCAAAGATGTCTATTAAGGAATCAGAGAATTTGCTAGTCCTTGCTTCAGGGTTGTATCCAAGATACTATAGCTGCCCTCTAAACACAGAATGGAATTAACAGGGAGAGAAGTGTTCTGGGAGTTGTAGTTCCCTTCAATGGGCAGTCCTGTACCTGGATTTAACAGAGGGGAGACTACAGCCTTCTCTGTGGTACTAATATTTAACTACTCTTTGTTTTTATATCTCCTCGCTGTTCCTTTCTTTGTTTCCTTTCTTTGTAAGCCACTTTTTAAAAAAAATCTACTTCTTTTGAATTACTCCAGTTGCTAAAATATTAAGATTACACTGCACTTATTTTTCCAGTCAGTTGTGGGTTTTCTCAGCATATTTACAACTCAGTTCTCCAGGTCTCTTATGGAAGTTTTAGTAGAGTTGGATGTCTTCCCTTTCTTGGCGGTGATTATCCTATTGAGAGGGAAAGTGGAAAGGAGCCATGAAAGTTAGTGCACAGCTGAGCATTCCATGGTGTAAGAAGCAGTCACCACACACCAACATCTGGGACATTTAAAGTTCATTCCACTTCTGAAGTTATTACCCATTTAAAGGATTCTCAAACATATTTGCTATCTCTAGTATCTCTGTCTTTGTATCGACCTAACAAAACTGAGTGAATTAATAGTGTTTTCTGGAAGTGATAGCAGTATTTGGAACAATTTTCTGGTTCTCATCTCTAAAACCCAAAAGGAACTACAGAAGGCTCCCGAGATGCGACCGCCTGAGTTCCGACCCTTGCACTAACAACCATTTGTGTAAGTGCAGAAGGGGCCAGAAACCCCCGACTTACATCCTCGGCCTGCATTTACCATGGCGCACAGTGCCTATTGTAAATGAGGGTTCGAGTTACGATGCCCCCGACTTGCGACACTTCCCCAGAACCGATTGCATCATAAGTCGGGGGCCTCCTGTATTCGTCTGAGTGCTTTCTCATGTTGATTCCATTGTAGGTGTGCATACACTTGTGTGCACGGCTGTCAGAGACTTTTGCCTTAGCAGTACCCCTAGGGCAGGCTGTGGCTCCCCCTGGAGTACTGCACTCATGCTGAATGAGGAGTTGCATGGCACATCACAAAGCAAGCAGAGCGAATACAATCCCCGCTCCGTCACAGCCTCTGCTCTCCCAGAATCATGGGAATCTGCTGTAGCTGAATCTGGCGGCACTGTCTGTGACTGCCCCGTTTCTGTGCAGCTGAGCAGGGAGGAGTGGCAGTGTTCCACTAGTGAGCGGCAGGGAGCATTCCACCAGGGCTAGCGACATGTTGGGCCTTGGATCATTGTGCGCAGGTGAAAGAGGCTCCCCCGCAGGATGTCCTGGACTGTTTGCACATCTGAAGCTTGCAGCCCGGTTGCTGTGTTCAGTCAAGGTACATCTGGTGGCCATTTAGGTTTTCCATCTTTGTTTCAGGGCATGTCCGTCTTTGGCCCTCCCATGACAACGTGGTATCTGAAAGGTCTGGTGCAACTTTACCTGCGTGTCCATGACCCGGTCCCACCTTGGGACCTGAACCTTGTTCTCTCTGGGCCTATGAGGGCCCCTCTTAACACTTGGCATCCTGCTCTCTTCTGCTTCTCTCCCAGAGGGTCTCCTTTTTGGTTGCTATCGCTTTGTCTCATAGCTTGTCTGAGATCAGGTACTCACATCAGGGCCCCCCATATATGCTCTTCTGGAAGGATGTGATCCAGATGTGGATGCAGCTGGACCTTTCTGCCCAAGGTTGTCTCCCAGTTCCATAAGAGTCAGTCCTTTGCCCAATCCTTCATTTGACATGTGAAGAGCAGAGGTTGCACACCGACGGTGTTGGGTGGGCTCTGGCTTTCTACATAGAAGACAAAGCTGTTACAAAAGTCTGTGCAGTTGTTAGTGACACAGACCGGCGGAAGAGTTGTCCAGTGTTGCCCACCTAGAGGATCTTCTCTTGGATCACGGCCTGTGTCCTGCTGTTATGAGCTGGTGAAGGTGCCCCCTGGTGATTGTGATGGCCCACTCCATAAGGGCACAGCCCTCTTTGGCGGCTTTCTTCCTTTAGCTTGACTCGATCTTGGAAAAGTGCCGCACTGCTACCTGGTCATTTGTCCACACGTTTGCCTCGTACTGTGCGCTGATCCAGCAGGCGCGGGCTGATGCTGGTTTCAGCAGACCAGTGTTCCAGGCTGCAAGGCTGAACTTTGGGCCCATGTCCTGGGATTTGTTTTGAATCCCTTAGTCAATTAGGGATGTAATAGTGTGGTTGATTAACCAATAAGCAAAAGCTTATAAGTCAATGCTATAGACTACATGGATTCTCTCTCCCCCCCCACCCTCCCCAATTGCCAGTAAATTTGTTAGCAGGCTGACCAGCAGCCTGGCTCAGTCCCGGCTTGCACCAAGTCCAGGACCTACCCCCACTGCAGCTCCGCACTTAAAGTGCGTTAGGAGCCAGGTGAGCAGGCAGCCTGGCTCAGCTCCTGGACCCAGCATGAGTTGAAACTCAGACCTCCCCCTGACCCCGTACATGGGCTACTTCCACCCTGTGCTGCTGCCTCTGTATCAGACAGGCAGCCAGTCCATGAGGAGAACTGGCTTTTAAACTGGCTCCCCTTGCAGACCGGCTCCCACCTGGCACCCCACGCTGCTGCCTCTGAAACAGAGGCATCAGTGCTGAGTGGCAAGGTTTTCCTCGGGGGTGGGGCTGGAGCACAGTGGCTGCTGGCCCCGCCCCCGGGTCTATAGAATAGTCAAGTAATGGATAAGAATTCATGAGGTTAATGGACTATTGATTTAACCGATAATTAACATCCCTAGAGTCAACGTGAGCAAATGCTTGAGGTGACTCACCTTTTTGTAACCACTGTGGCTATGTCTACGCTACTAGTTTTCTTGGCAAAAAATATGCTAATGAGGGACTCATTAGCATGAGTCACGGTCTCATTTGCATATTTTCTGCTGATGGGTTTTTTCGCTAGGGTTTTTGCACAAAAACAAGCAGTGTGGACGTTTTCTTTTTGCGCAAAAACCCCTTTTTCTGCAAGATTGGTAAACCTCCTTTTTGGGGGCATAAGGATCTTGCGGAAAAAGGGATTTTTGCGCAAAAAGAAAATGCACAAAAAAGGATTGGCAGAAAATATGCAAATGAGATCACGACTTGTGCAAATGAGTCCCCTAGCGTATTTTTTTGCCGAGAAAACTTGTAGTGTAGGACGTAGCCTGTGTGAGATGTTCCTCGTGCCCACTCCATTACCCGCCCTTCTATTCTGAGTTATCAAGAAGGAACTGAGGGGTGCAGAGCTGGTCACGCTTGTTGTACTGCAGCATGAGTGTGGCCCTCCAGGGGGTTTTGCAGCTAGCCCTACAGGTACCACTAAGACACGGGTCTCTGGCAGTGCATGTCGGCCCATACGTTGCTCATGTCCATTCCATTATAGGCATGCATCCCAAAGAGCACTAGTAACAGGTGAGAGGGGTTGTGTTTGGTCTACCTGGTCCATAGCAGGCAGAGGAGATGGGTCACTTGGAAGACTTCTCTGCTCTGCTAGCTTTTGAGAGGTAGTAAGAGTCCCTGCCCAACTGCCAGTGCTGCCTTCTCCTTTATATCTCTGTGGCTTCTGATTGGCCACCCTTCTATAGCAGGTGAGGGATTGTTTGGAACTCCATCCTCTGTTCTTTCATGCCCTCCTTTTCTGGAGCCTTAGGAAGAGAGAGATCCTTTCCCCATGGTAGTGTCAGCAGAAGGTGCTACTCTGATTGCTGCTGCCTGGTTACCTCTGTGTCTGCTTTGACAGGGTAAGAGCAATACCCCTTGTCAGGAGGTGGAGGTAGAGCAGTGAGGGACCACCTCGGCTAGCGAATGGTTCGCATGAGTGGCCTTGTTGTAAGCAAGTCATCCTCCCAAGACGGCAGTTGTGTTAACTGTGCTTGTGTACCTAGAATTTGCAGCGTGTGCTGATTGAACCTGAGCAGCAGTGGGATTGGCTGCAGAGAACACAAGTTGTTAGTCACTGTTGCGTGCTCACTTCACATGGCTTTGCCTTACTTGTGTATCATTTCAGTAATACCAGAAAGAAAAAAAACTATGTGGATGGATGGAGGCCATGGGCATGGCTGCTAAATTCCACTAAACTGTCTCATGGCCTACACACTGTCCGTGGGCCCAAGTTGCCCATCGCTGTGGTAAAAGCGAAGAGTAGGACAATTGGGCTGTTCAAATGTTACTTAATTAACACAGAACTGGATTTTATTTTTGTCCTTTTTCCATTTGTGTGGGGTTAGTGCCAGGCTGCAGTAATGGCATATCGAGATGCACACAGCATTTAAATATGTGGCTGTTTTGTGACCCTTTCACGTTCCACAAGCAGTTTCTACTTGGAAAAAATAAAAACCTGGGATCTTTAAAAGCAGGCCCCTAAATCCTATTCGAAGATCAGTGGGATTTTGGTACCTAACTCCGGCCCAAAGAAGTTAGAATTCATCTGTTGGTGACTTTGAGATAACTAATAACTATTCAGAATGCTACTTGTCACTGGGACCCAGCTGAAGAGAACAGCACTCAAGGGCTATAATGAGGGAGAAGGTAAAAATTGGTAACTTGGTGAATAAAGGGTCCAAATTATTCCATTTTGCAGCTTCTAGTGATGGAACTTGTGTGTGCAGTTGTCAGGATTATAAAGCCTCTGTGTTTGTTACTAGAAGTTAACGTTTCCTGTTAATTGTTCAGCCAGAACTGTGTGTGTGTGTGACACCTACAAATGTGTGTGTGACTGGACTCCTTCTCCGAAAAGCATCCCAAGGTGAAATGCATGCTTTGGGTACCACATCAATATCACAGGTCACTTCACTGATCTCTGCCAATGGGATGCTTTCATGCATCTTAACTCTGTGCCTTCCTCTGCTACGAAATATTCAGAGTAGAGCACCCTGTCGTGAGTCAGTACCTGTGTGTGCTAAGAGAAGGTGTGAGTTCCAAGTGCTTGTTTGCTAAATATTGTGGTTGATCTGTTAAAGACAAGCCCGTGCTCTTCCATGCCATAACATTAGCTTCCCTTTCCCCATCTCAGATAAAACCACTCATCCGGTGACAGTTCGTCCAGGCTAGCAAGTGGCTCTCCATCTCAGTGGCCGCAGGATTGTCGTAACCAAGACTCTCGCGAGATAGGGCAGTTGGCGAATTGCTTGTGTTTCTAGAATTGGCAGGGTGTGCCGATCAAACCCTAGCAACACTTTGGATGCAGAGGAGTGTTTTTGCAGTCAATGTCGTGTGCAATCAGCATGCACCTCGTTTCGTGTCCTTGCTTTATGTGCATGTTCTCAGTAATATCAGTAGGGGGGAAAAGTTATGTGGCTGTCAGCCAGCGGAATCTAGCAACCCTGCATGTGGACAGCAGTAAAAGGGATGTCTTGCGGTCCACACACACGGGCCTCAGCTGGGCCGTCACTGCACTCGTGCATTTCTGCTAGCAAAGCCTTTATTTCTTGTACTGATTGATAAGTATTCATTAAAAATAGGCATTAGCAAATCACAGTGCTGACTACTTTAAATTGCAGTTTTAATGGTACATAGGAGGTGTGTGTTACAAAACCGGAGGAGTGATATTAATTAAGACAGGGCGTTATTTTGGAGGACAAGAACAACAATTACTAATACATCTACTCTAACTTTTTTGCCTGGTTAAAGTGCTCCCTTAAATTACACAGGTGAACAATGCACAAGTGTATATCTTTAAAGGGAAGAGCCATGTGTTATGTAACTAGATTAATCTGTATGGCTTATTACAGCAATATTAAATTCCCTAACATCCGAATGATGAAATATTCTCTTCAGTCCTGCCACGCCACTGTTCAGCTTACTCAGCTCTCACATGGCCAGCTAATTTATTAGAGAATTTTTAACTTCTCTAGTCAAGAAGTTAGAGCATCTATTCTTAATGGGAAGACGTTAAGGTGCTTAATATTTAAAAGTCACTTTTGGCAGTGTAAGGACAAGCATTGCTGTATTTTCTAATAATGCATGAAAGCTTCATTATATTTAAATCGGCTTCTTCATTAAGTTAATAGTTTCATTAGCTAAACATATGCTTGGCTGCACACATATATACCAGAGTTTTGGTTGGATTGTGAAAGTAAAGATTTATCATGAGAGAACAATCTTAACATGAAATTGAAATTTAGCTCCTTGCTGGCTGATAAATACCGTGGGTGCCTGGCACATGCCAAGAATAATTTCAGAAGATGCTACTTACCAGTGACCAGAAAAAGTGTAGTCATGGTTCATTGGAGAATAATGACAATGAAAATAAGGTGTTAATCCTTAAGAAACGAGCTGCTGAGCTACACAAAGTTATCAATATCTGGACTGTATTGCTTTGGTACATTTTTAATGTTATGTCAGAATCATATTTTTAAAAACAACTCAGGGAAAATATGTATTCTGGTGTGAAGAAAATTGTGCTGGAGAAAGTTTTGAATAATTGTGTGGTGTCAAAAGAAGCATACTTCATAAAATATTTAAAACAAATTGGATGTGTTTACCTAAATGTATAAATTCACAAAATTATTCATTCTCCTAGTTGTCTTGCTGCCATGGAAGTAGAATAAATCCAACTTCATAGTGAGAGCAGTGCAAAATGAGATGGTTTTACTGTTATTTTGACAATAAGTGATAACTCAAGTCAACAAGAAAAAACTCAGTACTTCCTACCAAATTTTAAATGGCATACTGTGTGTTGCATGTGCTTACTCATCAGGCCACGATTGAAAGGGAATGCTGAGATTCAGTTCCAAATACTATACATCCTGCTTTTTAAAATGGTTAAATGAACATTACATTTGTGAAGTCAAACCCTTGGTTAGGGATGTCAAAGCTTATCGGATAGTCAACTAGTGATGCAGCTAGTTGCTCCCCCCCCCCCCTTTGCTGCCTCTGTCAGAGAGAAGCAGCAAGGAGCGGGGGAGCAGGAGCCCGTGCTGGAGGGAGCTGGCTTAAAAGCTGGTTTCCCCCAGCTCCATCTCCACAGGGCACAGGGGAGGAAGAGGCACAGCAGAAACGGCTTGAGCGGGGACTGAAGCAGTCTCCATTTGCGGCACTTCTGCTGCAATTCCACTTTTAAACTGTAGCAAGAGCCCACTAGGGCTCCCTTTATAGACTAGTCGATGGAAAGCCCATCAATTATTCGATTAGTTAATTAATCTGAATTTAATATCCCTACCCTTGGGTTAAGAAATTCCAAAATTAAATTTGCTTTAGTAACCTTACTTTGCCCCCCTTGTGCCACATGCATTATGACATGGTATTTAATTACATAGAATCCTAGAACACTAGAACTGGAAGGGACCTCGCGAGCTCACCGATTCTGGTCCCCTGCTCTCATGGCAAGACCCAGTACTGTCTCTAGACCATCCTAGATAGATGACTGTCTAACCTGCTCTTAAATATCTCCAGAGATGGAAACATAGTCTCTTCCACCAGAGCCTGGCCGCCTGCAGAGGTATATGATCTCTGGGAATACTGACTTGGGTTGTGGAACATATGAGGCCATTGTCTCTAGTATCCCTGTTAGTCAAACTCTTGTCTTCCTGCTATCAGTACTGGTGTTCAGTGCCATGGAAAGCCTTACTTTGGCTCGGTTGCTCTCCAGAGGTGGTGCATGCACATGGGGAATTGACTGTTCTCACTAGAGATGATATCCTGGGAGCATTTATCTTTCAAATTCTAACAAGTCACTGAGCATGTGCAAACAGATCTTCAGAGGCTTTATAATTTTAACAAATCTGGGCATATTTTCACAAGTGGCAAAAGATAGCCCTAACACAAATCAGGTGTTCGACAACATGCTGTACTTTGGTGGGGGAGGATGCTTACATAATCATTCATGCACACTTCTAAATACATATGCAGTTAAGAATCCATGTTCCAGAAAATATCTTTTGCTCTTTAGGAGCATAGGATCTGCTGATTTCTTTATTTAAAAAAAACAAAAAACAACTAGAGATAGGAAGTGAATTTGCGTTTTTTCATTCCTCACTCTGGTTTGCTAGTCAGTCAATATACAGGATTAACTAGCTCAGCACACTATGCAGTAAGAAATATATGTAGCTGTGTGTGTGTTTTTCAGACCAGATATTTGGTTGTCATGGATGCCAGACAATGAGGTATTTTTAGCCTGGTATAGTCTATTTTACCAAAGAGAGATGTTTTGAAACTTTGACACAATCTAATAATTGTTAGCGTCTAGTAAGCATTTCATGATCAATCTGGTTTTACTCCATGCTTGTAACTGAGATTTTTTTTGTTTTAGCCATTTCAAGTTAAAATGCTGTTCATGTAAATAGATTACCTTGGATATTGTTGTTAGCTGGCTTTGTGCAAGGTCATCCTGTATTATACAAGGTTGTTTACAGAATTTGCAGTTCAAAACATTTGGGTTCTTATAAAGGGTAACAGTTTTATCAGGTAGGCTGCTTATGGTAGGAAAGACTGGAAGATGCAAGGATTGGATGACAAGAAATGTGAAGAGTAAAATGGCTTTACAGTACACATGAAGGGAAGGGGTAATGGGATCTATGATGTATCTGCTATCTAAACAACGATTGAATTCCATCTCTGACTATTTGGGGGGGGGAAAGCTTAAAATGCACATTAGGCGATTTCTCTACCCTTAAGAGCTGTTGGACAAAGGAATTGATGAAGGACGATAGTAAAAGAACTGTCACTGTGCAAATATTCCAGAATGGGTTATGTGCAATGTCAGTATAAATTATTTAGCTGGCAGACATGTAAAGCACTTGAGTTACCCCACTATGTTAGGAAGAAACTTGCCTGGGAGGCAAGTTTATCGCTATCTAGCTTGGCACCTTTTCCTGAAACCATGGTACTGGCCTCTGAGACAGGTTACTGAAATAGCTGGACCATTGGTCTGGTCTGGCCTGGCCTGGCAGTTGTGTTCATTGCATGTCTAACTCAGCATTCTTTTTGCCCTCAAGCTATTGCAGAAAATTGTCGTCGTCGT
>JANRFK010001158.1:2448569-2464924 GCA_030068395.1 Apalone spinifera | reverse complement strand
CCCCCCCCCCCCCCGCTGTCTCCAGACAAAAGTAGTGTTAACATCGATGTTTGTATGTGCTTGCTGTGAATTCTCATGGTACACTATTGTAGTTGATGTAGCTCTGCCTTTACCAGTCTCTTATTCTGATTAAAATGCTTCTGCTTTACTTTTTATTTAATGAGTTATTGATCAGCAAAATAGAACTAATTAGAACATGAATTAACTTTCTTCTTTGCAAGTAAGCTTCATTGATATACTGTGCTTACTATAAAGCACCTATCAACATATTTACATTTATTATTACTCAGTTAATGGTAAATTGTGTTAATAAATGTAAGCAAAATGACTTTAGTAGTATTCTCTATTCTAGACATACTTATTTTGTATTAATTTGGAATTCGATATTTGGTTACCTTTTATTCAGTACTTAATGTACATTCTGCTGCAAAAAACCAAAAATCTACACCTACCCATTGTTAATGACAACAGTAAATAGACATGCCTGGTTGTCAAATATGTATAATGAGAGATTTCACTCAATTTAATAATCGCTGGAAATGATACAAGTGTTGCAAAGGAGTTATTCTAATCTGTAACAATCTGTTAGCCAGCTCTAAATTCCTGTGTAATGTCTGCAAACTAAAATCAGATGTTGTAATGGTTTTGTTTGATACTTCCATGGCAAGAAGGAAAAATCAGTTGAAGTTGAAATTTAGTCAGACAAGGTAACTAGAAAATATACAGTGGATGCCGCATTTTCACTGTCTTGCAAAGGTGAATTTTTACTGCTTTGGTTGCATACATACAGTTTACACAATATTAGTAACAGGATCAGATGGCTGTCATTTTGAGAGGCTGTGTTTTGTAGTGGCTAGCACAAAAGATTGGGAATCAGGAGACCAGAGCCATATTTGCAGTTATTGCCACTGACTTGCTGCATGACCTTGGGCAAGTTGCTTAAATGCTGACCGTTACTTTCACTGCCTGAATAACAGAAAGAAAACATTCCTATTCTAAAGCCTTTTGAGATCATGGAAGATGCTGAATCCCCATTATCTTTTTTTTTTTTCTTGTATTGATGAAATTAAATAGAAACCAAGTTTAAGAAATTGGCTTGAGTACCTGGAAGATAGGGCAATCTTGTTGTGTGAAATGGGATATAACTTTAGTACATTAATATGACTTGCTTGGCAAACATTAAAAACAAACCTTATGGTGGTTTGCTTTTCCTCCCCTTAAGATAGATCTAGATACCAACAAGCTTACTCAGATACTGCTAGTAGATCACTGACTGTTATAGTACAAATGGCAAGGATTCTGTATTGCTTGCTGAATTATAGGCTAAAAGGTAATGCCTATTAATCCGTTCTGCACCACATACTTTTAAATTTGCAAATGTAGCCCACAGCAATTAAATGGTTTTATAACATTGCTATCAGACACTATCTTGTAAATACATAAATAGTTTTTTTATTGTAAATGGCAAAACTGACACAGATTTAACGAACTTCAAGTTTGTACAATGACAAGAGCCCATATTTTCCCCAACTGATGAAAAATCCATAAGCACTAACACTCCACACCTTGATCTTCGCACATCTTGGTTGAAGTTAATTTGACAAGGTTTGCTTTTCTAATATCCCAGTGGCATAGCTCCACCTGCAGTAGTAAGGACCAGAGTACTAATAGAGACACCCATATGCACTTTAATCTCCCTCTTATGAAACCTGCTCAAAATAAATCTGGGTGTCCTGGTAAGGAACATGGTGATGCACACCAGAAGCCTGAATAATAGCACTTTCATCATTACTGCCACCAGTGAAAAATGTAAAGAGGGGAACGCTTAATGAAGACAAGCCCTTTACCTTCCGTTCTTCTTCGAGGTTCCCCGTGGGTGCTGTGCACTCGGCTGACACATCTAAGTGGAGCACCCACGGGGACACATCTCGAACTCCAGTTACTGCACGAGGTGAGTAACCTTCCCTTCAGATCTTTAGGATTCATGCTAAGTATATATGCATATTGTATGGAGTTCTCCTGTATTGTGGTTAAAACCTTAATAGCCCACTGAAAATTTTGGTTTGGTTGCCTACCTCATAGTTAAGATGCACTTTCTTAGTTTTCCTTGAAGTTAGACAAACATTTGGAAGTTACTGTTTCATTGGTTATCTGAGTAGATACTTGACATATTTATTTCAGAGAAGTAACCGGTCAATGAAGTTGAAAAGAATGTTTGTAACAATTCTTTCTCCCACAACAACACAACTTTCCTCTATGTAAACATAAATCTTTTTGACGTGTAAATGTAAGGCGCAAATCTCTCATAACTACATGAGGGCATATACTCAAGTTTCAATTTTAAAATAAAACAGAGCACACTGACCAAGAACATGCAGGTCAAGCACTATAAAAGCTGCTTTATCTAATCCTTTTGTTGTATGCTGTTTTGACTGTTTTTTCCAGCGTATGGAGAATAACTTTGATTACAAATGGGATGTAAAATACTGATTTGTATGTTAAAGAAATTAGATTTAAAACCATAACAAAATTGTAAACAGACTGCACTATAGTGCATGCTAAAATATATTAATTTATTACAGCTTGTTCAAGTGTATTACTTCACATGTGAATTCAAACCCCTGAAGCATATCTTGTTCCTTTACTGTGTGTTATGTCTGTGTGCTTAAAACCGTACTGTTTCAAACCCATGTGCATTGAGTGATCAAAATGGTTTGTTTTGAATGTTTTTTGTAACTCATTTAAAAAAAAGGGGTTTGAACATACAAAATATACGAACCCTCCCAGAAAAATTCTCAAGTTTCAGAAAGTGCTTTTTACTAGACTACTTCAGTGTGTATACTGAAAGTAAATTATTTGCTTAAAAAAAATTGCATTTTCAATTGGGCTTCCTTAAAAGTGAAGTGTGAAAATACAACTTTGCTTCCCAACTTATCTTCTAGCAATGATTTTAAAGTGATTTCTGAAACTAGTTTGGAGGCCAATGTTTATACCTGCATGCTACAATTGGATGAGACCTATTTCTGTATGCGATGTGTAAGAGTTTTCAAATTGGTTGTTATGAATGCTTTACTCAAATGCACAGTTTCTAATCGATAGTTTCAGTTCCATATATGGGGTTATAACATGTTTGGTAATGCCGTCTATTGAACCATTCCAGTTTGAATACTGATAACTTATAACATTCAGTAAATACTGTAACTGATCAATATTAATAACTTTCTGAAGACCTAGCATCCAGGTGATTTAAAAACTAAATACCCCTAAAAATCTTGAATTTCATGGTAGGGCACGAGGCCTTGTCTGTTTCTTTATTATTTAAATAAAAATAAAATAAATAGCATTTACATGAACGCTCTAGTCATCTGACAGTTTAAATGCCGTTTACATCACAAGATGAAAATAGTAAGGCAGCAACGCTGCAGCAGTTGAAAAACATAGGCATTTGATAAACTTGCTCCACCATTAGATTTGGCATTAAAACCCTATATTCAAGGATAACTTTTGTGTTGAACACTGAAAAGGTGCCATAATTTGTTTTTTCATATTGGAGCAGTCTGCAGTAAACAACACAAATGAAATAAATTTTAAGATCACATTTTGCATTAATAGCTTCATGTATTAGTCTGGTGAGGTAGACACTTTATTATGAAATTGAGAAAACAAAGGCATCTTAAATAACTGTAAATACACATACAAATATTTGTAGGGAAGTGTCTATTTTTTAAAGGAAAATGGAATTGACTTTTATTAAGCCCACTTATGTCAACCCCGTTGCTGATATAATAATCAAAAATTTGAAATGAAATGATGAATTTTTAAAATAATAAAATGTTACATTGATTACCTTAAACACATTCCTTTTATCTAAATCAGAGGAGCAATAAGGATCTGGTGTAACTCCCACTGTAATCAATAACATAACATAACTTAAACTTGACATTGGCTTGGAGCTTAAATTACTATGGGTTGAATGTTTATCTATCAACAATTAATCTAAATAACTGTGTGCTTAAGTGTGCTCTTTTGTTCCCATTTTCTTAGATCGCTAGTAGAAGAGGAAGATCCTCACATGAAAGTATCGCTTGGTAGCAGCGATATGGGAGTGTCTGCCCATCTACAGTCTTCAAAGACAGGGACCACAAGATTTTTCACCAGCAACACTCATAGTTCTGTGGTATTACAGGTAATCTAACACAGCATATGGTAAAATTAATACCTGTCTTACCTGAAGGCTTTTCAAGGCTTTGAACCATTTGTGCATCTAGGAAGTTCTTAAACCTAGAATAGTACTCCAAAGTCCTTGTTAAATGTTTATTTGTGTCATGCTGACAGTCCCCTTGTTGAATAGGCAGCATGGCTTGGTGTTCTTTATTTTCTCTTTGGGAACTTAAGCCGTCTTTGAAAATCAGGCTTTTCCAAGTTAAATGTTCAAAGCACAGCAACAATTTGAAAAACCTGACCTATTACTCTAATTCTAGACTTGTTCACTATTAACTTCAAATGGGTAAATAAAG
Organism: Apalone spinifera; assembly: GCA_030068395.1. Classification (NCBI taxonomy): domain Eukaryota; kingdom Metazoa; phylum Chordata; order Testudines; family Trionychidae; genus Apalone; species Apalone spinifera. The sequence goes on along the minus strand of JANRFK010001158.1, from coordinate 2,460,407 downwards.
TTTGCTAAGGTGAGGGAGGGACTGCTGTTTCAAAGCAACTCCCTTTTTCATGAAGTCAGGCAACTTTTTCAAGTGAATTTTCTCTTCTGGCATTTTCTGTGTGAATGTTGTATTTAAGCCTCCTTGCCACAGCTATACTATTCCTCTCTTGGTGTTCCTAAAACAATGAAACTTCCAATTGTCCAGTTTCTTTATGGCTTGGAAGCCACAGTATGTGACCTACATATGAAATAATTAGTAAAAAACTTGCACTTAGAGGATGTGGGAAAACTGTTATGAAGCTCATCACTGTCAGCTCTTGCTTTCTTAATAAACGTATCCCCTCTCTTTTTGCAGTACAACCATGAAATAGCCATCCATTTATCTTGCCTGTTGTCATGTTCAGCTGGGACAGATTAACTTCATTTAATTGACAGCTATCAAATCAAGCAAGTTTCATGTTTTTCCAGTAATTGTATGTACTGTACATACAGTGGCAAGTGATGTCTAGAAGCAAGTTGAAGGCTTTAATTTGTGTCATGAGGGTGCACACTTCAAGAAAACCACACAAACCCTCTATAGATAAAACTCCTAAGCATATATTAGCAGATGCTTGTGCCTTTGAGTTAATTCTTCAAAACTGAAGTATAAAAACTTGAAGTTACCGCAAGTGGGTATACAAACTGAAAAGGTAGAAAATGTGTAGAGAGTGGTTCTACTCTGAAAAGTGGCTGTGAAGTGACACTTTCTCCCCCTATGATTATTCGGGATCAGATCGGTTGACTTGAATGACAAAAATAAAGTTGTAGAACTTATTTCTGCAAGCTCTACAGAGCTATGAAGAATTAAACTGTTTCATCCTGTATATTCCAAATGTGGTTAGTACAGTATATCTTAGTAGATCTGGGCAATCATTTAGAAGCAAATAGGTAAGTGTGTCAATGAAGTGCATAGGCCTTCGTTTACACTTAATATGTAATATGGAACCTTATCACTAGTGATGCATGAAATGGAGAGAATTCAGCTGCAGGGCCCAACAGGTTGGGCAAACCTCTTTTTACTTCGCAACTGTGCACATGTGAAATGGAAGAGTGACACACTTAGGGTTGCCAGGTGTGCTGTTTTGAACCAGACAGTCCAATATTTGAGCTTTCTGTTCAGGAAACACATTGAGAAAATAGAAATGAGAAAATAGCAATGTCTGGTATTTTTCAAGTAAGATGTAATGTAGATTGTGATGTCATCTGTGTCTGGTATTTTTGTTGAAACCATCTAGTAACCCTAGTCACTCTTGGAATTCCATAAGCTGTGTCTGAAGTTTTCAAAGCAGAACTGCACTTTACATCTTCACCCCGGAGGCTTTCTCACCCTGACGTATGCAGGTGTTGCAGTCTTATTTTCGAGCTTGAGACTCTGCGCTAGAGAGCAGAGCCACATCATTGCACTTCAGCAGTCGCATTACATTTTCCCATGTCTTTTCCCCATTATAATTAATGTGAACTAAAGTGATGGCCTCACCATGTCAGTGTGTTATACGTTGTATGTAAAGCAAACAGACCATGAAATGTAAAGTGCCAATGAAATGAAATTTTATTGCAAATATTTATTTGCTTATGTAAACCACTTAACACATCTACCTTTACACGTGCTAATTGCTGTATAGAACTACCTAAATACTTGCTGTAAGATAAATTCACATTGCTGTCCCAAGACTAACAATTTTGGGGATTTTTTAAAAAAGTAAACCTGAAGAAGAAAAGCCTAGATGACATGATATATATTCGTTGGTTTCTGAAGCTAGTTAATAACTATAGCTCGACAGGCATAACTTGAAAAATGTTCTCACTCCCAGCAGATTTCTGCTTATGCCCCAGCAGCACAGAGACAGCTACACATCAGACATACACTCCCGTTGTTCCACCATTGGAATAGGGGCATGTGAATCCTGGAAACAGTCATGGTCAGCAAGACTGAGAGCTCTCTGCATGGCAGAGGTAGCAGTGCAGAGGTGGATGTGTGAATGAGTCACAGGCTATCATTAAGAGTGCTAAGATAGTCTAAAAACCTACTAAAGAAAAGGCCAAGTGTGTCCTGAATTGCCAGGGAGATGGTCTTTCACCACCACCCACAGCCCTGCCCCACCCCACCATGCTTGATGGTAGAGCCATCCTATCTAAAACCTTGTATTCCTTCCCTGTGGCTACAACATCTGTGACATCACTCACCAGAGACATTGTGAACCCTAACACCCTGATTTTTTTCAGCCGTCCAACTATATTTTGAAACTTTTTAAGCCACCTTTTTCTGCAGATTACAAGCGAGTCATGCACAGCAAGCCTGTGCAGCTATTCGCTTTTAAGCCGAGGAACACTTTTTGATTTGATCAATTCTTCTCTCTAATGCTGAGTAAGAAATAACATTTATACATGTACTAAAGGTGCAGGTGAGTTAAACAAAATGTCGTGGGGCAACTCGTGGTATATTCTCTGTGCCCATTTCCCTAAGGGGAAATGGTCTGGTTGTACAGACCATCTACAACCTGCTGGTGATAATGATTTAAAGATGGTCTTCTGGCCCATCCTGATCTAAATTCTCTTTTTCTGTTGGATCAACCAAACTAAGGCATTGTGGAATCCTGTCACAGGGTTTTGCTTAGCTTTAGCAGATATTGTCATCCTCTCTCAAAAGGTTATGAGGCTTTAAAATGCTATATGCTTCAGGAAATAGTTCCTCTGTTTTCTCATTTCTTCTTAAATTGTGTTGACATCGTTAGACTTTTTCCTGGATTCAAGCCTATCACCCAGACACATCTTTTGGTACTTGGGATTTTAAGCAGAAGTGCAGTTTGTTTTCTTGTATAGGATGTAGATTCCCTAAAGAATTACATCATCTTTTAGGACTAGCTGCCAATGTAGCTGAAGTGGATCACAAATGGTTTTCAAAGAAAAACTAGGCAGAGCTTTTTATTTCTAATTGTTAGTTTGGGGTGAAAGTACCACTAGTGTCTTAGTATCTAACTCCTGGGCCACTGCTTGGTATTACTTCTCCTTCACATCTTAGGACAGCTCAGACTTTTTTCTCCCAGGTTCCCATGGTGCACCTCTTATCTCCCTGGGAACTATCACTGATTCTTTTTTCTACATGATTAGAAATAGCTTCTCCCTTGAGCCTTTGCAAAGCTGGACTTAACCTTATGGAAGGAGTTCCTTCCAGGCAGAAGCAAAGTTACTGCGTGGGTACATTGATCACCATCCCACAGGATAGTGTATTCTAGGGCTAGAAGGATTCTCATCAGCACTTAGTAGACTCTGTACTTAAAAGTGCTCTCACAGAAGCACCAAAAAAAAAAAAAGTGGCTGGCTGCTACTAGCTGTTCAATTTATAGTTTACGAGAAAGTGATTTTGGTCAATACTGCAGCAGAGATTATTTTGCTTGATCTTTCAGCACGGCATCTACTATAGCAGCAAATAGCACTGTTTGAAGACCCTGGCAAATAGACATTGATCACAGCTCATTGCTTTCAGATTCCAGTTTGAAACAAATAATTTTCCTCCAAAGTCTTAATACCTCTTCTTTCAAGATAGATTGGAGGACTAGTACGTACTTCCTCTTCTTTTGGGGGGCGGAGGGACGGACGAGTTAGAAGGCCTGATTAAAATGACCCAAGGGAGGGTTTTTTTGATTACTGAGATGCTTTATTTTGGTACTTGGTTAAAAATAAATGGGTGGCTTGTATTCTCTACTTGTCAAACATTAAACTTAGATTGGTTACAAAATATTTGGCCCTGTCCTTGGATCAGTCTGGTTTTCCTGGCTAGGATGGGAAGGGCAGCAAAGAAGATGGGAAGGTTCCCAAAGGCTCAATCCCGGGAAATTCACTGCTCTTAAAGGGTATGTCTGCACTAGGGATGCAATATCCTGGTCAGTCACTTAACCGGTTAAATCTTAAGTTTAACCATTAAAGGGGGGTCCCACTCCACATCTCTTCCTGCCCCCCCCCCCCCACCTCCCCGCCCCACGCAGGGCCAGCAGCTGCGTGGGGGGGGGTAGGAAGGGGGAGAAGTCAGCTTCTGCTCCCAGACACCCTGTGTGGGGGAGGGGGGCAGCAGAAGCCAATAACCCAGCACACAGTGATTTGGGGGGGGGGGGAGAGAAAGAGGTCCTACTACCAGCCCCTCACCAGGCTGTAACAGTCCTCCAGCTACAATGGGCCATGGACAGGGTGATGCTTACCAGGTAACTGGCTACCCGTTCACATCCCTCATCTGCTATTTAAAAACTTGTGGCCGGCCCATGCGTACTAGCTTGGACTGCAGGGCTATTTCAGTGTACATACAGCTTGGACTGCAGGGCTGTACATGCGTCTAGGCTTGTGCACAGTGGGAGAGTCCCAGACCTAGGGCTGGAGCCTGAACCAGATAATCTGTGGTGCAGACAGACACACAGCCCCGCAGCCCAAGCTCTGTGAGCCCAGTTGATGTGGCACACGCTATCTGTGGTAATCAGGTTTGCAGGGCACTAGCCACTTTGGTTATGATTGTTGCCGTAAACTTTCATAGAATCCTAGAACAGTAGAACGGGAAGGGACCTCGAGAGGTCATGAAATCCAGTTCCCTACCCTCACGGCAGGACCCAGCACCGTCTACACCATCCCTGACAGGTCTGTCCAACCTGCTCTTAAATATCTCCAGAGATGGAAATTCCACAACCCCCAGGCAATTTATTCCACTGTTTCACCACCCTGACAGACAGGAGGACATTTTTCCTAATATCCAACCTAAACCTCCCTGGCTGCCGTTTAAGCCCATTGCTTCTAAGGATGTAAAATCCCATTCAATCAGTTAACCGATTAAACATTGCCGCTTCCAGTGGCCCCTTCGTCCATGGCTGGCCAGAGTGTGGGTTAACTGGTAAGCATTGCCTGGTGAGGGTGGTGCTCACTGGTTAACCACTGACATCCCTAATTGCTGCTTGTCCTATCATCCTAGGTTAAGGAGAAATTTTTTTCTCCCTCCTCCCTTTAACAACCTTTTAGGTATGTGAAAGTGGTTATGATGGCCCCCTCAGTCTTCTCTTCTCCAGACTAAACAAATCCAGTTCTTTCAATCTTCTCTCATAGGTCATGGTTTCTAGAACTTTAGTCATTTTTGTTGGTCCTCTCTTGACTTGCAGACGTCTAACTCTTCTAAATAACTTTTTACTTATTCTTTTCCTGTTTTAACTTTTCAATCTCTCTCTTTTTTTCCCCCAGCGAGTTGTCCAATCACCATCAACTTTCTTGGTGAAAACTGACACGCAGAATTCGTTAAACACCTTTGTCATTTCTACATTGTCCATTATTGGTTTTCCGTCTTCATTAAATAATGGTCCTACTCTGTCCTTGGTCTTCCTCTTGCTTCTAATATTTTAGAATGTTTTCTTGTTACCCTTTTTGTTTCTAACCAGATTGTGCTCGTTTTGTGCCTTACTCCTTCTAATTTTGTCCCTACATACTTTTGTTTTGTTTATATTCATCCTTTGTAATTTGACCTAGTGTCCACTTTCTGTAGGGTTCCTTTCTGATTTTTAGATCATTCAAGATTTCCTGCTTAAGCCAGGGTGATCTCTTGCCATACTTCCAATTTTGCTTGCATCCTTAATGTCTGTTTGAAAAACTACCTTTAATTGTTTTTTCTTAATTCTGCTTCCTGTGGTACCATCCTGACTTTACTAAAGTCTTCCATCTTGAAATCCATTGTCTTTAGATTGCTAGTCTCCTTCCCACCATTCCTTAGAATAGAATGACAGAATTCATCATGATCACGTTTACCCAGGCTGCCTTCCACTTTCATAGTCTTAACCAGTTCCTCCCTATTTGTCAAAATCTGATCTAAAACTGCTTCCCCGCAGTAGCTTTTTCAACCTTCTGGGAAAAAGTCTCCAATGAAGTCCATGAATTTATTGGATAATCTGTGCCCTGTTGTGTTCCTTTCCCAGCAGATGTCTGGATAGTTGGAAGTCCCTCATTACCACCAAGTCCTGTGCTTTGGTTGATTTTTGTTAGCTCAAAAAAAGCTTTATCCACCTCTTCTTTCTGGTGAGGTGACCAGTAGTAGACCATGATGTCACCCTTGTTTTTTAGCCCTTTTTATCCTTTCCCAGAAACTCTCAACAAGTCTGTCTCCTCTCTCCATCTCCGCTTCCATCCAAGAGTATACATTTTTAACATAAGGCAACACCACCTCCCTTTTTTCTTTGCCTGGACTTTGAGCAAAACCAGTATTCCAGTCATGCATATTATCCCACCAAGTCTCTGTGATACCAACTATTATAGTTGTGTTTACTCACTAGCATTTCCACGTTCTTCCTGCTTATTCCCCATACTTTTTGCATTTGTATACAAACAACTAAGTTACTGATTTTTTTTTCACCCCTCCCCCTGTTCTGTTTTCTCTCTCCTTTATCCCTGATCTTATCTCCCATTACTGTGTTGCTTGAGTTTCCAGCAGTGGTGTGAACTCCTTGACAACTTTAAGTAAATAACTTCCCTTAAATAAGGTAAACAAACTTTTTTATTTCTCACTTTATGGTGACTGGACAGTTAAAGTTGTGATCTTGTTTGCAGGGTTTTGACCAACTACGAATAGAAGGTTTACTTTGTGATGTGACGCTAGTACCAGGTGATGGTGATGAAGTATTTCCTGTTCACAGAGCTATGATGGCATCAGCTAGTGATTACTTCAAGGCAATGTTCACAGGTAATGCTTTTGCTTAAAACAGCTCAAAATCCAAATTTATTACAGAAACAGTCTTCATTGTCAGTCTAATAAATGTCTAACACACATACTAGATCAAACATTTTTTTCCCTTTGTGGTATTATTATTAGAATAATAAAAAATCAGAATTGATTCATTTAATTGAAATTAAAGTTCAAGTGAGTTGACTTTGTGTAAGAATACATTTTTTAAATTAGTGATCTCTTTCAAATGCAACTGAAGAACACATAACTTATCTAAATTCCATTCTCAGGTGGAATGAAGGAACAAGATTTAATGTGCATTAAGCTTCATGGTGTGAACAAAATAGGTCTAAAGAAGATTATTGATTTCATTTATACTGCAAAACTTTCTCTTAACATGGACAACCTTCAAGACACTCTAGAAGCTGCCAGCTTTTTGCAGATTTTACCAGTTTTGGACTTCTGTAAAGTGTTTCTGATATCTGGGGTAAGGCATTTTGATTTGATATGAGTTTCAAGTTCTGACTTTAAAAACCACAGTCATTGTGTAGTATCCATAAGCAAGAAATTCATCATGACATTGGTAACTGGTTCACATACAGTAAGTTCCTGTGCTCAAAGGAACCATACAACTGAATCTTATTTATTGTACCTAACACTAATCACCCTAAGCTTATGATTTAAATATAATAGCACATTAAAAAAGGAACAGCTTGTTGTAGTGTCTAATTTTACTGTGTGAATTGGAACATTTTATTCCAATAAATGATAGTCACACTTCATTAGCTCGTTATGGATTTCTCTCACCGACACTCATTTTTTATATCGTACCCTAAGAAAGTTTGAATGTTCAGTAGCTTATTCATTATTATGCAGTCAATTATTTGTCATCTTTATACTTGTGGTTTTGTATATACCTTTTTTTGAATGGATGAGGTTACAATAATAGTCTTTAAGTACAGTATACTCCATTATAGGGAATATGTAGAGGATGTGTCAGTAATGTTAATTATGTGAAAAGGTAATTACAAAGATTTTAATAGTGATCACTGTATATGTTTGGCACACACACAGAGGAAAAACTTGTGTATTGAATATATACTGAACTTACAAATAGTGTTTATCATATGGATGTGTCCCTTACAAAACCTCTTATTGAGTTCCAAGTGAGTTAATAGTCTCTATTTTCTCCCCTCCTCCCCTCCCCCCCCAAACAAAGGCCTGTCAAAAAGGAGAGCTTAAATCACAGGATCATTTTTATAGATTTTAATGTAAAATGCAGATAATATATAATCTTGCGTTTTATAATAAAAATCTATTAAAAAGGGCTCTGTTATGTGGAATCTTACTTTTAGCAGCTTTCAATCTAAGCATTACATCTATAGAGCCTGTGTGTATATGTGTGCTCTTAATTGGTTGCACAATTGAGTTCATGTTTTCATTGTAATGAGCAGGTTTTTAACATAAAATCACAGCATCCCAAGATGAGGGAGGTATGTGCTAGTATATACAACAGCGGATCTGGAGAGACTTCATCATTTCTGAATCTCTTAAGGTTTTCCTATCACTTAGTTGTAACCTGAGAGAAAGCATAAGGGGGTTGTTTGCAGTAGGAGTATAAGTAGTGTGTTTGTGTTTTGTTTTGTTTTTTTAACAGTAAAGGCATGTCTAAACTACATCCTTTCGAAAGAGGGATGTAAATTAGATTGAAATTGCAAATTAAGCCAGGATTTGAATTTCCCATGCTTCATTTGCATAATGGTGCCCGGAGTACAGGATCTTTTGAATAAGGGTTTTTTTCCCCTCAAAGAACCACGTCTAGACAGCGGGTTTCACTTTCGAAATACCCATTTTCGAAAATGTGTGGCTGCCATTATTCAAATGAAGTGCGAGAAATTCTAATCCCAGCTTCATTTGCAATTTTGATCGCTTTAATTTACATCCTCTTTTGAAAGATGGATGTACTCTAGACATAGCCTGACTGAAAAACTTCACACATTTATAGCACTACTTAGTGACCAGTCTCCACGTATAGGCAATAGCTGTGAGAAAGGGTGAGGGATACTAGGACTGACAGTTGCCAGTGATCAGTTTTAAATCCTTTTCCCTAGTGTAGCAATATGTCTCCACAGGTAGAAAAATGAAGTGTCTTGGAAAATCTACTGGCCATGTCCACACTAGGAAAAAAATATTTGTTTTTAACAGCTCACATTAATGTGTTTGAAAATCCTAATGTGGATAAGACAAGTTGTAGCTTTAACACACAGCGGGTTAAGATAGACACTGTTCCCAACTAGGATTTTACCCCCACTAATATGTTAAAACTGTAACTGGTCTATGCTAGGATTTTACCATACTAGCTAACATGTTCAGAACAAACCTTTTTTTTCCTAGCAAATACCAGACCACTGAAAGCCAAGGGACTGAAGCTGACATTTTTGTTGAGATTACGTTAGTTGCAATCATTAAAGGTTCTCAGGTTGACAATCTTCTGGCTTTAAAAAAAAGAAGGCTGCAGACAAAGCCACCTTAGAGATTCTCTCCTCTGGAACTTATTTCCCCATCCTTCACCCAACAGCGTCAAGACTGTTAATTTAAATTGTGTGTGAAATAATTCTCTGCCCAAACTCTCAAGACCTCTCGAGTTGAGTGAGGGAGTTGGGTTGCTTGTTTGGGATCCTTATTTTCCTGAGTGATTGACAAGGTTTTCTGAGCACATTATTTTGTTTTACTATGTTACTACATTTGGGCAGGTAATAGCTCCGAAGCCTCAGGCTAATTTCCGCAGGTTCCTTCAGAGTCTTTCTCAATAGTCACCAACTTGTGAAACATTAGCTCTTCCCAAGGCTGACAGAAATAGGGTCTAGAAGAGAAATCTAACTGGAAAAATTGATCATATAATTAAGTAGTAGTAAATTCAGTAAAATAAGCAAGCAGTTTTAAATTAGCATCTCTTTGGGGGAAGCTATAGAGCATGGTAGTGCACATTTTGATGACGTATTATTCAAAGTGGTAACACAGGGACATTCATCTGAATCCTGTTTGTCTCTTATCGGGCATGGCATGGTGTTAGTATTGCAAATATGATTTCCACAAATGACTGGTAACCAAACAAAAGTGAATGGTTTTTGGAGATAAGCAAGTCAGTGTGTGCATGTCCAGTATTAGTGCTTTAAAAAGAGGTTAAGTATGTGCACTTGAGTGTTAACCATATATCTGAGTGTAGTCTGGTTAATTTGTTTTTTCATATTTCGGTGTTATCGGCTTCAAATGTTCAAGTGAAGCCCCAAGCAGAATTGCCAATGCAGTGTTCATCAAAAGCTTATTGAAATAGTAAAGGCCTCTCATCTGTGTGACGCCTCTGAGTGAGGACTGTGAAAACATTGTTACTCAAGAATCTGGAAAATATAATGCTAATTTGGAATCCAGCCCCCCCCCCCACCTGTTCCATAAGTGTTCATAACCTGCTCACCGATTTTTATAAGCTTATACCCAGTATCATGCATCAGATATTGATTTTTGATTTCTTGCTAAGCATTCATCTTTGCTGAAAGACAGCAGTGTCTCAGTCTACCCTTTTGCTTGTGACAACAGGAATTTTTGACAAACATTTTCTTGTGGAATTTATTCACAAGAAACTGAAGTCTTAAATTGAAAATATTTTTCTTCTACGTGAATGAGAATATACAGATTTTCTGTTAAGGACCCATAATGTTTGAGCTTGCAAATGTGTTTGAAGCCATTTTCAAGCACTGTTATATTATAAATCTTTGTTAGCATTGACTGTTGTGGATGATACCAAGCTGGGAGGGGTCGTAAGTGCTTTGGAGGATGGATTATCATTTAAAATGATCTGGACAAGCCAGAGAAATGGTCTGAGGTAAATAAGATGATGTTCAATAAGGACAAATGCAAAGTGCTCCACGTAGGAAGGAGCAATCAGTTGCACACATACAGAATGGGAAGTGACTGTCCAGGAAGGAGTGTTGTCCCTTTCTGGGCCACATTTCAAGAAAGCTGAGGACAAATTGGAGAAGGTTTATAGAAAAGCAACAAGAACAATTAAGGTCTAGAAAACATGACCTGTGAGGGAAAATTGAACAAAAGGGGGTTTTTTCGTTTGGAAAAGAGAAGATGGTGGGAACAGGACAGAAGGTGTCCCCACTATAAGTTGCCTTGATATACATTGGTTCCGCATTAGTGTCATTGACGCATGTGGGAACTGTTCTGTTGTAAGTCCTCCCATTCCCCACTCTTTCATAGCACAAAAAAAAGAGACCAATTCGTGCAAATGGAAGTCAGCCACGGGAAAAAAATTCCCCGCTACATGTCCACGATTTCTGAATGTATCTTGGACGTTTAGCGGGGCCACCCTGTAGCAGTTTTCAAGTACATAAAAGATCTTTGCAAGGAGGAGGGAAGAAAAAAATTGTTAGGGCAAGAAGCAATGGGCTTAAATTGCGGCAAGAGAGGTTTAGGTTGGACATTAGGAAAAACTTCCTGCCTGTCATGGTGGTGAAACACTGGAATGAATTGCCTATGGTGGATGGGGAATCATCATGGTTGAAGATTAAGAGCATGTTAGACATACACCTGTCCAAGGTGGTCTAGATCCATGGTCACCAACGGGTCAGGGCTCGACCAGTCGCTTGCGAGGCGTTCGGGGGGCTCCCTATTTCCCCCACCCCTGAGAAGCCCCAGTACCTACCTCCAGTGAAAATGGAGGTAGTGCCGGCTTCCTGCGGGGTGGATGGAAGTCCTGCAGCTGCGCGCCACTTCTGGGAGTTCCGGAAGTGTGCTGGCTGCACCCCTCCCTCAGGTCTGTGGTGTGGCGTGCCGGAACTTGTGGGAGGGGGCTTCCCGAGGACGCACATGCACCGCGGGAGGGGGAGATGGCCCCGGAGGAGGCGCATGCAGCGGCTTCCCTCCTCTGCGGCGGGAGGTCCTGGGAGGAGCCTGGTTCAGGGAACTCCCTGCCCGCACTGGCACCCTGTCCCCTGCTGCAAAACCCTGTCCCCTCTCTCCTGTTCCCCACTGGCCCCCTGGCCCCTCTCCCCTGTGCCCTGCTGCAGAACCCTGCCCCCACCCCAGTACCATGTCCCCTGCTCCCACCAGCACAGTTGGGGCCACATTAGTAAG
>JANRFK010001158.1:2418362-2448469 GCA_030068395.1 Apalone spinifera | reverse complement strand
TGGTAGATCTTTGCTTGTTCTGAGATTTAAAAAGTGATCTTGGGTGTAAAAAGGCTGGAGACCATTAGTCTAAATAATACTTTCCTGCCATGGGGATGGGACTAGATGACGTCTTGAGGTCCCTTCCAGTTCTTTGATTTATGTGGTACCAGCCCTGCTACTAACTGTAATATAGTCTCTGGTGGGTCATGGTAGTTCCTTAGTGTGGACTGGGAAATCAGTTTGTGTATGAACGTGGATCTTCAAAGCAGGGGAGAAGAGTGGGGGAAGAGGGAGCGCTCAGCTCACCTTCCATGTTGTGGATTGCTGTTGTGACTTTTAAATCAACTAGAATGCTTGGCACAGAAGCCTGAAGTGTACAAAGTATGGCAGGGATGGTGGGTGGATTGGTGGGAGTGTGGCATTTAGATGTTGTGCAGTGGCTTAAGAAGTTTCACATTGAAAATCCCAAGTTCCTGAGGCAGGTAGCTCAGCGAGAAGCGCCCCTCTAACTTGCCTTTGAACACACCCAGGTGTAAAATCGGTGCAGGTGAATCAGTCCAGTTTGAGCTGGCCCGAGCCGGTTGTGAAAAAGACCTCCACATTGTGAACGTTTCTTCATGGGAGCCCAGACAAACTGGGAGAGAGGTCTCAAGATTGTGCGGCACAGAGGAATTGAGGGTTTATTTTCAATAACTTTCTGTGGAGCGCTCTGCCATTCATGAAAGCTGGAAAAAGAGAAATGCCTGTTACTTCAGTGGGAAATTCTATACCTCTCTTCTGAATGATATATTGCAGCTCTCTAGCTAGCTACTCCCTTGATTTGCTCCTTTTTAACTGGAAGTTTTAGCTTTTAGGGGAGTGTTGGGTGAATTAACTTGAACTGTTTTGCTGTTTTTGCTTAAACCCCACTAAAGAAAAAATACTTATTTGGAATGAACTCTCCCTCAGCTCTGTCAGGTAGAGCTGCTAATGTTAGTCCAATTTTATAGCCTTTGTCTGTGTGTAAAATGTCTTTGATCAAATATCTCATCAGCTTTTTTGTAAGAGAAATTTTACATTTTGCCTTAGGCTGTTCCTTTAAGTCATAAAGCTTTGCCATTCATTTCAACTATGGAGGTTGAACTACTTCATTGCCTATTAATGAGCCCTTTTATTCTTGTGCTTCATACAATAGGAGCAGCTCCTGTGTGTACCATAGTGGTTATAACAGAAGACATACAGATTAAAGAAGCTATAAAGCAAGTTGCTCTGTAGCTAAGCAGTATTTGGAGACTCTTTTCTCTGTGTACTGTATCTTGTCCAATTCTTGAATATTTCAGTGTGAGTGATTATTATACACAGTGCTGTTTGGTAGGGTATTTCCCCCTCTCTAAATCAAGTGCATTTTTTTATATATTTTTAACAAGTAATGACTGTAAATCAAATGAGAATTAATCTGAACAGTCTAATGTACCCTGACAGCTGGCTAAATGCTTGTAAAACCAATCAAAAGTTACCCATTTGACTAGTGGAAAGGTATCTTTTTTTTAAGAAAACACCATTTATATTCAATCATCAGCCTGTTGATTCATAAGCCAACCCCCTAAGTTTACTAAATAAATAAATAAATACACAATGACTGGTACATAAGCCAACTCTATCAGCTGTTTGTCAGTGTAAACCGCTGTCACATCGAGATGTTTTGTTTACTTGGAGCGTCTACAGGCATAGAGTCCTGCAGCTCCCCGTGTCTGATTTGCCGTTTCTGGCCAACAGAAGTGGCAGAATGTGGCAGGCCGCGCCACTTACCGCAGCTCCCATTGGCTGGAAACAGCAAACAGCAGCCAGTGGGAGCTGAAGCTCCATGTTTGCAGATGCTCTAGGTACACAAGTCCTGACACGCCAGCAGTTTGCCTTGCTGGGCTGGGAACCGAAATTTGCTGATTTGCTCCCCTCCACCATTTCAGTAAGTGTCACCTTAATGGGTGAGGCTTACCCGTTCCTGTTATCCTGTGGGGGCCGGAGCAGCTCCCAGGCAGGGGCTGCTCCAGTTGGCTGGCTGGAGCAGCCCCTGTCCATGGTAGTCGCCCCTCCTTTACCCTCTTCTCTCCCTCCCCCCCAGCAGCTCTGACCTTCTGGCTGGAGCAGTCATTGTCTGTGGCAGTGGTCGCTCCGACCCAATGTTTAACTTGTTAACTAATTCAATGGGATTTTACATCCCTATGCAGCACAATGAAGTTGCAGTAAATGAGATTTAGACTAGGTCGTCAATTAAACCATTGTAACGATTTAAATTTCAAGAGTAAGTATTTTGCAGAATAGATTTGAAATGGTCTATTTTGAGATCTGCAGTTAATGTTTAGCAGCGTATCCTACAAACTGTTGCCACACACAAAACTGAGTCAAACAAGAATGCTTCGGAGCTGGGACCTTACGGAAAAACAAATGCGTAGATTGAGATTCCCCTCACTGTGTCCTAGAGCTTAGGCTCCATAACCTGAGCCCCGCCAGCCCACATCAGCTGGCATAGTCGCTATATAGATGTACATCAAGTCTTTCAGGGCACCACCTGCTCCTGTTGAAATCAAGGGTTAAAATTAGTAGCTTTCTATAAATTAGTTATGATTAAGCTTGGCAGAATTCAATTTTTGTTTGATAATTTTCACAGATATCAAGGTTTTAAGTTTTTTTTTGTTGTAATTCACAATTGCACAAAATTGTGGGGGGGAGAGAGCTGTCAGACAGTGGGGACCAGATGTTTTTTATTAACCACAGAGATTCAAAAAGCTAAAGCTTTATAACTGTTAAAATACAAATGTCTACATCGCATGTTAAAATATATAACTATCCTTAAACCCTAATAATTTTTCCAGCAGCACTTTCTGTGCTGCCATAAATTTTGATTGACAAAATATTTCCATCAGTAACAATTTTTGTGTGTGATAAAATTGACATTTGTTAATATATACACCCACAAAAATTAACCTTCGGGGCCTGTTTTTGGTGCATGAGTATTCTTCTTCAGACAGAATATACCTAAGGCATTAAAAATTCAGAGTAACTGGAGAAACAAGCACTGTTTCTTTAAAACACTTCTGATTTTTCAATTAGACACTTCAAAGTGTCCTGAAGCAACTTAAGAAATTTCTGGGCAGATTAACTTGTCAGATCACTAAAATCTTAATTATTACTTTCCTGCTATTGCTTTGTATAGGTATACCATCATGTGCAAGTGAATGTTTCTCAGGGAACAGATTACATACTAAAAATGTTTGTGGAGGAAAAGTCACAAAATAATATGGCTTATTTTCTGGTTTAAAAAAAAATGGAGGGGATCATGGTGTAGCTGTTTAAACATAGGAATATGTTAGGAATTTAAGGCCAAACCTGAGTTCACATGGCAGAGCAATGCGTCTCTCCTCTTACCACATGTCCCCATTCCCAGCTTACCAGGATGTTTGCAGAGCACTTTGAAGGTAAAATGCCTTATAATTGCTATTTTATGGTAGCAGATCTCACCTAATTAATATATGCCATCTGTTCTCAGTCCCATTTCTTTCTTCAAAACGACAAGTACTTTACTGGGTCGGTCCTTGCAATAATGAACATTGCATCTGACTGAGTATTTGTTTATATGAGCAAATCACAGTGGGTATTGCAAAATGATGCAAATGTTGCTAGTTCCATAGGATTCCTTAAATTGTTCATTATCCTAATGTGGCTAAATGAAGAACGAACTAGGAGAAAGTGTTTTGATTCCTCTTTCTATTCACTTAATAGGTTTCATTAGAAAATTGTGTTGAGGTTGGGCGGATTGCCAATACGTATAATCTCACAGAAGTGGATAAATATGTTAATAATTTCATCCTGAAGAACTTCCCCGCATTATTAAGCACTGGTGAGTTTGTGAAACTCCCCTTTGAACGTCTTGCCTTTGTGCTTTCAAGCAATAGCCTTAAAAACTGCACTGAGCTCGAACTCTTCAAGGCTGCTTGTCGCTGGCTACGGTATGAGGAGCCTCGAATGGAATATGCTGCAAAACTCATGAAGAATATCAGATTTCCACTGATGACACCACAGGATCTTATTAATTACGTACAAACAGTGGATTTCATGAGAACTGACAACACATGTGTGAATTTGCTTTTGGAAGCCAGCAACTACCAAATGATGCCGTACATGCAGCCAGTCATGCAGTCAGAAAGAACTGCCATTCGATCAGATAATACTCATTTAGTAACATTGGGGGGAGTGTTAAGGCAGCAACTGGTTGTCAGCAAAGAATTACGGATGTATGATGAAAAGGCACATGAATGGAAATCATTAGCTCCCATGGATGCACCAAGATACCAGCATGGCATTGCCGTGATTGGAAACTTTCTTTACGTAGTTGGTGGGCAGAGCAATTATGATACAAAAGGAAAAACAGCGGTTGACACAGTCTTCAGATTTGATCCCCGCTATAATAAGTGGATGCAAGTTGCATCTTTAAATGAGAAGCGAACCTTCTTCCACCTAAGTGCCCTCAAAGGACATTTATATGCAGTTGGAGGTCGAAATGCAGCGGGTGAACTAGGTAAGTGTGTTTTATCTTCTAAGTATGAATTTTTGTCTTAAAATTATGCGGCTCTGTGAAAAGACGGAGGAAAAAACAAGTGTCCTAATTTAGGAATAATTTAAAAACAAATTTTCTGGCAGCATCTGTAGAGATTAACTTGGACATTATCAATGAATTTCAGGTACACTTTTGTGAAGGGAGAGCAAAATAAACTAGTAAAATAAAGTGACATGTTGCTGACTGAATTAAATATGTAATGTACACTGTTTTCATCTTTAACTTCAAACTGGTTTTAAAAAATGCTCACTGTTGTTTATTAAGATGCTTGAGGAAGACTCTACTGAGTTTTGCCAAATTTCTTTAGAATATTTGACTGAAGAAACACTTCATGCAAATAGATTAATGGTTTCCAGCTCTGCCTCTGTGGAACAGTTGATTTTCAAACACATCATGATTTTAGTAATTTGGTAGATTATGTAAACCAAAATAATCTAACACGTTTGTTTGGATAAGAATGTCTCTTGTACTTGAAGGAAACCCATAGTTACTCTGAGAAGATGTGACTTTCTTGAAGTAATTGCAATAGTCATTTTGGAATATCAGTGTTTTAAATGTGCTTCTTAAAGGCAGGCTAAGAAGTTATCTATGAGGTTAAGTGTTCTAACACTCCACTTGTTTATCACTAAAAATTACTTGTTCATTTTTAGTGTCTATATCTCCTGGTTAAGTCTCCCTATTAAGTGTCCTTTTTTCACTCCCTCCTTGCCAAAAAATGTAGGGGTTTTTTTTTGTTTTGTTTTTTTCCCCCATATATAATGAATTAAATTAGAATAAAAAATGATCAGCCTACAGTAGGTCGTAGCTAGTCCCTTTGAATTCAGCACAAGCTGTCATAAATATGAGACTATTACTTCAGGCAGTGTTCAGAGTTTATAGACAGATTTCCTTATATATAGTAGGGATATTAACAGGTAACCAGGTGATTCTTCTTGTTTAACCAGTGGCCTGACTGGGCCGCAGCAGCCCCCTGCACACGGGATCCTGGTTAAATGGGAGTTTACGTCCCTAATAAAAAACCCATTTGTAGGTTTTGTCTCTGTGCATTGGAAATCTAATGAGAAACAGTATTATACTTCACATTTCTTACTGCATAATATAATTTTACTCACTTAAATCACACTAAGTGTACACATTAATTTTATTTAAGCTTCAGTCTCTTATCCCCATTCACAGGGGCTTGGCAGCACACCTGGGTCTGTAGTAAAATCTCCTATTGCTAAAACTTCAGTACTTTTGTGACTATACTGCAGTGTAATTTTTATAAATGTACAGTGAAGTATTGTTTTCATTAAAACTAGTCAGAAAAAATGAACTAATTGTTCTGTGATGGAGCATTTGATTTCTTCCCTCCCCCCATTTTGTTGATGTACAAATTTACAAAATTCAGATAATCTACAATAGATTTTAGTCATATAATTTCCTTTTGGGGAAGCATATAGTGCTACTGTTGCAGACTTTTAATTCTTTTGTCAACGTTCTGAGTAGTAGAATTGATTTTTTTTTTTAACGTTAAACTGTGTTTGAAACAATTTGGTTTTCATGCAACCATTTCATACTTTATATATAAATACATTTTTAGCGAAAATGATTGTGATTGGTAACTTCACTTTTTCTGCCTGGTGGTGCAACATGCCGTGAAAGTTTTGTGGCTGTGTGGGTGTACCTTTTGCTCGTTTAATGAGCACAAACCATCATTCACTTGTAGGAACTAGTGTCAGAGCACCTGGCTTTCAGTGGAGGACCCATGGTAATGGTTCATTGGCAGATAATCCATCCTGCTGTGATATAAAGGGCAGAGTTGAGGGTCTCTTCTCATTTTTCTATTCTTGCAGACACTTACGGAGTTCCTTAGGTGTTCCGGCAGTATAATATTTTGCTGCCTGTCATAGGAATGTGAACGGGTAACTGGTTATACTAGGTGCCACAGCTGGGGTGTTGGAGAGGATTTTAGGTGCTGCTTCGGTTCTGGTTGTGCTGTGCTTACCTCAGGCAGCTCCCAGAAGCAGCCAGCACATATACTGTACCTTGTAGGTGATGGGGCCCGGGGATTCTGTGCATTGTCTGTTGGTGAATCCAATTGACCTTGAGGACAAATGTTCAGGGTTTTTTTTAGTACTTTTTGCATGCCCGGTGCCATGACAAAATCTTGCATCTAAAGAAGTCTCTCTCTCCAAAGTTTGCTGTATAAACAGCCTAAGCATCTAATCCGTCTGCTACTTTTCCTGACTCCAACATAGTGATTTGAATTGATTTAAGTCACTGATTAGATTGGCCGTACAAGAGACTATCAGTGTCAATACACCAAGTTGCAGTAGTTTAACTAAATCAGTATCAAATCACATCTTTGGTTAGTCATGCAATTTTATCTGTAAACCAGGGGTTGAATTTAGAGAGAACACTAAACCTATTTCAAGTGGTAACATTGTGGCCAAAGATTTCCCTGCAGTCTAAGACAGGAAATGAAGGAATATTGTGTTGAACAGAACCGCCACACAAAAGTTAAACCGGTAACATCCATGTGGAGCTGGCAAAGCGCTTTTAGTCTGTTGGCATGAGAAGCTCTGTATAAATGTCAGTTATTCTGGCTGCGTAGGGTTTTGATTTGGGTACTGAAATATTGTTTTTCTTCCTATCCATTGCTATGCAACTCGTTTCACTTAATTTTTCCCTTCCTAAAAACAGGCAGGGAAAAGATACAGAAAACCGTTTAGCTCTTTCACCACTCCAAATTAAAAAAATCCTAACTTTACATACAAAATGTTGTTGTATAACTATTATGGGATTTGCCCTCTTGGATTCAAACTGATTTCAACTTGTTAGTTATTGTATGTGATATGAATTTCTGAACACTTGAATGCAACTTTCCATGGAGATTGTATGTCGGTATTTGCTATCTAAATTTAGATAATCTGTAGTAAATTCTTTTATACTGATTAATTTACCATCCACTTCAGGCTTAGCAGGAAGGGTCAAAGTTATTAAAATAAATAAGTCTCTTTCAATCAATATTAAGTGATACTTCTATGAGACCCTTCACCCAAGGTACCCAAAACATTTCTCAAATATTTTAAACTTATCGTGACTGTATAGTATTACTTTTCACCATAAACGTGTTTCACTAGTGATAGGAGTAATTTAACAATGCCTCATAGTACTCCTTTGAAGCCCTCCAAGGGTGGTGATCAGAATTGGAATCTGGCGAAGACCTCAAATATCCCATTTATTCTAAAACTGTAATGTGTTTCTTTAAGGCTTCTTTTTCAAAAAACATTAGAAGTCCAAGGCTATGGACAGTTTTACATCTAATTTATCCAAGCTGTATATGGAAGTTAGATCTGGCTAGTTACGTGGAGTTGCTAGTGGATAGAGAAGGGAACCCAGGGTCAAAGAAGGAGGCTGCAGGGAACTAGTCTGTCTGAACAAACAGAGGAGGTAATGGAGGAAAGGAAGACTCTTAAGGAAAGGTGTGGAAGACAAACTGGGAAGTGCCTTGAGGAAAGCCTGAGGGATCAGAGAGCATATATAGACCATCTCCCATTGCAATAAATGTGGGTATTTTGAAAGGAGGCTTCTTTCTTGGAATATAAATCGGTGTTGGGAGAGAGGATTGTCTTATTGTGAGATTCATCTGGCCTGAGTAGGGCTGGGGTGGTGATAAAGGTTAAATAGCCTGAAGTTTCGATGGTCTCAGCATATCCAAAACTCCAGAGAGTCCAGGTTCTCCAATAGCTAGTTTTATATGTAGCCTTGTGAGTGGGACCTTCTGTGCTTTCATTTGTGTACTTTTATGAAACATCTTGTATTGGTATCAAGTCACGATACAACACATGGGGGCAGAGAATATTGGATTTTCATTGGAGAATATAAAAGAGCAGCATGGAAATTTCAGTTGAGGCTTAGTTAATGCAAGAGATTCATATAAAAACAAAATAATTCACCAGCATGGGAATGGTGGGTCTGTGAGCGTAACTCAAATAGAGGGAGAATGCTATGAGACATCTGTTCAGCCTGCAAATAGGGAGAGTAACAGTATGTATAAGGAATCCATCACGATGCTATATTGTGAAAAAGATGCAGCAGTTTTTAAGAACCAGCTCTATACTCTCCTTTGACAGGGCGGAGGAACACAGATGTTGGTTTCTCAGTACTGAAATGTCTGCATATGGGAGCAATAGGGAACAGTAAGTCTACAGTGCATCTAGGGATGAGCTTCCCAGCCCAGATCCCCAGAGTCCTGCTAGCAGAGCATGAGTAGAGCCCTGCATGGAGAGACAATTTTATATCCACCTCTGAAGCTGCACAAATGAGCCGCAAATATCTGCATCCATTTCTGCAGATACCCACGGCTATAAAGCAGATATCCATGGATTTGCAGGTCTCCAAGCATGTGCTAAAAATAAGCCATGTCTCTGGTTTGAGTTGGGAGAGAGCTGACCACCTCAGGCTCACGTAAACCCATATACTTGCGGAAGAACTGTAGTCTTCGTTTCACTGTCTACACAGCTATTTTTAGCATGCTCGCGTGAGTCTAGGTGACCGAACTCTTGCTTTGGGCTGGGACTCTCAATCCCAGATGCACTGTAGACATGCACTGGGTGCTCCTATAATACAAATCTACTATGGTAATCCATCTTCAGACTCATAGAAGCTTTGGGAACAAAACTGCTCCATGTCTACATACTTGACAAATGCCAGTGGGGGCTATGTGAAAATACAAGCAGTTGTGTAATTTGGGCCCATTCCAGGTGTGCCTTTCAAAGGAGGTATTTCTGGGCCATTCCTCTGGTCCAATATAGCAAAACCTTAAGGGATTACGCAAGCATTGGCGAGAGGGGAAGGAAACTCATCAATCTGTGGACCAGACTAGTTCTTAAACTTATATTTAAGAGACTCACACTCTCATGTATGGTATACACTACAGCTGTTTGAGAGACTCTGTTATCTTACTGGGGGGAGGGGAATTGATAGACTAACTTGTTTTTTGTTTTTTTTAAATGCTGTTTTTTGACAAGCCCCTTTAAATAGCATGTGCTATAATTGTTTACAAATATTTTTTTTCTCATGCCTTGTTGAGGTTTTATATAAGCCTTGTTATGTAGGGAGAAGCTGACACTGTTCACGGAAAATCGAAACTGACTATAAGCAATGTAAAAAAATGCAGAAAAGTAGCTAACTTCTCTGAGTTGTAGTAATTTTAGAAGTTAATTGTGAGTGTAGAATCCATGTGATTTTCCATCAGAACAATGGACTTCAGGTTGACAGTGTTCATTTCAGTAATGAGCGCTGCAGCTGCCTAGCTAAGTTCAAAAAGTCAGGCTTCTGGAACTGACCATGTTCCAGTCTCAAATAGGCAATTCTGTTCTAACTTGGTATGAGCCATAAGATTGTACATGAGCTTCTACATGCTGTATCCTGTCCCTGGCCCCAGTGTGCGTATGGGATGACTGGCTGCCTGGTGTGTTGGAGACAGAAGAATAGAGTGGCCATCAGTTAATTTTTGGTTATTGGTAGAGCCTCAGTGATGGCATTGGGGGCGGCGGTGGTGGAGGTGCTCAGACCACAGCATGCTTAGAAAAAATGGCTTTTGGCTTTTGCAGATTTTTGTTTCCAAGATACCAGGAAGTACCAGGAGAACTTCACACTCTCTCCATATGTTCACATTACTGGGTTCATGAAATTGATGGTGTTGATCCACTACCAGGAAATAAATAGTCAAACTAACAGGGTGCATTTAAATCCACAAGCAATACACCTTGCTTTAAATAATCAATTTTAATTACATTTTGCATTTGTAATTAGTTTTCTAAAGAAAGATGATTCTTGCCAGGGATAACCATATAAACATGATGAATTGCAACTAAGTATAGCCTTCTGCTAAATTTGGTGCTGCTTTTTTGAAAACCAGAGACAGGTTATATATACATTTTTTATTTCAGCATTTATGTAGCTTAGTTCATTTATTTAGAACCTTAATTTTTACATTTTATTATGCTAGAAAATAGCAAATAATTTTTTTACTTGTGTATCATGTTAAGTTCTATTTGGATGGGAATTCAAGCACAAATTAAAAAGCAGTATTATGCAGTTATTTTTAATTAAATAAAACTACCTTGAATGTCCCAGATACATAGGCAAAAAATTAACAAAACATGTTTTGCATTTAAAACTGATGTATGTATTAGAGGACTTTGCTACCGTTAGTGAATCAGTGATGGTTTCTTGTCACCAAGTCCTTCCAGGTTTTAGAACTAGTAGACTTCGTAGGTTGGAAGAAGAAAATAGCTGCTCTGCATTTTTTCAGCTTCCTCTTGAAGCTTTGAATGAACAAATTATTGAACTGAAATGAAAATATTCCCCTTAATCTGCCAGCGAGGCTTCTGCTCTCAAACTGATTTAGCCTGTCAGATTTAAGAAAATATGGATCCAGATGCTTTGCTAGTGGCTTCCACCAGTTCTGGGGCTTGATTTGTTTTTGGAATCCTGGAACACTAGGACTGGACGGGACCTTGAGAGGTCATCAAGTCTAGTCCCCTGCCCTCACAACAGGACCAAACACTGTCTAGACCATCCCTGACAGGTGTCTGTCGAACCCACTCTGTGCAATCTCCATCTCTGGAGATATTTAAATCTAGCAGTTGTATAACTTGATACATATTTATTCAGTTTTAATTTTTACTTTGTTAGAAAACAGTGAATAATGCATTTCTTACTTCCTAGATGGACTTTTTTTACTCATGATGCGTCAAACTGCATTTGGATGGAAATTTAATATTTCTGTGCATTGTAACTCAATTTCAAAGTATATTATGTAAATACAATTATCCTAAATAATGTTGGGTACACAAGGTAAAAAGTGAGTGTGAAAATATTTTGCCTTTAAAGCTGATTCATTAAGCAAGGCAAGTATTATTAATAATTACTGACATGGTATATGGTGACCATGTCATTAAAGATTTTAGAGCTAGTTGAACTACTCTTCTCATCTCATTTTTATTCATAGATAGTAACAGGGAAACAAACTTTCATGTTTTTCAGTTGGTTTTTCAACTTTGAACGAACTCATACTTGAACTGAACTAGTTAAATGAACTAAGATGAGTCAAATGAGGCTGTTGCTCTCTCTAGCTTGTTTGTTGCTTCAACAGACTCTCCTAGGTGCTTAGCCAGTGACTTTCCGTCAGTTCACTGCTTTGAAGTTTCTTTAAAACTTGAGCAACAAACTTGTACTGCTTGAATATTTTTACTTGCATTACCTTGCTGTAGCTTATTAAGCTTAGGCCTTAACACAGGTCATCTCCATTTTAATTTTAAATACATTTTCTTTTTAAAAATTAAATCATTTTATTAAATAGGTTTTAAAATTAAAATGTCATTGGTTTTTTATCTACTCCAGGCCTCAGTCTTTTTCAAATAAAATTTCACGAGCAGAGTCCTGATGCTACCCACCATTCTCTTTGCAGGTGTGATGGGGTGGGGTCACAGACAACCTCTTGGGGGTGCCTCCTGGGATGCTGACACTGCCACTCGCCTTCCTACTGTCTGGGGCTCCTCACTGACTGGTCCTGCTGGGCCAGCTCCCTGGTCTCCCCAGTCAAAGCAGCGAGCTGAGATCACTGTCCCCGTCCCCCCTCTCCCCTCCCCGAGAAGCAGTGCAGACACTGAATCTCTTCAGGTCCAAGGAGAATGCAGTTTTGGGCCCCGGGGATACCACTCCCCAAAGGGGATCAAATCCGCCAGTGAATTACTTGGGTGAGCCCCCTTTAGCAATGAAAGGGGGGATGTGCACACTGGTTGCTCCCCCAGGTAACAGTTACTTACACTAGGCTTGATAGTAAGGAAAAGTGATTTTATTACATACAAGCAGTCGGATTGACGTGGTAATAAGTGAGAACAGGCAGAGCCAAGTAGATTACCAATCAAAAGTAACAAAAAAGGCTGCGCTAATTCTAACCCTGAAATCCTCAGCCCACACGTATTATAAACTCACCCTCCAACTGTTTCTGTTCCAGCTACACCTTCAAGCCAGGGAAACTTCCACTCCCCCTGGGGTCTCTGCTTCACCCTCCTTAGGTATTTCCTTCTGTCCTGTTTTTAAAGAATTCCCTTATTGCATGGGGGGAAGGAGTCACCTGGCCACTCCCCACAACCACTGCTAAGACTTCAGAACAAAAGGCTATTTGCATATGACTGCCCAGCCACTGATGCGTCCCAGCCTTGGAACTACCCTTGATGGCTTTCCATATACACATTTAAAAATCATAAAGTGTTCCCTACTCCATGTCTAATTTTGCACACCCAAGTGATACACACACCAAAATAAGAGAAACAGACCCAGTGGATTATGACATGAAGATTGACAGGGTACATGAGAGAATTTGCTCAAAGCACCTTTGAGTTATGTGCATTTTTGTCCATAAGTCCATTTCATAAAGCATGGGTGGAGGATGAACTGTCACAGCGGGCTTGGCTCCTGCAAGCAATTTGGGCAAGACTTGTACCCTTTTGTGTGAATTATGTATTACTTGGGTGCTTTATGTGCAGTCAATAGCAGTCACTTCAAAAGCTGGTATCCTATTCCCAGATAAAGAACATGTCAGCAGTCCTTTCAGGCAATCTTTTGCGTGGCATAGTGGGGTTCTAATGCAGTAGGTGGAACACAAGCTGTGTCTTTATCCATGTGTCTGGGTGGGACACGTCTAAAGCAATGTGACTTACATAGGTCTTTCTGACTGCCTAATGCTTTCATCATCTTGTACATGTTTAAAGTTCGCTCCATATCAGTTTGCAGTAGATCTTGGAGAAGATGTATGAGGAGGAGGATTAGAAAAGCAGATATACCTACTTTTATTTTCCCTTTATAAGCACCCCACTATATATACAGAAGATAAACAGAAGGTAAGACAGGCTAAGCAGGTACGGCATTGAATGTAAACCCAATGGAATCAATTGTGAAAGAGTTCTTTTTCTTCTGCTCCTGTGGGGATAGCAAGCTTATATGCTATTTAAGGAGGTCTTAACTACACGGAGAATCCAAACAGCTCTCTGAAATGTTCCTATATGAATAATATCACTGGTGTTTTGTCTGTTTTTAATTTCACTATTGTTGCACTCAAAATCAAATGATCATGCTAAATTCCAGGACTTTCTTCTTCTTCTTCTTCTTTTTTTTTTTTTTTTTTTTTAACAGCCACAGTGGAATGTTACAACCCAAGAATGAATGAATGGAGTTATGTTGCAAAAATGAATGAACCCCACTATGGTCATGCTGGAACGGTGTATGGGGGATTAATGTATATTTCAGGTAAATAGTTCTCCTAAGTTTACAAAGAAAATCCACCACATATAAGGCATATAGGCTACATCTTTTTGTTCTTACTCCAGAGGATTGAAGGAAGATGAAAAAAATTGTTCTTGCTTTAGATATAAAACATCTGTTTCAAGCAGTGACTCATCACTTCATACAAAGTTAGTCAAATCATATATATTTGCTAAATTGCTGAAAGAACCATTTTAGATAAAAATATCGCTGTTGATAGATACTTACTTCGCAAATCTGAGATGTTTAGTACTCTCTAGTGTGTCTTAACTCCTGAGTGCTGCATTTTTCGGAACACAAACATCTATGTAGCTTGGTCATGCAGAAGTTGTCATTATGACCTCCGATAAATAGTTACGTAAGGACTGGAAAGTTTAGCTAATGCTCCAGATACAGAGATAAGATTATCTACTTGTATAAGACAAAGTTGGAAGGATTCGAAGGCTAACCGCAGTGTGAGTGTGGTGGCTTTGCTGCTTCTGTGTTGCTGTAACTTTGGTTCTGAGCCTCTGAAAGGCAAATAATGCGATGAATGCTGTTCAAGCCAGGAGCCATAGTTATCCTGAGAGAGCAAGTTCTCCAGTCTCCCAGAGAATTGTTCTCCTTTGAAGGGAATTCCATGACCAGTTAATACATTGTCCTGTTTGCCCTACTCTGTTCTCCCATGCTTTTCGTGAGTAATGGCACGTTGTAGGCCCCGGGCCCACATTTTTGCCTCCTGCTTGTTCCAAATAACTCTTGGCTCAGAATTTCCACTGACCTCAGAGAAGGATGCTTCCTTTTTATAGCAATAGTGCAGTTGAAATGCATGCATTGCACCCAGGATATATTCTACCACCGTTATGTGCAGACTTCAGATGTCACTTGGCCAATTATCTGTCACCACCGAACTGGTGAAAGACATTAACTGGCACTTCTTAATAGTAGTCTGACTGGTTGGGACTGTGAGCAGGGAGCATGTGCTGACTTTTCTCAGAACTGTTGCTGGTTCTTTGGCTCCAAGCCCTTGAAATAAACACAAGTGGCAGAAAGCTTGCCAAGCCAGAAAGTGTAAAATGGTAAATGAATGCAACTGTTTTCTTGCTTTCAAGAGTCAGTGTCTGATTAATCAGAGCCAAGTTGCCTCTTGCAAAACCACAATTAGAGGGAGGCTTTCGCAAGTGTCTATCTCACTAGATCTGAGGTGGGGGACAGGTGCATCCCAGCAACAGTACCCTCCCTTTCCCAGGACCCTGCAGAATCCTTTTCACAGAGCCCAAGCTGTGCTGGGGAAGAGGTGGAAACTAGTGTTCCATAATGAGGAATAGCCAGGATATAGATGGAGCCATCTACGGCTACCTAGAGCTTATGAAGAAAAAAGAATACAAATGGGGACTGTGCTACCTGCTCGATTGAACCATTCCCCAGGATTCCCAGATGTGGCCACACTCTGGGAGTGTCCTTATTAATGCAGGTGCCACAGTGTGGAGATGCGTGTGCACCACACAAATAGTTCTGGTTTCCTGTTGGTGTATCCTTGGGCTGTTTCTCTCAGCCAGGTGTACCTGTACCCCTGGAGGTACACAGAGGTCTTCTAGGAGATGTATCGTCCTCTAGATATTTGCCTGGTTCAGTACAAACTAAAATTTTACACATGGTAAAAATTGGCCAGACCAATCAGCCTCCTGAAGAAGAGGTACAGTAGTCTGGGGATTGGCTAGAATTAGTTGAAATACTGTTACGTCTTTGCTGTGACTTTTGTTTACCCCAGGGTCAATATTACTTTCGTTTTCTTCTTTCGGTAGGTGGGATTACCCATGATACTTTCCAAAAAGAACTGATGTGCTTTGACCCCGACACGGACAAGTGGACTCAGAAGGCTCCGATGACGACAGTCAGAGGTCTGCACTGTATGTGTACTGTTGGAGACAAGCTTTATGTTATTGGTGGAAATCACTTCAGAGGCACGAGCGATTATGATGATGTTCTAAGCTGTGAATATTATTCGCCCACCCTAGACCAGTGGACTCCAATTGCTGCTATGTTGCGTGGGCAGAGTGATGTCGGGGTTGCTGTCTTCGAAAATAAAATCTATGTTGTTGGAGGATACTCTTGGAATAATCGTTGTATGGTGGAAATAGTCCAGAAATACGACCCGGAAAAGGATGAGTGGCACAAGGTCTTTGACCTCCCAGAATCCCTTGGTGGCATCCGAGCCTGCACTCTTACAGTTTTCCCACCAGAAGATAACACAGGGTCACCTTCTAGAGAGTCACCTCTTTCAGCACCTTAAAAAAAACAAAAAAATCCTTTGACTTACGGTGTTGTGGTAATACCTTTGCACTGCATCATGGAGTGTCTCATTTTTCTTCAGTAGCATCTGTTGGGCTTAGCCTACAGCAATTGGTACAGTTAATGAGAGAGGGGGAAAAAAAAAAGACTTTGACTTTACTTGTGCTGTTTGTTTGGCCTGGAATGTTTATCGAATGGTTAAAAAAAGAATATGGAAAAATATACTCGAGCCAAATCTTTAACAAGTGAGAAACAAGATCTTGTCTATAACAAATATGAATTAGGTACGTTTTAATGTTGTGTATTGGGTGTGAGGTACCTTACAACTTACATTAGGAAGCCCAGTCAGTCAAATTGGGAAGAGGTCGTAGTGAACATGTAATTGTGTTCACTAACCTTCATATTTGAAAGTCTTTCTTCCTTTTTCATCTTTGAGTGCAGATTTTAAAGGGAGGCAGCCTACACCCATGTGGACTACATTGAAAGGTTGCCAAGCAGGCCTGAGCTACCTCCCTGTTTTCACAGAGTATTTTTGACATATCTCTCTGCCTGCCCAGCTGGGTGGGGGTGCTTTAAGAGCATATGGAGTTTCTTAAGCATATAGGAGAAATCAAATAATAATGTAAAAAATATTGTACAAGAGGTGGACCCTGTGTCGGCCCAATGTTTTTTAATAACATATATTGATTTTTTTTCCCCCCTCCCCCGACTCAAGTGACACTGCAAACAGAAGATTAAAATGTTTGAGTTTTTAATTTGCGGTCTCTTCTCCCTCGCCCCCTTCCAGGAATCCGCTTCCACTTCTAAGGGAGTATAAGCTATTAATAAAGGGGAATTCAGTACAGTTGTATGACCTGTTGTATGCCTGCACTGAGCTATATAGATAAGGGCTAGAAATATTAATTCGAGCCACTGAATTTGACCACATTGTTCTTTCAGATCAAACTGAATCTGACTTTTCTCCTTTGCCGTTGAGAACGTACATATTCCATGTCCTCTGTATAGTCTCAGTTAATAAGGTTATTTAGCACAAAGTGCAGCTTCGGCAGGAGAGCTGCTTTTTGCTCAGTGAACTCAGACTACCATGTTTTACCTTCTTTTGTTCAATAAAACTTTAAACTGCAATTATTCAGCCTAAGATACCTCATTAATGTTGTTTGGATTTTCTGCCTCAGCCTCACTGTTGCCAGGGATACACGTTGCGTATATCTGTGTGGGTAGATTAATTTGCTAGGAAACCAATGCACAAGTGGTCTCAGATGGGCACTTTGACCTACTTTCAAGGAACTGTTTTGGACATACTTGTCTATTGTAATTTTAGGGATGGAAAACATGGAAATGATGTCTGAACAATTGTGCATAGTGAGCTAATATTTAAATGTTCTGCAGTACAAATGTACTATACAGTGATCTTTATTGGTTCTAACAGTCATTTGCTTTAAAGGTTTTTTTAAAGTTCTAGCTTGAAATCAAATGAAATTAAAATACAGGGCAGATAATCACAGATGTTAGTCACTTTTGATTATCTAAACCCAGAGTCCTCATTAGTGTTTCTTTCTATCATAAAATGCACAAGAGTTTGTATTAATTGCTTTAGCAGATATCTGGAGATGGGTGTTTACATTATTTAACTTATTTTATTATGGTAACTACTTCCAGTTACAATATAAGTTTTAGTAGCATGTTTTCCCACAAACAATATTGGGTTTCAACCTCAAATCTTCTAATGGCTAGTGTTTGTTTCTCTCTGATGGCATTTAATTGGAAGTGTCCTTCACTCATTATGCTAGAGACTTTTATCACAGGTTTAATATTTTAACATTTTAAAGAAAAGTGGTTCTTCCTAAAAATGTTTTTGAACTCTGCACTGGTATGTGGTGTTACCAGAGATTATTCTGCATGGGAATGGAAGATGGAATACTCTTGCAAAATATTTGACCTATCCAAGATTAAATAAGCATAGATACAAGATATATATTGTTCCACTCATAGGAAACTGAAGAGGCGAAAATATTGCTGTCACTTTTATATAGGTATTTAACATATGTTTCATCTGTTTTTAGTTTGAATGCCAACCAACATATGATACAGGTCTGTGTCATTTTTACTTTAGTTGGACTATAAAGGTAATCCTCCTAGAAGGAGAGATGGAAAATTGTATTGGATGATTCAAAAATAGGTTTGATTTCTGAATCCTTGGCCCACTTGTTGAGAGTTGGAACTTAGCCATAATGCTCTGCATTCTGAAGATGCTCATGGCGGAAAGACCCTCTTTGAAGCTTCAGGAAGACATTCTCCAAAGGAAGCTGTGCCGCTTTCCTGTCTGAGAGCAGCCCGGTAACTGGAACACAGCAACTTTCAGCTTCTGCCTTTTTTTCATGACCGAATGTTATACTCCTTAAATGCTTGTTTTGAATTTCTGCAGCAGTG
This sequence comes from Apalone spinifera, assembly GCA_030068395.1. NCBI lineage: Eukaryota > Metazoa > Chordata > Testudines > Trionychidae > Apalone > Apalone spinifera. Next base: position 2,429,874 of record JANRFK010001158.1, on the reverse strand, counting down.
CTGGATGTTTATAGGATAATGGATTAGACTTGTGTCTAAATGAAATGCTTCTCCTTTTGGATTCTTTTCCTGGTGTATTTACGACTAAACGATACCACCACACAGTGCAATCATTTCAGATCTGTTCGCCAGATTAAAAATAAATCTCAAAGTCTCGATGAAGATGGCAAATAGTTTTTTTGTACTGCTGCGCTGTTGAATAACCAGAGAGTTGATTGCATCTCTTTGCACGATAGCTGGCAAGAACCTCAGTCTGTGACTCTACAAGGAATTATGGGAAGCTAGTGCCAGGAGAAGGCTGTTATCCCTCTGCTTTCGAGGAGCGATTGTGAGCTGCCATGGTGTTCAGTGCTCACAGTACACAGGTGATGCCCAGCTCCTTTTATAGAAAATGTTAAAGGTAACATCTTCCAGTTGTTGCAGTACCAAAGCGAGAAGAGTAACTGAATGCAAAGCTGGCACGTACATTGAGCAAGCTGCAAGGGATGTTAAGGGGACAGCTGGAAGAGCCGTGGTAATCTCTAACCCTCAAAAGCCAGAGGTATCTGTCTTCCGGCCATTAAGGCACTTTGTAATCTCACCATCCAACTGGACTGTCCTGTCTTGGTTCCCAAACAGCATTCCTAGCAACAGTTACTTTTGTCCATTTATAGCTGGTCCGAAGAGTGTTGCTACTTTCTCTGATACCATGTGTTTGATTTGCAGGCTTGACGATTCTAAAACACTATACACAAGGAGGACAACAGCTTTACAATAAATCCAGCTGTTTGAAGTTGCTGCTCTCTTCCTACAGAATAAGGCAACAGGAGCAGTTCCCCTCAGTGCTCCTGTATTACAGGTGTTCCCTGTGGAATCCCGTACTGAAGTCGATATTCTGGCCCTAGGGGTCGAAGCCATTGATAGGCAGTGCCTCTGACATGACACTTCTCAACCGTGGCATTCCTTTGGGGTAATGGAACTATCAGCTGCAAGTGTGCAACTTCGGACTGCTGGAAACAGAACTTTCATTGGCTGATCCTTCTCTTCCATGCCCCCACTCCCCACATTGCTGGAGATTAGTGGCTCTGAATTGCTCGCTTTTCACAGGACAAAATGGAGGAATCTTGTCTTAGTCATAGCTTTCCCACAGCAAAAATAGAAAATCTCCCATCTTGTCTGGGAAATGGAGGCAAGAACTCCAGTGTGTTGATTGGACTGGTGGGTGGGATGTTGCATTGTGGTAGTTCTGGCTCTGTTGGTCTAGACACTGTTCTCTCACATGCAGAAAATCCCTTTCCCAAATTGTTCAATATGATTGCATGGTGAACCTCACCCTAAGGTAAAGCAGTACAATACCCCATTGAGTGCAGTATAGATTCCTGGCCTAAATTTATTAGGGATGGTCTTGTGTGGAGACCATCCAAGGCAGAAAGGTACTCCTGATCTTGGAACGTGTCATGAAATGGACAGATGCTGTGGTAGTTGATGCTAAAAGACTGAAGATAATGAAGTAGCTCCATGACTTCAAAAAGTTCAGTTGATTTTACTCCTCACTGCCCATAATTTCTAGTAACCTATTTATCAGGAGTGCTGCATAGCTGTACTTGTTGACAGTTACTGGTGATCCTGTTGGTGCATTTCTATTAGTTGAGATCAAGAGGAGTCGCTGCTGCTGCTGCTGCTAGTAAGGAATGATGGCATTGAAATCTTTATAGGACCCAGCCTTTTGGTGTTCAGACCACGACACACATTCATCAAACTCTTCTTCCCACCTTGTTCTAAATAGGCATCCCCTAGACCACTGCTGTCATCTTTGTTCAAGCCTGATGACTGATTTCATATGAGAAATGTCTTCTGCTTGGAGAGGTTAACCTGTATCCAAATGAGTCTGCTTTGTTTTCTGAATTAAAACAGACCTAACCTATATTCATTGTTCTCTTAATACTTTTCCATCTTCTGTTTCTGGAAAGTGCACCAAAATTTGTAAAAATGTCAAGACTTGCATAATTTGGGAAGGACTGAAGGGCAAAATGCACCACTACTGATAAGTAACACCTCACAGTTTTCGTAAGAATAAACTTCGGAAAGTTAAAGCATCTGATCCTATCATAACTTTCAGAACTTGGAAGTCAGCTGTGTAAAACAAGCGGTCTTGATTCAGCATTGAGTGTTTATTGAACAGTTGATATTTGCTGATCTTATTGCAGGAAAAATACTGAGTCTTAGAACTCTGCTGGCTTGCACCTTGCTGAGTCAATCATACTTAAAGCATTCACCTGATGTAAGCTCTCCTTTCCGGAGATGTCTCATCTCTGCAAGAATCAGGCCTGCTGTAGATAGTGCTTACGTTTGAAAGCACTTTACTGCATGTTTAATTAAGCACTGTAGTTAATTATAGTTTCTATTTGCTTATTTACCTGAAAATGCAGGAGAACAATAGTTTCTTAAATGTAGCTGTGATCAGAAAAAATCTTACGTAAAAATACATCATTTGTATTTGTAAGGACAAAATCTGGAGTGTACAGTTACCTGCTTTGCTTGGCGACAAAAATGCATTTCCTACTCATGTCTGTACCTAAGTTCCCGCTAAGCTGCACAGCCGTGCAACAGCCTATTAAGTTCTGCACAGGTGCTCAGGGCTGCAGTGGGAAGATTCCTCTCCTCTCACTCCACCCCCAGCCCAGCCCACACCTGCTGCAGCGAGGAGACCCATGCTGACCCCAACCCAGCCCCTAACAGCTGGGGGAGAGGTGCCTGTTCTCCCAGCCCAGGTGCTACTGTGGAAGGGAGCGGGGCAGAGAGCTGGGGGAAGTCCTCTCTCTCTCTCTCTCTCTCTCTTTCTCCTTGCCATACCCCCAGGGCAGTCTGCACCCCAAACCTCTCATGCCTGGCCCCATCCCAGAACCCACACCCCTAGCTAGAGCCCTGACCCCTTCCACACCCAGCCCTGAGCCCCTAATCTGTGCCCCTCCCAGAGCTTTGAGATTCTCACACACACACTTCAGCCCTGAGCCCTCATTGCCGGCTCCACCTCAGAGCCTGCACCCCTAACTAGAGCCTCACCTCTCCACTCTCCAACCTTCTGCCCCAGCCCTGTCACATGAAATGATGTGCACCATATTGGGGCACATAACACAATTATTTCCTCACGTGCGAGGGGATTCTGGTCAGTACTGCAGAACCTGCATCGTGATGGAAAAGTGAGCCTGCTCCGGGAATCCGACCTTTCCTGCTTGTCTGCCCCGACTCACCAGGTGATCATTGGCATTTAATCGTCCAGGACCTCTTTAACCCTGCTGTAAGCTAGAGGTCCTATCAGCCACCTGCCAAGAGTCTTCTGAGGCCTAATGGCTGTAAACTGCCCTGAGTCCTCCAGTGAAGGGCACTCAGTAGGCTGTTTGTTTGGGATGATGATTTGGTTTATTTCATCCATTAGCTAGGTTAAGTGAACGTCCTACCTTACTGCGCAGCCCCCATCTTCAGTCTGCCTTCCACCACGCCCACTGCTTCTGGTGTACCATGGAGAACGCCCCAGTAACCTCCAGTTTCCATCTTCAACAGGACGTCTTGTCTCGTTTCTTCTGTTTGTGAAGATGCTGCCTATAGTAGGAATGGACAAAGGGCTCTTCTGAAAGGGTTAGATAACCAGGTGGTTGGTGTATTTTCAGGGGATGGAAGAGTCTGTTGCCTGGGAAAGTTGCTGGTTAATTTACACCTCATCGAGGCGCATGCCTCCCCGCCCAAGCAGTCACACGCTGGCTCTGTGTGAGCTAGTGTGCTACAAATAGCAGAGTGAACCTGAGTGATGCCGGGTGGCGACATGGGCTTCCACCCAAATATGGACCCTGACGGGCTTGTGCTTTGAATCTCAGCCCAGGCTGCCATGTCAACACTGCAAATTTCAGCACTCTAGATCACGTCTGGGCACACGAGCTGGGAGACTTGCTGTCAGTCTGCACGCTAGGCCTCGAATGGAGTTGACCCTTTGATTAGACGTATGGCTGCTCCGGTTCTTGACTTGGGGTCCTGTTGAAGCTGTTGCTGCTTTTTGTTTCTCTGATTTCAGCCGTGCCTCTTTCTGATCTGTGGTTGGCCTTGAAGCTGCAGTTGGTCCTTTCCGATCTAGACTTGACGGAAACCTCCATGTGTCTGCTTACTCCAAAGACAGGTTCCTGTAATGTAATCTAGCGAGGGTTACTTGGGAAAGCATGCCGACCTTCTTTGGAAGAGCATCCTCACTGAAGGTGTCCTGTAGATATAAGCAGCTCTGTTAACAGAGGAACGCTTCTGGAGTGTTTATAGACAGATGATGGCGACCATTGTGACCAAGATACTGACAAGCAGCTAGCAAATTTGGATGTCCAACCTGAAATGTATTAAAGGATCTGGTTTTCAGAGGGAGGTGTTCACCTGCACTTTGTAAACCTCCGTCCCAGTTGGTGGTGTGTCAGGTTTATTTTCCTCTTAATTCCTCTTAATGAGTTTTATTTTTAATTATCCCTGTAGTACACCGATGACACGAGACTCAAAAACCCAGTACATCAGTGCCTCTTCCCTTGGTATCTCTAGCACTCGGGACAATTGCTGTGTTGTACTGCACGTGATCTGACACAACTGGATACCTGAGCTCAAGTGCAAATCACTATTTCCATTGCGCAAACCTGTGGAAGTTTTGCCTCTCAAAGGCACAGCTGGCATGGTAACATCAGAAGCGAGAGACACCAGCATGACCCCCCACACACACGGGTGCACACACATCCATTCTTGGCCTACCTATTTTTGCAGCTGCATCTCCAGTGGCATTAGGCAGCTGCAGAAAGTTTATTTAACTAGAACTGTCATCTGATCCCTCCCAGTTGTTGCAGGGTGAGCTGTGTTTACTGTCAGGGGCAGTTTCCTCTGGGCTCCTGTGAAAGCGGTTACATAGCTGATTGTTTCCACTGACTGTACAGATGCTGCATTTCATTTAATTGGGTTTTCAGTGACACATTTATCTTGTATTCCTGCCATTTTAATTTCTGTCTAAAATGCATTTTTTCCTCATCTTAGCAACTGGTTACTGTAGCTCCTCAGAGTGCCCATCGCTAAGATTCGTATTTCTGCTATGGAACAGTGCTCCCGTTTGAAGTCTGTTGTAGAAGGTAGGGCCTTTGCAGTTAGCTGGGGAGCGTCAGAGGAGACAGAGTTCTACTGCACCCAATCTTGCAGGGGAGAGGGTCAAGTGATCTAAATCTTCTCAGGAGGCCGTATGCTCATCGGATAGCCTGGCTTCCCTCGGCCACTGCTTTGCCTGTGTGAAAACTTGGCCGGGGACGAGTTGGTGTTGGGTCGTCCTGCCTTCTTGCTTAATCGGCCAGTGTGTCAAAACATGAAAGGAGAACAAGCTTTTGCATGCTAATCCAGATGTGGGCAGCCTTCCCAGATGTAGAGCTGCCGTAGCAATTCATTTCCTAAAGCACTGCTCCAACCTGGGGACATAGCAATCCTTTTAAAAGCATTTAAAGCCAATCCCATTTCTGGTGCATCATCCCCTGTATCTAGCTGTCCCCAACGTACCCTGTACCTGCTGGTACAGCCTTCCAGTGTGCCACAGGGATTCCGTAGGGCTATTCAGGGAAAGTGATCGGGAAACCATTTCAACCGTTACTTAGCATTTATCCCAGCAAGCATCGAGATGTGGAGGGCACTCTCCCAACTCCTCAGGTGAAGTCTCCTGTTCCTGAAAAGTCTGTGCGAAGGCCGGGATGAGCTAACTAGGATGAAACATCCAAAGGGGCACTTTGGTAGCAGCAAAATACAATAAAAATCAACATCGAGTCACAGGATTGACCCTACTGAACAGGCCAGAGGAATGTTTCCTCTACCAGTGCTGATCTTGGGTGAAGGGTATTTGTAAATGACATCCAATCATTGCTATAAACAACAACATCTGCGCAAAGCTCTGTCCGGGCACAGAGTCTGTAACTATAAGAACCCCGGCAGGTGACTTCTAGGCCAATATGCAACACTTACATTCCTTGACAAGAATATATTCTGCAGTATCTGACAAGTGCTTGCAGGCAAGAGCAACACCTATTTTTCCAGTTGAATATTTCATGAAACTTAAACTGACCCTTCTGGAACAAATAAACAAGTTATCACGTCAGTCGTGCTCTGAGTGGCTAAAACCACTGAGCCGCATACACGAATTTATACCCAATACTGCTGGAAGGGAATTGCTTTCCATAGTTTTGTAACCATTTTTCCCCCCTCCCCGCTAAGTTAGTTTTCTGCATTTGCTGTCACAGATCTGTTTGAGGTTAATGTAACTGGCAGAGACGGTGTCAATGGTTGGGATATCTGGTTTTGAGCATGGCCTCCTTTGAGTTTCTGTACAGGCCTTTTAAAGCTGTGGTGGTTTTTCTGTTTTTCCTTGCCACAGAAAAGGGTGGGTCAGTTTTTAACATCTTCATCAGCAAGTGGATTCCATCAGCAGTTGTGCAAGGGGAGGGGATGCTATTTTAGGGTTTCTCTGAAGCTGTTAAATGTATCCTTTAGTAACTCGGGTGGTCTCCGTTTGGCTTGCCATAAAATAGAGCTGAGAGCACAAAAGTCAACATTGAATTCCTCCGAGAGCTGTGGCACCTTGCTGCCTGGTTTAGAGTAACAGTGTTTACCAGTGAAGCAGGAAAACTAAAATTCTATATACCGGTCTCTCCATCGATGACTGGAACATCCTAATGCCAATGGCCAAGCCATGTTCCTGGCTAATGACACCAGGAAGCTGAATGAAATGAGTGTTGGTGCATTAAACCACCCTACCAGCGGAGACCGTTTACATTTTCACCTTTGCGTAACTCAGTTCTGCAGTAGCGGTGTGAATGAAAATCCTGGTGTAGAGGCTTAGAGGGAAGAGCTCCCTACCACAGTCAAGCATTTATTTTGTCTACCTTACCTTCCATAGAAATAACTTTTCCCAGACAGTGCAAACCAAATCTGAGGCAGGAATCTTCTTCATATAAAGATCAGAAAATGAGTTTTCCTTGGTGGGAGATGAATGCTAATTTTCAACATTCTCCATCAATTTGTCATTTTTCACCATTACTTCCTAGGGTCTTAAACATCTCATTCCAGTAGTTGATATGATTTACTCTAGACACTTAATTTTTTTAATCAGTATCAAATTAAGACCAGTAGTTGGTCTTTCCGAAGTACTGTATTCCATGAACAGATGTGCAGTCAGTTCAGTTACCCTTGTCTTGCATGAGAGTACAACAGAAACCCTGATTGTTCTTAAGGAACAGTGTTTGTCTTTTTCCTGTGTATGCTGGCTATTTGGAGTTTGTCTAACTTGACAGAACTTCCGGGAAACTTCACTCACTTGTCAGTGATGGCACATGACACATGGTAGTTGACAGGCTGCCGCTTCATAAGAACAGCTGCACTGCATCAGACCAAAGGTTCATCTCGCCTAGTGTTCTATCTGCCCATAGTGGCCAACGCCAAGTGCCCCAGAGGGAGTGAACAGAACGGAACCATCAAATGATCCCTCCCCTGTCGTCCATTTCTAGTCTCTGTAAAACAGAAGTTAAGGACGCCGTTCCTAACCATCCTGGCTAGTGGCCATTGATGGACCTAACTTCCATGAATTGATCTATTCTTTTTTGAACCCAGTTAAAATCCTGGTCTTCACATCCTCTGGCAAGGAGTTCCACAGGTTGACTGTGCTATGTGAAGAAAAGCTTCCTTTGGTTTGTTTTAAACCTGCTACCTATTAATGTCATTTGGTGACCCCTAGTTCTTATGTGAGAACAAGTAAATAACTTTTCCGTATTCACTTTCTCCATACCTGTCATGTTTTTGTAGACCTCTGTCCTATCCGCCCTTAGTCTCCTCTTTGCTAAGCTTCAAAGTCCAAGTCTCTTTAGTCTCTCTTCATATGGGACCCATTGCAAATCCCTAACCATTTCGTTGCCCTTTTCTGAACTTTTTCCAAGGCCAAGGTCTCCTTTTTGAGACCTGCTGTCTGGAGGCAGATGAAACGGCAGCTTCAGAGGATTCCTGCTCCCTGTTCTCTGATCCTTCCTGCCAATCCTGATTTTGCCACCTAACATCGAACGTGGGTCCCCGGGCATTGCCCAGTGGACTTTCATCTCGCAGTTTGCTGAACCCAGCAATAGACCTGCTGCACATAAGGAAAATGGCAAGGAAGAGCTTTGATGTTCTAGGCACTTTGGTTCCTGGATGTCAGACACACACGGTGGGTAAAGTGATTTTTTTTTTTTTAATTCAACCAACTTCTGTTGGTGAAAGAAAGGCGCTTTTAAGTTTACCTGTGGACATAGAGCTCTTCAGGCCAGCAGAGCTCTGTGTTGCTCAAACGCTTGTCTTTCTCCACCAGAAGTTGGTGCAATAAAACACACAACTTCACCCACCTTGCCTCTCATGGGGAAAAAGACCAAGCGACTGTCCTAACCTTAGCTCCTGTTTCTGAGCAGGGAGCTTAGGCCGCTGCAGAGAGGAGATGGGTTCATGCTGGCTTTTACTAACGTGATACGCTCTGGGGTGGGACATTGGTTTACCTACCGCAGAGTCCGCCCAGCGTTGTGCAGTGTGGCCAAGCTGATTTCTGACTGATGAGAGATTGCTAAGTCAGCCAGATGACTTCTGGATGTCTCCCTACCAGTTAGTGGCCAAGGAACGACTCTCCCACGCTTTCAGGTTATGGGCTCCAGGGGTTTTGGCAAGTGGCATTTAACAGCTACAACAACTATCTACATCCATATATAGTAGCAATTACATGGAAATTCATCTGGGCGCACATAAGAGCAGAGCCCCTTCTCTGCAACAAACTGAGGCTTCCTGGAGAGATTTTTACCAAAATGTAAATGGGTCTTTTCCCCTACATGCTTTTCCTGAAGTGCTGCCCAGGTTATGGGAAATACAAATATACGTTTCAGTGGGCGCTGAGTTTAACAAAGCATTATGCTGTAGATAGGTAATCAGGGGAGGAAACAGGACCCCTGCTCTGCTACTGACTTGCTGTGTGGCCTTGGGCCAGTTTCCCCCACTATAAAATAGGGATGACATGCCCCATTCTTTGTGGCATGCTTTCTGATCTGAAAGCGTGTACATACGCTAACATCATGTTAAGAATTGATTATCCTCACTTGACTTGAGCTCAGCCGGGAGCCAGGAACAACTGCGTCCTGTGAATGCGTGTCCAAAGCCTTCCACAAGTGGGATGTGCTTGAGGTCCAAGATTTATAGCAAGTTGTCTGAGGGTTCGTATGTGTGTAATTGTTCTCCCTACACTTTGGGCTATGTGGACAGTTCTCTCTGCCGCATGGCATTGTAGGTCCGAATCCTGTCTCCACAGACTTCCATTCGTTTTCTTCTGGATGAGCTTGTCAATAGTTTAATAATCTAGTATAATTAGCAGTCCAGTCTTGGCATCGCTAGTATAGCTCCATTTTTCTCACTGCCTCAGTCTGATGAGTGAGAGGCCCATATTCCACTTGTATAACGTGTCTATAGAGATGGTGCATGTGTGATAGATTTCATCTCCGACTGCTTCCATTACTCCTATGACTGGCTTTGGCCGGTGTCTCTTATACCTGGTCCCATCTTTATTTTCTCTCTACATGAGACGGTTGTTTAATGTGACAAGGCAGGTGAGTTTTGTTTATGGAATATGTTGACAAGAGCATGAATTCATCCCAGCACTTGTGTAATTGTTCTCTTGAAATTGCCTGGGCTTTTATTTCATGACTTCACTTATCTGAGCCATTAGTTATCATCTTTGAAAAATTATGGAAGACAGGAGAGATTCCAGAAGACTGGAAAATAGTAAATCTAGTGCCCATCCATAAAAAGGGAAATAAAAACAACCCAGTAAATTAGACCAGACAGCCTAATTTCTGTGCCAGGAAAGATAATGGAACAAGTAATTAAGGAATTCATCTGCAAACATCTGGAAGAAAATAAGGTGATAGGTAGCAGGCAGCATTGATTTGTAAAGAACAAATCATGTCAAACCAATCGGATAGCGTTCTTTGATAGGATAACGAGTTTTGTGGATAAGGGAGAAGTGGTAGTTGTGGTATACCTAGACTTTAAGACATTTGATACGGTCTTATCAATAAACTAAGCAAATACAACTTAATGGAGCTACTATCAGGTGGGTGCATAACTAGTTGGATAACCATTCTCCAAGAATAGTTATTAACGGTTCACATTCATGCTGGAAGGGCATAACAAGTGGGGTTCTGCAGAGGTCTGTTTTGGAACCAGTTCTGTTCAATATCGTCATCAATGATTTTATTGGCATAGAGAGGACACTTATTACATTTGCAGATGATACCAAGCTGGGAAGGTCATAATTGAAAATGATCTGGACAAACTGGAGAAATAGTCTGAGGTAAACAGGATGAAGTTTAATAAGGACAAATGCAAAATACTCCACTTAAGAAAGAACAATCCGTTTCACACATTCAGAATGGGAAGCGACTGTCTAGGAAGGAGTCCTGCAGAAAGGGATCTAGGGGTTATAGTGGACCACAAGCTAAACATGAGTCAACAATGTGACACTGTTGCGAAAAAAGGAAACCTGATTCTGGGCTGTATGAACGGGAGTGTTGTAGCAAGACACAAGAAGTCATTCTTCTGCTCTACTCTGCGCTGAGTAAGCCTCAGTTGGAGTATTGTCCAGTTCTGGGCACCACATTTCAAGAAAGATGTGGAGAAATTGGAGAGGAGAAGAGCAACAAGAATGATTAAAGGTCTAGAGAACATGAGCTATGAGGAATGACTGAAGGAATTGGGCTTGTTTAGTTTGGAAAAGAAGAATAAGGGGGGACATGAGAGCAGTTATCAAGTATCTAAAAGGGTGTTATAAGGAGGAGGGATAAAAATTGTTCTCCTTGGTCTCTGAGGATAAAACAAGAAGCAATGGGCTTAAACTGCAGCAAGGGAGGTTTAGATTGGACATTAGGAAAAAGTTTCTACCTGTCATGGTGGTTAAACACCGGAATAAATTGCCTAGGGGGGTTGTGGAATAAGAACATAAGAACGGCCGTACTGAGTCAGACCAAAGGTCCATCTAGCCCAGTATCCTGTCTGCCGACAGTGGCCAGCACCAGGTACCCCAGAGGGGATGGACCGAAAACAATGATCAAGCGATTTGTCTCCAGCCATCCCTCTCCAGTCTCTGACAAACAGAGGCCAAAGACACCATTTTATCCCCTGGCTAATAGCCTTTTATGGGAACAAGTAAATAACTTTTCCTTATTCACCTTCTCCACACCACTCATGATTTTATAGACCTCTATTATATCCCCCTTCAGTCTCCTCTTTTCTAAACTGAAAAGTCCCAGTCGCTTTAACCTCTCCTCATATGGGACCCGTTACAAACCCCTGATCATTTTAGTTGCCCTTTTCTGAACCCTTTCCAAGGCCAAAATATCTTTTTTGAAGTGAGACCACATCTCTACACAGTATTGAAGATGTGAGCGTACCATAGTTTTATACAGGGGCAGTAAGATATTCTGGGTCT
>JANRFK010001158.1:2407637-2418262 GCA_030068395.1 Apalone spinifera | reverse complement strand
TTCTATTTATCTCACTAGGATTGGACTTCTGCTTCTTAAAAGATGCCTTTTTGTTCTTCACTGCTTCTTTTACATGGTGGTTAAGCCACGGTGACTCTTTTTTCGGTCTCTTGCTATGTTTTTTAATTTGGGGTATACATTTAAGTTGGGCCTATATTATGGTGTCTTTAAAAAGTTTCCATGCAGCTTGCAGGGATTTGGCTCTAGTCACTGTGCCTTTTAATTTCTGTTTAACTAACCTCCTCATTTTTGTGTAATTCCCCCTTTTGAAATTAAATGCCAGGGTGCTGGACTGCTGAGGTGTTCTTCCCTCCACAGGAATGTTGAATGTTATTATATTATGGTCACTATTCCCAAGCGGTCCTGTAACAGTTATTTCCTGGACCTGATCCTGAGCTCCACTCAGGACTAAATTAAGAATTGTCTCTCTATCACTGGAGATATTTAAGAACAAGATGGATATACATCTATCAGGGATGATCTAGATGTTACTGGGTCCTGCTGTGAGGGCAAGGGACTGGATTCAATGACCCCTCACAGTCCCTTCCAGTTCTAGTGTCTCATGAATCTATTTTATCTGGTAAAGAACTGTTTATCAATAGTTGGGGTTGTGGAATCCTTGTTCTGATTATTGTCCTCACTTTACTATTGTGTCTGTCTGGTTTGTAATTGTTTGTCTGCTGTATAATTAATTTTGCTAGGTGTAATCAACTAAGGTGGTGGGGTATGATTGGTCAGTTAATACTGTTACAGTGTTAGGACTGGGTAGTAAAATTATACTAAAATAATTGATTACGGTCTAGCTAAGCAGGGCTCAAGTTTCACTACATAAACTGAGGTCCAAGGAGACCAGCAGGAAAGGAACAGAAGGAGGAGTGATGACCTGGGAGAAGAACTCACCTCCAAGACCAGAGCTGCCAGGACTCCTTGGCACGACCGTGACATGCAGCAACCAGGATCCTGAGAGACTGACCATGCTTGGCCCCCAGGGGAAGTCTTCCTGCCTTGCTCAGAATTGGTGAGCATGGCCCTGTGTGTTTAGCATGTGTGTTCTCCTTGCTTGAGGGTTGTCAATAAAGAGAGAGTAAGGATATTATTGTGTAAGGCTCTTCGAGGGGTAAAAGCTCCTGCAGACCGACCTGCAGGGCGTTATGCCCTGAGCCCTAGGAATTGGGGAAGGGTGGGTGTTTACATTAGCAGGGTTGCACCTTGAGCCCTGGGAACTGGGTGAAGGTGTGTGTCCCTAGAGCACGTGAATGACAAATCTGTGTGGGTGCCAAAGCTACCCATATGCTGATCGGTGACCAAGCACAAGAAGATCTAGCCCTGTTGAAAATCTAAATGGCAGAAGTACTGTGCTAGGGAGAGCCCCAGCCCCGATGGGAATCCTATTTCCTGGTTAATGTAAGTTCATGTCAGATACTCAGATTCCACCCTTGGAGGTTTTGTGTTTGGTTTGGCTTGTTTTGGGCACTCAGGAGGGAGAGCTGATGTGTGCCCCCTTCTGTCTTGGGCTGTTCCAAACCACACCATTCCAGTGGTCGGTCTTCCCATGTCCTACAGACTGTTTCAAATACTGTGCAGTAGCTCTCGGGGAAAAAGGGAAGAACTTGGCTTGTCTGCTGTTGGTGGCAGGAAAGTCCCCAGTAACACTTTTAAGGGTGCCCATGGTGGCATCTCCATTTCAGATGTTTCTTCCCGCTCCTGGGCAAGCCCGTTGTACCAAGCCGTGGTTTGTTTTTAACCAGTTGGATAAATCTCTAATACCTGCTAGTGGGCAAGGGCAGCGGCGGCTGCTCCGTCTCCGGGGCAGATGTGGCCCCTGTACCTGGTGTCTACCTTTCTCGGCTGTGTTGCTTTTCATGAGTAGGCGCATTGCTTGCAAGTGGAAGGTCCTGTGCGTCAGTGAACTTCACTAGGCCTTGTGGGGGTGCGGTTACCTTCTGCTTATCCTGAAAGCTGTGTCTCCGTAAGAACAGCAGACTGGGTCAGACCCAAGGGTCCATCCAGCCCAGTGTCCTGTCGGCCCACAGCGGCCAGTGCCAGATGCCCCAGAGGGAGTGAACAGAACAGGGAATCATCACATGATCCCTCTCCTGTCAGCCATTCCCAGCTTGTAACAGAGGCCAGGGACACCATTCCCACCCACCCTGGCTAACAGCCATTGATGGACCTAACCTCCATGAATTTATCTAGTTCTTTTTTGAACCCTGTTCAAGTCCTGGTCTTCACCACATTCTCTGGCAAGGAGTTCCACAGATTGACTGGTCTGTGTGAAGAAAAACTTCCTTTTGTTTGTGTTAAACCTACTACCTATTAATTTCATTTGGTGACCCCTAATTCTTATATTATGGGAACAAGTCAATAACTTTTTGTGATTCACTTTCTCCATACCAGACATGCTTTTACAGACCTCTATCCTATCCTCCCTTAGTCTCCTCCTTTCTGAGCTGAAAAGTCCCCGTCTTTTTAATCTCTCTTCATATGGCAGCCATACCAAACCCCCAATCTTTTTTGTTGCCCGTTTCTGAACCTTTTCCAATGCCAATATATTGGGGGGCGGGGGGCGGTTTGAGATGAGGACATCTGCACACAATTCAAGGTGTGGGCGCACCATGGATTTCTATAGAGGCAGTACGATATTCTGTCTTATTCTTCTGTTTTTTTTAATGGTTCCCAACATTGTTTGCTTTTCTGACGGCTGCTGTACACGCAATGGACGTTTCCAGAGAACTATCCCACAGTGACTCCAAGATCTCTCTCTCGTGTGGTTAATAACTAACTTAACCCCCATTCTTGTGTGTCTCCGAATTGTCTGGAGTTCCGTACACGCAGTCACAACAAGCTGCACTTTGCCGCGTCTTTGGCTCCGAGTCCCACGACTGTGCAGAAAAAACGCTCAGCGGCTAGTAAACTGACTTTTATTTTAAAATGTCCCAGCTCGTTAACAAAAGATGCACCAGAAAACAAAGGCGCAGATGGGAGGAAAAAGAGATGCAGCTAGTTTTTAAAACCACCCAAGAACAAGGCCTAGTCCTGGAGGCCAAGGCCTATACACCGGTTCTCTCCATGAAAGATGCATTTGGGGGTGCAGAAATGCCTAATGGCTGCTCCGAGTCAACACAACAGCTCTTCAGAACTCCTGCTTTGCCAGATGCGCCTGTGTGTGGAAAAGCTAAGCACAAATCACTGTTTCCCCCCGGCTACTGTAACTCCATAGGAGCGAGATGCTGCTGGAAGGAAAAGCCTTGTCCAACTAGGAGAAATTCCACCAGCAGTTTGTGCGCGTTCCTCGGTTTGCATGCACATGGCAGTCCTGGAGGGACGTAAGGGAGGCGCAGGTTAAGAAAGCCAGCAGAACCGGTCGGGTAATTAGTCCGCTTCAGAATTATCTAGGTTATTTCCAGCCGACATGTAATCGGGTCGGCACCAGGCTCAGTAAGAGCTGCTTTGAGACGTTCCAAGAGGCATTTTAAAGAAAACGAGGCCATAATTGTCAGTTGCATCCATGGCTGAATGTAATACAATGCAAATAATTTATACATGCGTATTCTCATCACTAGCTGTCAGAGCCAGGGGGAAGGGGAAGGGCTATTACATTGTCAAATTAAATAATCTCACGCACATTTTGGCTGTTTCTTCCACTCACTGCACCATAAATGGACCTTCTAGTTCCTTTGATGCCTCTTCTGCAGGCTTTGTTGCTCTTCAAGATCAGGCAAATCGTGACTTTCTAGAGACTAGGACCGTCTTCATGGCTCCAGAGGGCTCCTCTGTAACGTGGGCCCCTGGCAGTGGCCCCGTCTGGGTCTTCTATGGCCTTGTCTCTGTGCAGAGCCGCTTGCTGGAGGTGCGGCGTCCTTGCGGCGTCCTTACAGCTTCGTTTCTCCCCACGGCTGTCTAAGCACTTCCTGGATCAGGGCCAAATCCTGACCAGCTCCCATGGCAGCAGCCCTGTCTTACTGCTAGGGGTTCCCCTCCCCAGACAGCTGCTTACCCCGGCTCGTGGCCGGCTTCGGGAGCACTGCTGTGCTTTAGACAGGCCCCCCGAGGGGTCTGGGAGCGCCATTAACCTCCTAACTGCTGCCGAACCCGGGCCTCCCCTGAGAGGAGTCGAGTCGGTTCAGCCTCGGCGCCCGGGAGACGCTGGTGTGCGCAGGGAGGCACAAATACCGACGCCGGATGCTTGGTCGCCTCTGCCCTCGCGCGTCCCCCTCTCCTCCCGTCTGCACCCCGCGTGCTGGTCTGTCTTCAGGGCTGCCGGCTGGCAGCGCCAGCCTCCTGCCCCCCTCAGGACAGTCCACGTCCTCCCTGCCCCACAGCTTGCGCCACGGGCTCAGGCCTTGGCAGAGCTTGTCGTGATTCAGGGGGAACCAAAATGTCTGAATTTCTGATGCGGCATCTGGCATCGAACGAGCGCCAGCTTCTCACTCGCAGCTCCGTGGGGGCGGCTTTTTTCCACAGCCTGGCCTGGTCTATTAAGTGTGTTTTGCTGCACAGAGGGATGGAAACCTTTGGCCTCCCTTATTCCTTGCCAGTGAGCTTACAGGGGCAGGTTAGACCTGGGCACACAGCACCAAGCTTTCCTGTCAGTCGGCCCATCTTGCGCCGGACTCTTCGCTGAGCCTGGGTCATTGAGAGTGACTGAATACGGTAACGTCTCCCCGCCGCTTGAGGGAAGGGACCCATGCAGCACCATTACCAATGGAGACGGAGGTGGAGTGCCAGCCGTTTTGTCAAGACGCGGTGGGCGCTCCCAAGGTACGGTGCCGACCTTGCTGTCTTTGGAATCCCCTGGGGTGTGGCTGCATGGAACGGTTCTTGTCCGCGCTCGCTGCACCGCCGTTGTCCCATCCGCTGAACCCCGTCCACCCGGGCCATTACGCTGCTGCCGTGTCGCTTCAGCCATCCCCGGCAGTAGCCGGACACGGCTCCACAGCGGGCTGACGCACGTTGGGCCTTCTCCCTGTGTGGCGACGGGTGACGCGGCTTCCAGCACAGTCGGTTGCCTCTCGTTAGGCTGACGGCGTGAGGAGCGGACTGCTCGGCGTTCTCCGTTAGCTGTGGGAGACGGCTGGCTGCTCCGGCAGCCGGCAACAGGCCGCCTCGCCATGCCGTTCGCCTGCGCTAGGCAACGGTGAGGTACTGAAGCAAACGGCCTCCGAGCGGCCTCCTCTTTCAACCCAGAGCGCGGGTCTCCGGGCAGCCGCGGGCCCTGCACACGCAACTGGTTGTACCTGCCCGACAGAGCTGCGTGGTGGGGCCTAGACCGGGCTTTTCCGACCTTTTTCCTCATGGCCCAGTTGAAAGTCATGGATGCCGCTACCCAGCAGAATGTGACTGGAGTGTGAGCTCCGGTGGTGGGGGGGAGCTTTGGGCTGCAGGAGGGGGCAGGGCTGGGGCAGGAGGGCTTCTCTCGAGTGGCTCCCGCTCAGCGGTGCAGTAGGGGTGCTAAGGCAGCTTCCTGCCTCTCCTGGCCCCACCGACCAGGCTGCCCCCAGATGTAGCCAGCAGCAGGTTCCCGGCCCATGGGGGAGAGGGGCTAGTGCTTGGGGGGGGGGGGGGCAGTGTGGGAAGCTCTGTGCACCCCTCCCCCCCCACCTAGGAACCAGGCCTGCTGCCAGCCACTTCTGGGGCACAGCGTAGTCTGTGGAGCCTGGACAGGCAGGTCTCTGCCTTTAGCACCCCCTCCTCCCCCCACTGCTCACCTGATCCCCCTGCAGCCCCGAGCCCCAGTGCCCAACATCCCACCCGCCAGTGCTGGGGTGTGCCTGGTGTTTGAAAACTGCCGGCTTAGGCAGCGGGGCCCACATTTCCCAAAGCGCCTTTGTCGGGACAGCGGGCACCCAAGGGGAGGAGGTGCCTGACTCCAGATGCATTGAAAGCCCAGATAATTCAGTTCCCAGTCAGGCCCTTTCCACACATCCTACTCAGGCCCACTGCAGAGGGGTGCCCGGGGTGCTGCCCCTCTGGAGATTGGGCCCTCGCTGCTAGCCAGGTGCCGGGCCGTGGCTGGGATCCCGGCTTTCCCTTCCCTCCGCTCTGCTGCAGCGACCCCTTGGCGTGGGTGTCCCAGCCGTGGGCTCAGTCTGTGACTGGTCAGCAGGGCAGGCATGGGCGGGGTGGGGGAGGGGAGGTCCCGACTGGGGCTCTCAAAACTTGCTGCCACTTCTGAAAATTGTTGCTGAACTAGTGCCCGTCTCCCCTGGCGCCCCTCGGTCCCGGCCCTGCGAGTCCCGGGGGGCTTCCCCTTCTGGGGTGGAGCAGCCCTAGATTTGGCTAAAGCCGCTGGGTGAAACAGCAACGTCCTGCGTCAGGACTCGAGCCTTCCGTTCCAGAGCTGTGCGCGGCCAGCCTGGGAGGGAAGCGCGAGGTGCTGGCCACCTCAGCCTCGCCCTGGGATATCCGTCATGGGGATGGATGGGCCCTATGCCCGGCAGCAGCTCAGGGCGGAGGGGGAGACGACCTTTTAGAGATGTGGTTTTGTTTTGCAATCTCCAGCACCGCCCGGCAGAAAGGGTTTTAAAGGAAACGTTCGAGGAAGGGCCCGTTGGCTCCTGCCGTAAATCCAGACGCCGACAGACCGTCGTTGGGCTTGGCCAATGCCTGGGAAGTGGCTTCCTTCCCCCTGGAACGGCTGTTGCGTGGGGTCGCCGCTCTGCTCCCAGCTCTGGCCGGTGCCGCCACTTCTTAACAAAGTCGATTCTTGCTGGCAGGAGCAGGGCTAGGGAGGGGCGCATGGGTGGGCATTAAGACCCAGCGGTGCCCCAAATTTTTGGGTGCCCCACGCATGCTGCTGCCAGGGCTTTGTGCTAGGTGAGCTCCTGCAGGAGGGCAGGATAAGGAGCTCACATAGCTGGCTTTCCAAGGGAGCTGGGCAGGCCCCGTGCCCATCCCTACTGTGTAACCAGCACCCCTAGTGTGCTTCACTGTCCCACTGAGTGGCACTTAGACCGCATACAGCGAGAGAGAAGAACAGGGGAGCTCTGCAGCCTAGGCTGGGAGCCAGCTGGCTCTATAGCTTAAGCTGCAGAGGTGCCAGGTTCAAACCAACCTGGTGGTGGCTACAACCGCATGCCCCAGCCCTGCGGCAGGACTGAGTCCCCCTGTAGCCTTGCTGGGTAGCGTGCCTCTGACCTTCCTCCCACATGCTGCTGGGCTTCAAAACCACAGCTGAGCCTCGTTGTTCCTGGCCACGTGAAAACAGAAGCTCCCTTCCACCTGCTTCTCCGGCAAGCCTGGCGTGAGGCCACGGAAGGGATCTGATGGACTCGTGAGGCTGCAGGTCACCAGGGAGGGGAGTTTGCTGCTGGAATCAAGTGGGACTCTTCTGAGTTGGAGACAGGAGGTTGGGGCGAGGGGAAGGAAACCCCAGAATCCATCCGTGGCTGCCACCGTGCTCAGTTTTACCGCGCGTGTCTTGGCCGTGAAAGACGACCTCCATTGAGCGAGCAGGAGCCGCGGTGCCATGTGACCTCTGCGCGGAACCGTGCGCAGTGTGACTTTCACATTCGCCGGCAATTGAAACGGGGGCTCTGGTGAACAATTGTGATTTAGACCGGCCATGTATTTCCCACAAGTATTTCCACTAGTAAAACATGAGGGCTTGGAAGGTCAAGGAAGCAAATGTGAGGGCGGCGGGGGATAGGTGGAGTCGGATCAAAATTAGCATCCAAATCCCACGTGCATTTGCACTAGGGCGTTTTGCTCAGACACAATGAACGACTGCCTCTGCCTTTCCAGGGTAAGGCCTCGCTGTGCAATCATCTGGCTGCTCGTTCGAAATGCTAATGCCAGGCCAGCAACCGCAGGCTTGCATCCCCCCACCGCGCACCACAATAGCGTATTTTGGACACGTTCTTTATACTTGGAAGCAAAGGCGCCCACGTCATTTTGGTTGGGTTTTAAATAACTCCAACGGCTCCCCGAGGCAAAAGTTTGCTTTTATAATTGCCAGTGAATGCCATCGCTCGGTGATATTTACTAGCTCTGCAAACAGCCCATTAGCTGGCATTTGACAGCCCGGATTAAATCTGCGGTTTCACTGAAAAACAACAACCAGAGGGGCTTCAAGGAGCTCAGGCCGCTGGTGAGGATGGGCAGGGACCTGTAAAAGGTATAAACAGTGTTACTGGGACAGCGTCTCCCCTCCCCACCCGAGACCCATCCTCTCTGGCTGTGCTTATCTCCTGCAGGGCAGGCAGGAACAACTTCATCGTGTTGCTGGACAGAGCTTCCAGCCAGATTTCTCCCCTTTGTTTCTCCTAGAAGCTCAGAAACAGGGTGTGAGTGCACCTGGGGGGCTAATTCCTGCTGCCACCTGGCTCCTTTTCCAGCCCTTCTCACACGTAGGTCAGGGGATTGCGAGGCCGTGCTCTCATTCGGCACGTTCCCGCGTGGGGCCGCAGGGGTTGGCGGGTCATACAGGGGGATATGATTGAGGTCTATAAAATCATGAGTGGTGTGGAGAAAGTGAATAAGGAAAAGTTATTTACTTGTTCCTATGATATAAGCAGTAGGGGCCACCAAATGAAACGAAACGAATGGGCAGCAGGTTTAAAACAAATAAAAGGAAGTTCTTCACACAGCGCATAGTCAATCTGTGGAACTCCTTGCCTGAGGAGGTTGTGAAGGCTAGGACTATAACAGGGTTTAAAAGAGAACTAGATAAATTCATGGAGGTTAAGTCCATTAATGGCTATTAGCCAGTATGGGTAAGGAATGGTGTCCCTAGCCCCTGTTTGTCAGAGGGTGGAGATGGATGGCAGGAGAGAGATCGTTTGATCATTACCTGTTCGATTCACTCCCTCTGGGGCACCTGGCATTGGCCGCTGTCGGCAGACAGGGTACTGGGCTGGATGGACCTTTGGTCTGACCCGGTACGGCCATTCTTATAGTCTGAACTGTTTTGGCGGCACAGAGAGGGAACTGTTTCACTCTTAATGAACTTTTCTGTGATGCGAGACTATAGAAGGGCTGGTTTGCCAGACTTTGGGTGTCAGCAGTGGGATGGATTGCACCCTAACAAGCTGGTGGATGACGCTAAGCTAGGGGGAGAGGTAGATATGTTGGAGAGCAGGGATAGAGTCCAAAGTGAAGATTGGGCCAAAAGAAATCTGAGGCAGTTCAACAAGGACAAGTGGAGATTTCTGCCCTTGGGACGGAAGAATCCCAAGCATTGTTATAGGCTGGGGACCGACTGGCTAAGCAGCAGTTTGGCAGAAAATGCTCTGGGGGTTACAGTGGATAAGAAGCTGGATATGAGTCAACAGTGTGCCCTTGTAGCCAAGAGGACTAATGGCTTATTAGGGTGCATTAGGAGGAGCATTGCCAGCAGATCCAGAGAAGTGATTATTTCCCTTTATTCGGCTCTGGTGAGGCCTCAACTGGGCCCCCTCCATTGCAGAAAGGGTGTGGATGCATTGAAGAAAGTCCAGTGGAGAGCAACCAAGATGATGAGGGAGCTGGAGCACATGACCTACGAGGAGAGGTTGAGGGATTTGGGCTTGTTTAGTCTGCAGAAGAGAAGAGTGAGGGGGGATTTGAGAGCAGCCTTCAACTTCCTGAAGGGAGGTTCCAAAGAGGATGGAGAGAGGCTGTTCTCAGTGGGGGCAGGTGACAGAACAAGGAGCAATGTTCTCACGTTGTAGTCGGGGAGGTCTAGGTTGGAGATTAGGAAAAACTATTTCCCTAGGCAGGTGAGGAAGCACTGGGATGGGTTCCCTAGGGAGGGGGTAGAATCTCCATTCCTAGAGGTTTTTAAGTCCCTGCTTGACAAAGCCCTGGCTGGGCTGATTGAGTTGGGTTGGTCCTGCTGTGGGCAGGGGGCTGGACTGGATGGCTCCTGAGGTCTCTGCCTGCCCTGGGATTCTATGAAGTGGTGGGTCAGGAGGCATGGAAGGGAACTGTTTGAGATCTTGTCCCCACCCTCCAGATTTTTAACACAGCTTTGAAAAGTAGAGAGACTGGGGGGCCCATGGGACTGGGGGCCAGCTGACCACTCCTGGCGCGGCTCATCTAGATCCTCTCCGACAGGTGTGTCTCTAACCTGCTCTTGAATATCTCCCGAGATGAAGATTCCAACCTCCCTGGGCAATTTATTCCAGTGTTTAAGTACCCTAACAGTTGGGAAGTTTTTTCTAATGTCCAATCTAAACCTCCCTTGCTGCAATTTAAGCCCATTGCTTCTTGTCCTGTCATCAGAGGCCAAGGAGAACACTTTTTCTCCCTCCTCCTTGACACCCTTTTAGATACTTGAAAACCGCTATCATGTTCCCTCTGTCTGCTCTATTCCAAACTAAAGAAGCTCAATTTTTTCAGTCTTCACTCATAGGTTATGTTCTCTAGAGTCTAGACTTTTCTTCATTCTTGTTGCTCTTCTCTGGACCCTCTCCAATTTCTCCACATCTTTCTTGAAATGCGGTGCCCAGAACTGGACACAATGCTCCAATTCAGGCCTAATCAGCGCAGAGTAGAGCGGAAGAATGACTTCTCGAGTCTTGCTCACAACACACCTGTTAATGTAGCCCAGAATCATGTTTTTTTTGTTTTTTTTTCCAATGGTGTCACAATATTGACTCATATTTAGCTTGTGGTCCACTCTGACCCCTAGATCCCTTTCTGCA
>JANRFK010001158.1:2392283-2407537 GCA_030068395.1 Apalone spinifera | reverse complement strand
CAGACCATTTCTCCAGTTTGTCCAGATCATGTTGAATTATGACCCTATCCTCCAGAGCAGCTGCAACCCCTCCCAGCTTGGTATCCTCTGCAAACTTCATAAGCGTGCTCTGTCATCTAAATCATTGATGAAGATATTGAACAGAACCGGTCCCAAAACAGACCCCTGTGGAACCCAACTTGTTCCCTCCCAGCAGGATTGTGAACCATTAATAACTACTCTCTGCCGATGGTTATTTAGCCAGTTATGCACCCACCACATAGTAGTGCCATCTAAATTGTATTTGTCTAGTTTATCGATAACACAATCATGCAAGACTGTATCAAATGCCTTAATAAAGTGTGGGTATATCACGTCCACCGCTTCTCCCTTATCCACAAGCCTCCTTATCCTATCAACGAAAGCGATCAGATTGGTTTGACGTGATTTGTTCGTTACAAATCCATGCTGGCTGTTCCCTATCACCTTATTATCTTCCAAGTGTTTGGATATGATTTCTTTAATTACTTGCTCCATTATCTTTCCTGGCACAGAAGTTAAACTGATTGGTCTGTACTTCCCCGGATTGTTCTTCTTCCCCTCTTTATAGATGGGCACTAGATTTGCCCTTTTTCAGTCTTCTGGAATCTTTCCTGACTTCCATGATTTTTTAACAGATAATAGCGAAGGGCTCAGATACCTCCTCTATCAGCTCCTTGAGCATTCTAGGATGCATTTCATCAGGCCCTGGTGAGTTGTAGACATCTAACTTTTCTAAGTGATTTTTAACTTTTTTTTTTATATTTTATCTTCTAAACCTACCCCATTGCCACTAGCATTCACTCTGTTAGGCATCCAGTCATCGACAGACTTCTCGGTGAAGACTGGGACAAAAGTCATTAAGCACCTGTGCCACTTCCAAGTTTCCTGTTGTTTCTCTCTCCTCACTGAGCAATGGGCCTACCCTGTCCTTGGTCGTCTTTTTGCTTCTAATATATTTATAGAATGTCGTCTTGTTGCCCTTTGTGTCTTGCTAGTTTGAGCTCATTTTGTGCCTTTGCCTTTCTAATCTCGCCCCTGCATACCTGTATTGTTTGCTTATGTTCATCCTTTGTAATTTGACCTAGTTTCCACTTTTTATACGACTCCTTTTTTATTTTTAGACCAGGCAAGATCTCCTGGTTAAGCGAAGGTGGTCTCTTGCTGTACTTTCTCTCTTTCCTATGCAGAATAGCTTGCTTTTGGGCCATAAATCATGTCCCTTTGAGAAACTGCCAACTCTCTTCAGTTGTTTTTTCTCTGTCTTGCTTCCCATAGGACTTTACTTACCATCTCTGAGCTTACCAAAATTTGCCTTCCTGAAATCCATTGTCTTTAATTTGCTGTTCTCCTTTCTACCGTATGTTAGAATTATATATAGAGATATACCATCTCATAGAGCTGGAAGGGACCTTGAGAGGTGATAGAGTCCAGTCCCCTGCCCTCATTGCAGGACCAAGTACCATCCCTGACAGATTTGCTCCAGATCCCTATATGGCCTCTCAAGGACTGAACTCGCAACCCTGGGTTTAGCAGGCTAATGCTCAAACCACTGAGCTGTTCCTCTGCCCTCCTTTTGAGTTGATGATCAATTTCACCCAAGCTGCCTTCCACTTTCAAATTCTCAACCATTTGTTAAACCATTTCAAATTCTCCCTATTTGTTCAAATCAGATTTAGAACAGCTTCCTCCCCCCCCCCCCCCCCCCCCCCCCCCCCCCCCCCGGCCCGGTAGCTTTCTCAACCTTCTAAAATAAAAGATTGCGTTCAATGCAGTCCAAGAACTTATTGGATAGTCTGAGCCCTGCTGTGTTAGTTCCCCAACATATATCTAGACAGTTGAAGTCCCCCATCACCACCAAATCCTGCGCTTTGGATGATTTTGTGAGTTGTTTTAAAAAAGTCTCATCTACTCTTCTGGCTGGGTAGGTAGCCTGTAGTAGACCCCTAACCTGACAACACCCTGGTATTTTATCCCTTTTAATCTAACCAGAGACTCTCATCAAGTCCATCTCCTACGTCCATTTCCACCTCAGTCCGAGTGTGTGGGCAGATAAATTCATGGGTTAGGTCCATCAATGGCTGTTAGCCAGGCTGGGTAGGAACGGTGGCCCTGGCCTCTGTGTCAGAGGGTGAGAATGGGTGTTGGGGATAAGATTGCTAGATGACTCCCTTTTCTTTTCATTCCCTCTGGGGCATCTGGCACTGTGGGCAGACAGGACCCTGGGCCGGATGGGCCTTTGGGCTGGCCTGGTCTGCTCGCTCTGATGATCTTATGTTAACAATAGTCACAGGTCAGAGGAATTCATGTTAGTAGTAGCTGCAGCCAGAGGTCTTAACGGAGCCATGTTGTGCAGTCTGCCCTGGAGCTGCACTCTGCAAACTACTATTGTGAGGGTCTGACCCATCTGGGCTGTGGAATCCCTAGTTCAGTAACAGGGGCGTGATGTGTGGCCACCACATGGAGGATAAAGCCCCGTTTGTTGTGAGGTTTTTAAAAGGCAATTACTTGAAGACTCATTCCTGTAGAGTCCCGACCATTCCCTTTCATAATCACGGCTTTCAATCTAGCAAGCTGAGCCAGTAATTAAGGCCCTAATAACGTGGAAGCAATCCCGATATGTGCAAATTCATTCTCATTTCTCAAATCTTTTTATAGGCCTGGCATGGAAGACTTCATAAATCGGTGGTTCGGGAGATAAGGGGCAAATTAAAATCTTGCAAATCTTTTCTGAGTGTTTTCGAGGCCAAAAGGCAATTTTAACTGAGGTTTTACCTCCTCCTTAGCAATCTCTTGTGGCCATGTTCAGACCATTGTTCTTCTGAACTTGTTTAAACAAATAAAAATGTGCCATTTGCTTCCAGCATAGGTGGGCTGGAGAATCCAATGATGAGTCCAGAGATGCCAAAGAACTGAAGCAGAGGAGATACAGCCATTTTGATGGGTGTGTTTTTAAAAATGTAACAGGGTGGACCAGCCCACACTGGGCAGGCAAGGCTTAACCAGGCCCACCTGGCTGCAGAATTCCCACCCCCCAGCGCTGCTGGGCATTCTGGGGCTGCAGTCTGGGTATAAAGGCCTGGAGAGAAACTCAGTCTGGGCTGGCTGCTGAGGAGGAAGGAGGTACGGCAGGGCTCCTGGAAGCGAACTGCCAGTGGGACCGGGCCAGGAGACCAGCCAGCGAGACACCAGAGATACTGCTGAGGATCGGGAGGAAGGACCCTGGAAGGAGTTCGGTGGAGATGGCTAGGCGGTAGCCCAGGGCAGGAGGTTAGGTCCTGAGGAGTGCCCCATGTTGCAGTGGGAGTCCCTCCTGAGCTAGCAGTGGACCCACGCCACTGCTAATAGGGCCCTGGGCTGGGCCCCGGTGGAGTAGGGAGGATCTGGGTCCCCCTACCCCTGCTCAATCCCCAACCTGTGGGGCCTGCACCCACTAGTATTGACTCTGGCTGCTAGGCCACACTGCCCCACTGAGAGGGTGGGGTTTTTTTTGGCTGTTGACTCCAGCTGTGAGGCGCCACAGCCCCAACAACAGGGCCATGTGTTTAGGACAGGCGAGGATTAGGGTTGGGGTGCGATTTCAAGAGATCGTGGGACTCGACTATTCCTTTGGCGGAGGGGGGGGAAAGCGTGCACCACCCCGCGACAATGGGCAATATTTTAGTTTGGTGGATTAGCCATCCCACAGTGTTGTATATTAAATGCCACATGAAAGGCTGCTAACATATTCAAATTATGAAACACTTCTCTGATATTCTGGAGCTGGTCTGCTGCATTTAAAACGTTCAATTATAGCCTTTAATTTTTGCTCTAATTTCACATCTTTGTCAATCAAGACATTTGGAACTATAGGTCTGATGCAGCATCCAAAGTTGACTTGGCTAATTGCAGTCCATACCAAACTGCAGATGTCTCCCTTATGGATCGATCTCCAAGCCGGCTCCTCTTGTCGCGCAAAGACAGAAGCCTGCGTAGGTTTGACTCGCTCTGCCACCCACTCAACCACAGGAGTAATGATCTTTAAGTGAACCACATCAAGCCAGCGAGGGCTTGGGTGTAATTTAGGCGAAAAAATGGGAACAAATGTTCCTTTCTTTCAAATGTCACACTCATTTTCTGCTTAGTGGGTGCACACAATCCACTCGTACGAAAAACCACAACCCAAACTAGAGGAAGCCAAGTATTTGTGATATGTTTTTTTACAAAAACTGGTTACCCAGCTCCCCCTTGAGAGAGGACATTTTTCAGAACAGCAATTTCCAACTTTGTTTCATCAGTAGCTTGTGCAATAGATGGAAGGACTAGACAGGTTCTTAGCTCCTTGCTCTTTATTCTGTTAGTCTCTCCTACCACTTGGAAATAGCAGAGGGGCCTGATTCTAGACACAATGTAGTCAATGGAAAGGGTCCCATTGGCCTCGGTGGGCTTTGGATTGGGCCCACGAGGCTTCGATAGATTTGCACGAGGAATCTAGATGGTGAATTCTGTTTGCCTCCAAACAGTAGAGCAGCTAAAACTGGATGGAAAATCAGTTAGCCTTGACTCGGTCAAGTAACAATACGCTAGCATCAGAGACTACATTGGTTCCAGGGTAAGTCCTCTGAATTGAATTGAATTACGCTAACAATGAATCCGGCCCAATTATATAGAAGCTGACTTGGAAGCAAGAAACCCCCAGCTCCCTTCAGGAAAACAGCCCAAACAAATAAACGCACATCTCAGATACAGGAAGACAATTTTCTGCACAGATTCTTCCTGCTGACTTTCTTCCCAAATTCCAAGAGATTTTCAAGCATTCCCGGTCTCTCCCAGTGTTCACATTTGCATAATGCACAGCGAGGGCAGTGACGTGATTCGGTCGTTCACGTGTTTCCCTTAGCCAAACGGTTGTGAAGAGGATGTTTATTGTGCGATAATAGAGGTGACGACGTGGATAATGACTATTTAGTGGGATCTGCAGAGTACGACTAACAAATCTTCGTATTAGTTTGACCTGCCTGGCTACAATGTAGCTTAAAAGCCTCATGTCTTTTGTACTAAAGTCCAACTGTCTCATCAACTGTGAGGTAAATATCCCTGACAAAAGCTTCAGTCCAAAACAGGAGCATGTTTGCCCCCTCTCTTTCATGGTCTGTAGTTGGCCTGACATGGGTGCACCGGCGTCGTCCCAGCTGGTGGTGGTGTACAACCCTCTCTTGCTGAACAGGGCCCAGTCTTGCCGGTGGCTGGAATTTACTTTTCCAAATGCTTGGAGAGCAGAATATAAAAACCTAAATACTGGGAGCACGTCGGCACGTGGGTGGGGGGTGTGTGTGTGTCGGCACCTGGGTTGGGAGGCGGGGGGGAGGGACGGCATTGGTATTGAGTGTCATTCGCATAGTGAAAAGGCCCTGTTGTAACTCGGGAATTAACTTCCGTGGATTTCTTCTGGATTTACACTGTGTAGGTGAGCTCCGAGACTGGCCCGAAAGTGGTGTGCGTTGTCCTGTAGCATGTCCCCAGAACCGGGCCCAGAGAAGGCATCAACCAATAACACCAGGACCCTTTGGTTTGCTGTGTATATAGCCTTGTGCCCGGCATGTGCTAGACTCTGGCATTTGAACTGCCGATGTCCTGGGCAAGAGCCTGCCCCGGCTCTTGTTATCCTAGGGAAGGCCTGTGCTGTTGTAGGCTCTTCACTAGCTGTAAAATCCGGTTTAATCGGTTAACTGGTTAAATGTTACGCTGTGGGTGGGGCTTCTCCCACCCAGCTGGGCCTGCTGGTTACCTCTATCCTTCCCAGTTAACCATTTGCATCCCTACTCTTCATGGCTCCCGGGGAATGGATGCAGGGTTGTGTAGCCATTGCTGCAGGACTTGGGGGTCCCCTGTTGTCCTCTGTGTCTCCCATGAGCCCATATGTGCCCAGAGCTATCAAACCAGACAACCCCGGAGCCGGTCCTTGCGTCTGTGCGCTAGCTGTCAGAACACAATGGAGAACAATGAAACAGTATTATCATGGGCGACGGACTAGTGTTATGGTTCCCACCTCTGAAGGGAAGAGGCCCCAAGTTATGTCAAGTCTTGTTCCTGCCTGGGACCTCCTATTTCCATTCAAGTCGTAAGGCTCCGGGCAGTAGGAGGTAGGAAGCTGATCCTGACTACAGTAAGTCTGTTAGTCTAAGTAAGTCTGTTAGTTCCCAAACTTTTCAGCATCATGCCCCCTTTTTGATTTTTGAGAAACCCTCATGCCCCTTCCCCCCTCCCCCCCCCAAAAAAATTGCAACAAAACTTGAGCAAAAAAAAAAGAACTGACTGCGGTAAAAATAGCAGAAAAACTTGCGGGGGGACACCCCGTGGGTGGGAGTAGGGGGTGAAGCTTAAGGCCTGAGTTTGCCATTTCTTCAGAGGCTGGCAAGAGACGGAAGTCTGGGCCAGCCGGCTGAGTGGCAGCCAGAGGGGGCTTTAAGTGGCGGCTGCCAGTGGCGCAGGCATGCAGGGGGAGAGCGCGGGGTGTGGTTGAAGAGTTAGGGCGGAGTATGGCCTTCGGTGTGGGTGTTCTGGATTGTGAGGGGGGGGGACTCTCTGAGGATGCAAAGCCACTAGCTTCAGCCAAGCCATCTTGTGATCTGGGGGGGATGAAAGAGGGGGTGTGTGTTTGTATCTTGAATGTGGGGGGAGGTGTTCAGTGAGCTCTGCCACATTTCTAGGAATGACGATGCCTACAGAATCCAACGTTTGAGTCAGAGAGGAGTAGACACTAAAACTGGTCTTAAAAAAACTGCTATTGTTAGGGCAATGTTTAAAAGCTGAGGGGGAGGAGGGGAGGCAGAGTTTAAATAGAAATTTCCTGTGAAAATGATTTGTTTTTCAATGACCCATTTTCAGGCAGAAGTTCCATTTTTCCAGAAGAGTTTTGTCAGTTCTTATTTTGTCTAATATATTTCTTCCAGGAAAGCAGTCGGTTATCCACAAAAGTCATTTTTGGTTAAAATTGCATTTAGATGAGAAATTTTGCTGTGCCGTAGATGACTCCTTTGTGTTCTGATGATCTAGCCGGAGGGTTTAAGAACATGAGCTCATGGATTCTTCTAACTGTTCAAGGAAAAAGCATGGCTGTCAGTGTTGAAACCTGCCCATAACGGTCTAGGCAAAGCCAACTCGTGCTGGCAAAAAGCAAGATTTTGACATGTTTAAATTAAAAAAATAAATAATCCAAGTGTCAAGGGTGCTTGGAGGGGTTACTGCAGTTAAGGATTCCAATGTGTTACCCAGTTTTCTGGGAAGCTGGGGTTGAAATGATCCGCCATCATTGACAGAAAATAATATTAATTACACCAAGTCTCAGCCAATGCCTGTGTGTCTATGCTCAGTCCCTTTCCTTTCCCTTGGAGTAAAATATGTTGGGATGAAGCTGTAACCAGCTGTGCGAGGTCTCCTGGGCTATGTAGTTCCCGTGGGCAGACCTAGCTGTAGACAAAAAGCGGTACTACACCTTGCTGCCTCCTGTACCTGGGCCGTGTGAGAGGAAAAAAGATGCATCTGTGAGAGTGGGGTAGCTACTACATCTAGGAGATTTTGGCAACAAAACAGTGAGAGTGTTTACACTGTAGTGCGACTTTTGTTTGAAGGAAAAACTTCCACCCTTGTAAGAGACTTTCTTCTTTTCCCCTCTCTTCACTGTCAACAAAGAGCCCCGTCTGCCAGTATCCCACCATGCGTGCCCTGCTGGTTCTGCTCAGTGTTTTGTGATCTCTGCTGCCCTGCAGGCATGCACCCCCTCCCTTTTCAAAGTTCTGGGAAGTGTCTGACAGTGGAGCGAGCTGCTCCCTTTGGGGAACAAAGAGCAAATCATTGAATGCTCCTGTTCTGCCCTGCTAGGAACCCAGTGGCAGCCAGGCTGCTGCTGCAGGGGGAGGGCTGGCGAGATGGCTGTGCAGCTTTGATGCTCACCCACAATGCGTTGCTCTATCTGTCAACAGGGGAGCTAGCCATGGGCCATGAAATGTCAACAAGGGGAGGCAATAAAAACAGTTGTACTGGTTTTCACTTGTGTGGCCAGACTTCCCCAGTGTAGCCAAAGCCTCGCTTTTGTAAGGTGCTGAGCAAACCTCCTGCAACGTTCAGCTCCCCAGCCTGGATAGAACGAAGGAACCGGAACAGACGACAGTTGAGCTGACGCACCCAGCACAATGTTTCGGGATAATGGCACCTCAACTGTGTGGAGAAAGGGATAGGAGTGGACACTTCTTCTTACTCCCATGAATTACAAGAGAGCTGCTATGCTACCACTACTCATGTGAGGGTCATGCCTGTTTCATTGGAGAGGCGCGTACCTCCGAGGCGCATATGAGGGGGAGGTACTCTCTCTGGGATATTTGCCAGCTGTGTGGCGGTGAGGAGTGGGGGCCAGCCAATCCAGCTGTTCCCATGACCTGCCGTCAGCCAATTTAGGATCCTACTGCTCAAGTAACTATTACTGTCTGGGGACTGCAGGACCGTCCCCGAGGGCAGCTGGACATTGGATGACAGCTGTGTTACTGAGGTTAACATTTGCAATACAAGCTATAGCCGTTGCATGGGGAAGCAGGGAGGGGGGTGAGGAGTTGGGCTCCTGCTTCTCCACTGGCCTTTATATGTAAACTTCCTGTTTTTGCCTTTCACAGCCTGCCCCACCCTCCTTGCCCAGCTCACCTGCCATGGCCGCCTCAGTGCCCCATTCATCTTTGTTTTGCATTGTCATGCTACCCCCAGGGTGTGAAAAGCATGCCCCACTGCGACCTCCTTGCTGAGATCTTTCTCGACTCCTCAGCCTTGCTGTGGGACCCATGATAAGCGAATGACAAATACCTGCGCTACACTATGTTCTGAGCTTCCTTCCTTTTCATATTGAAAAGACCAGTCACACCTAACCTAAGACCAAGGATTAATGGACGCAAATCAGATATCAGAAATGGGAACACACCAAAACCTGTTGGGGAGCATTTTAACCTGCACTAATGGCACTGAAAGTGACTATATTATGACAGTAATAGAAATGTAGCCGTGTTAGTCTGGTCTTGCTGAAACAAAAGACAGGACTATGCAGCACTTTAAAGACTAACAAGATGGTTTATAGGTGATGAGCTTTCGTGGGCCAGACCCACTTCCTCAGATCAAATTGTGGAAGAAAATTGGCACGACCATATATACCAATTTAAAAAACTGGCTGAAAAGAGAAGATGCAGAAATCTTCTTCATCTGCAAATTTGACACCTTTAATCAAGGTCTGAACAAAGACCTTACTTAGAGGGGCTGCTACCTTCAACACCCTACTGGCATTGCCAGTTAGTGGGCTGTAAATGCCCGATTCTTATCAGCCACAGTTAGTGCTAACAGGACTGAGCTCTTACACCGGAAACTCTCTGGGACAGATTCTGTTTTTTGTCTTCTGTGGAGCACTGTTGCATGCTTTGGGGCACCATTAAATAACGGGGGGTTGGATTCAGTTGAAAAAGGCGACAGTAAATCCATGGGGGAGGGTGCCTGGCCACGGAGCAGGGTTGTGTGAGGGGAATGAACATCCGCAGAGCTACCTGCTCTCCCTGTGATCTAAGGGGACTTTTGTAGATACTCCAATCCCTTTCTCGGCTCGAGTTCGGTTTAATGCATCACGATTTGTGGTGGGGGCCGGCACAGCTCTGCTTTTGATAAACTCACCGAGTAAATTCCGTAAGGCACATGGAGTGAAAAATCAATGACACCAACACAAATTGGAGGGCATTACATCAACCAGCCACATTAATTTTAATCAAGGGCTAATTAGGGTGAGTGCTCTGCTGGGGTGGCTCCCCCCCTACCCTGGAGTGGAACATCAGCCGTGCCCCTTTCGAGAAAGGGGTGGGATCTCACTGCCGCGGAATCCAGTGGGATTTGTCGAGGGGAGCAGGACTGGAAGGTCGCAGACTCGGGACTTGGACACGGTGAACTGGAGTCCTCGTGCCCCATTGTCTGATCTCAGGTGCCCGGGTAACGCTGACAGGCCCCAGCAGTCTGCAGGCTGAACCGAACCTGGGACCTCTGGAGCTTGGGGCCTGAGCCTTTACAGCTTGAGCTAAAAGCCAGCTGGCTCCCAGCTAAAGCTGTAGAGCGGGGTGGGGAACTTAAGGCCCAGGAGCCATATGTGGCCTCTGGTTTATCTGGATCCAGCCCCCCAAGCTCCGGGCTACCCCCCCAGCATTGAGAAGGCCACACTGGCACTCCAGCCCCTGCTATCTTCTTATGGGGGTAAAGCCCAGAAAAATCTAGTAGTCTGGGCCCAACAAGGCTCTGGTGTGTGAGAAAAATGGGGGAAGGGGAGGTCTTTCTCCTGCTCAGCCGGGGGCTTCTCACTTGTGTGTGGCCCCCGACTGACTTTTCTGAGGCTCAGCGGCCCCCCAGCCCAGTAATGGTACCCCAGCCCTGCTGTCGAGCAAACTCCTTCTCTTGCTGTACGTGATCGAAGTGCCATAGCTGGGACCATGGCCCCCACCCAGCCGGCGAGTGGGTTACACCGAGACCCGTACAAATCACTGATAGTCACCATGGGCGGGGGCTCTTGGGCAGAGTTTAACTGAGTAGTTGTTTCAACCCAGCCCCTTACCCCCCAGGACGGCTTGACTCGCCGTGCAGTGGCAGGGGGGTGGACGTCTCCATGGCGATCGTCGAGATATGGAAGAACCAATAGGGGTGCGGGAAGACAATAGTGGTGAGGAAGGGTCTGGCCAAAATAGTCGTCCTTTGAACATGTTTTCCCCCTTTCATCCTTGCAGCTGGAAAGACAGAGAGCGGGTCTGCCCAGAGCCTTTCTGGTGCATAAACATGCTCTTTCCCTGCGTCCTGGCAGCCTAGAAAGATCGTTCCACTGGACAAGGTCTGTGCGTTGGCTGCTCACTTGCTCTGTAAAAGTGCTTTCAGGGTCACCGCCTTTGTAATATCAGTAACCTGCTGACTTGGAAAGTGTGTAGTGTAGAAAAGTGCTGATCCAATTGAAAATCCAGTCAACAGGGGCGGGTATAATAATACTCCTCACCGGCCTATTAATATTCATTGGCTAGGAGTTGACACTACTAAATAGGGATTGAGGGGGAGTAGCGATAGATGTGTGAATTAACATACTAAAATGGGTCAAGGAGGATAGCTGGGGCCAAATCATTTCCAGTGGGAACATTGTGTTGGGGGTCTGAGGGGAATGTGTGTCGGCGATAGAGTGGTCTGTTTTCCCTCTCCACTCCTGGGTCGCCTGTTTCTTCTCTAATGTCAGTCTCTGGGGTTAATTGCTGCTGCTCGTGGGTGGTGGGTAATGTAGGCCAGCGAAGGCATTGCCTTCCCAAAACTGCCTACATTGTCCGGCAGCCCATTGGCTGGGGAAGGCTGGGGTCACGCCGGCGCCCTGGTGGGCTCCCTGCATCTGGGGTTGGGCGGAGGTGGTTGAAGGGGTATGGTCTGGGAGGGGAAGGGGTGTGGCTTTGGGTGGAAGGGGCAGAGCTTCGGCTTGCCTTCCCCAGCCAGGCCTTTAACTCCAGCCAGGCCTTCCACCATGCTGCTGCTGTTGCTATTGATCAGATTTACAATTGTGTTGTAGGTCCTGATCTAGACAGGGCTCCACTGGGGCGCGCATGGTACAAAATGGGGAAGGCCAGTCCCTGCCCTGAAAATCTGGCACGAGAATTCTCTTTGGGTCTGTCCAGTAGTTTTTGGCTCCCGTGGGGAGCCTTACGGTTTGCTGTGCACCTGTGGGAGTCTCCTTCTGCTTGTCAGTGATTCATGGGGGCTGGGGGAGTTGGTTACGTTTGTGATGCTCTGTCTTCTGAAAAACCCATGCTCTTTATTTCAGAGAGATCAGCTGATCGGCTTCTGGGTATGTGGAGTCACTTCTATTTTTTAGTGCTGGTGTGGGCCAAGAGATGTGATTCCTAGTCTGTTTAGAGATCAGTTTATCGCTCAGTGGTTTATCGGCTGGGCTGCTCTGACCTACGGGGTGGTAGGAAGTTCACCAGGCATACAACACAGTGACCAAAAAATGGGGTAAAAAACAACACAAAACACTCTGCTCATCTGTGAATTGCTTCTCAAGCTGATATGTCTCTCTCCAAATTGAATTGCGGGGAGTTAAGGGATCAGATGAAAAATGGCTTCCAACGTAAGATTCTACTGAGGACGTGTTAGGCTGGGATGTGTGTGTATTGTTGGCAGGAACGATCTACGGCGACTTCAGGGTCTGACTTAGTAAAGCTTTTCTGTCCTAAGTGGCCCCCGACTAAATCAGTAGTAAAGGGTTTGCAGTCTTGCTTCTAGCCCCCGGCGTTCTTGTTTCTGCTCTGTGCTCTTGAGCTAAGCAAAGCGTGCACAGGGGAATGACGAACTCGATTGGTTCTTTTTCTAACTAGTCAGGTTTCTAGAATAGCCAGGTTGCCGAGTGCAGTGACAAGACGCAGTGGGGGGGGGACAATGGCACCAGGGAGGAGGTTTAGAAATGCAGCGTCTCTTAGAAAATGATCCAAACGGCAGCGTCGTGTGCTAATGGCAGAATGCACTGACCTCATCCGAGCAACCTAGTAACCCAGCCTGGGCCAGGTAACGACGGGGTCTGGAGATGCTTCCTCTTGGGCAAGGAGGCAGGGGACTGTCCCCCTCAGTCCAGGGCTCGGAGAATGAAGAAAGATACTGAAGGAACAATTTAGCTTCCTGGATTCTAAGGCTGGAATCACCAACCTCCTGCAGTGCACAAACCAGAATGTCTCCAATGCTGCTGGAGCAGAACTTTTAGAAAAAAATCAATCTGGATTTTACGATTGTCAGTGATGGAGCCTTCATCACTCTTGGCTGTTTAAAAATATACAACTTCTTTCCCCTCTCATTTGTCAAGCACCCGTTCCCAGGCATTGGATTGTCTTGTTCCTTCGCTGGATAGATTGACGAGCTTCTTATGAAATATTTGTGCCCTCGATAGGTACTCAATCACGGCATGCCTTCGCGGTCACGGTGAAGAGATGGAGCTCTTGGAATGGGTTTCTGATCTCATTATTTTGGGGGCTCGTCTCTGGGCCCGCTCCAGTTTATCGACATCCTTGTGGAATGGTGAACACCAGAAATGGTCACACCAGTGCCAGATCGAGGAGACACAACCTTTCTGCTCCTCTTTGAGATTCCCCCAGCTCTGCATCCAGGATCACATTTGTTCTTTTGACCAACAAGCACGAGACAAGTTGTTGCTTCCCGGTGAGAGACCGCCAGCTTGTAAGGATGGCTGAGGGTCTTCGCTCCACAAGGAGTGTGGAGCAAACCAAAGGAGCCATCTGTGGGACACTGGCCCGCTGAGTGAGTGGTGTGCTCTGTGGTCTTTGGCCTGGTGCCTCCTGACTGGGGCAGATTAGGCTGTGGTAGGGCTTTCTGGTAAGTAGGCAGCTAGCCACAACTGTGTGGAGGAAGAGAGCAGGAGGGAGGGGGACCCAGCCCACAGTCCTGAACATTGGTGGGAGGTCCTGGCTCAGGTGCAGCGGGAACACCCCTGGGACAGGCTGCTGCGGCCGAATCAAGGCTACTTCCTGCCACCTCAGGCAGCGTGGGCTCCGTGGGGCTGCTTCATCGTCAGGCAGCGCCCACTCCAGGGCCGTCTCATGGCCTCCGCTGCTTCTGCCAGCAAGGGGCTGCTCTGCTGGGGGCTGGTCTGCTCCCTCCCTCGGCCCAGCACCGACTGTGCTCCAGAGCTCTCCTTTTATACTATTTGCCCCGCTTTGGTACTTCCCATGAGGAGGGGCATGAAGGCTTTGGCTCCACCCCTGGGGGGAGTGGAGTGGTCTCTCCCTCTCAGGCCTGCCTCCCCTCACTGACTCATGGTCTGGCCAGTGAAAGCTGGGCAAATATTCCCGGGTTTAGGAGCAATTGAAGGGTGAACTCCTGACCCCAGTGAACTCAGAAGCGTTTTGGCGTCCGCTTCAGTGAGGGCAGGATTCACACCTCCTCCCGCACCTGCCTTCCTTTAACTTGCAAATCTGAAATGGCCATTGGGTTGCTCTCTCTTCCCTCCCAACGCTGCGTTGCTCCTTATGTGTCCGGAGTTTGCTGCTAACAGACTGCACAGGGCTGTAAGGAAGGGTTTGTTACAGGGCTGGGGAACCTTTTCTGGCCACAGCCCCACAGAAAAATCAGTCGGGGACAGCACACAAGTCCAAAGCCAAACCCCTGCCCCCTAAAAAACCCACTCCCACAAAAAACAAAACAAAAAAACCTCACTGGTGTGCCCCCCCCCAGCTGAGGAGAGAGACA
This sequence comes from Apalone spinifera, assembly GCA_030068395.1. NCBI lineage: Eukaryota > Metazoa > Chordata > Testudines > Trionychidae > Apalone > Apalone spinifera. The sequence goes on along the minus strand of JANRFK010001158.1, from coordinate 2,393,254 downwards.
TTCCCCGTGCACACCAGAGACTACGGGGGCCCAGGCTAGTAATTGTGTGTGCTCCAGCCCCTCGGGGAGGCGGCAGGGGGGGCTGGCATGCCAGCGCTGGCTCCCCCAATGCTGGGGGGGGGCCTTGAGCCTTGGGGGCTGCATCTAGCCCCAGGCCTGAGGTTCCCCACCCCGGTGTATTAGATTTAAGTGGCCGTGTGTCATCTTGATGCTCTTTACGGTGGGTTATTTTGTTCTGACAGAACAGCACGGTGTCCCTCTGTCGGATTTATCACGAATGTCCAATCTCAGCGACCGACACTCGGAACATGTCCAGCTTGGGGAACTCTCTTGCCCAATAAAATAAAATCTGTAAAAAGCAGTAGAGCAGTTACCAAAATGGCCATCCCTTACGGATGAATCGAAATCTGTCAAACACGGGGTTCCGCATGGGAAGCAGACTGAGCTCCAGGTTCGTCTAAGAACAGATTCGTTAGCGGCGTGGCACCAAATTGCGTTTTGTGAGACGGTGCAACTGAAAAGCCAGCCCTTTGCTAGAAGGCTGCTGTGACCAAACGTCAGGGAGAAGTAACCACATGAAGCATGGAAAAGCAACCTACACTCTCCTGGGAGTGCCCAGCCGTCGCCTTGAGTGGAGCAGACTGGTCAATTCCTGCACATGTGTTGGGTTTACAGTGCCTGGCATTTATCTAACGTTCCTCCGCCTCTTTACAGTGCCTGTGTTGGGTCTGTGCATTGTAGTTGGGGACAATAACGATATTGTCGATTGGAGCATCCGGCAGTAATCCCAGGTGCTGGCCTGGCCTATTACTCAGCTTTACTATCCATGAAAAGGCAATAAAAGCATTTACGGTGAGGAGCTGTGGACCGATACTAGAAAAGGGGGATTCACTGGGGACAACTAATATAGTGCCAGGGTGTCATGATCATGAGGGTTAGCCAGCATCCTGGGGACTAAGGGGTTAACTATG
>JANRFK010001158.1:2374956-2392183 GCA_030068395.1 Apalone spinifera | reverse complement strand
GAATTCTGCTAATGTGCAAGGCCAAAGCCTTAATTGCTTGATTTACAATTGCAGGTCTGTAACCTCGAAAGTCCTTGTAACATTGCTCATGTGTGTGAGAGGAGTGTGAATGTGCGGAGATAAGATGCAAAGTTATATTGCTTAGAACCAGATGGCCAGAGAAGGGGCGTGAGCGAGAGTGGGCAAAGGCCAGGCGATGAGATGACCTGACTGCAGAGGAGCCATCTATAACCATCCATGTATACCCCCTACTCACAAGATTGGATAATTAGCAGATTGACAACCTTAAAGCTGAGCAAACACCCCAAAAGGACAATTGATTACAGGATGAGCTGTGGAGAGATGTTTTGGGAACACGCACATCAAAAAGATAACGTTCCAGTCACAGACACAGCGGAATACATTGATTTCAACAGAGAAACGGATTATAAAAAGCAGGGTGCTTTGCTATGGAACTTGGGTTCATCTGCCACTGTCTTGAGGAGTATCGGATCGATCGACTCACAAGGCTCTGCTCCCCCCATGATCGGTCTAGCTGGCCACTAGATTGACACAGACTCTGGACTGGTAACTGATATCATCTGGCAGAACTGTGTATGCACGATGGTGTGTGTGGGTGTGTGTGTGATTGAAAAGCATATGCAACTGTTGCATTTTCAATAAATGAGGCGTACTGCCTTTCCCCTATAAAAGATCTCTTGTGCTTCGTTTAAACAGATAACATCCCTCTAAGAAAATACTCTTTGCAGTCTGTAAGTAGGATAAAGTTTAGATAAACCCGTTAGGTTTTATTGTTTTATGGTTTGGGAAATGGGCTCTGATGTCTGTGCATTTAAAAATGGGGTTTGCTCCCCTTTGTAACTAAGTTCCTGGCCCATGGTAGATTTCTCCTCCATGGGTATATTATTTTGATACTTTTCCATCTAGTCATTATGCTTGCAACAGGAATATTGTAGTGATAATAAAAGTTCTTTCTCTTTCTTTTTTTATTAACCTGGGATTGGTTAATGGTTGTGTCCTGGTTTGTACTTTAGGGGTGAGATTTCCCCTGATTTTCATATCAATAGTTGTGTGGTGGCAGCAGAAATTTTATTCCCCAAATCTAGGTTAAGATTTTAGGGAGACGTTTTATACCAAAGCCTGGTAGATAAGATTTTGGGGTACTTCTGTGGGCCCCCACTTTTGCATTTATCATGCCAGAGTGGGGAAGGAGCCATGACAGAGGGGTTAACACTTCTCTTGTGAACACACAGCAGTGGCTTTATCTGAATACCGGGGCAAAAGGGCACAAGCACTAGGGTGTCTCCGAACTGGATCCAGAGTTACTCTTTTGCCTGGCTTTCCCTGCTTCCCTAATGGGCTAACCCAGACCCCGTGCCAATCACCCTGATCTTTCAAAACCTTGTCCTGAGCCCATCACTGGTTGGAATATTTTGCATTGCTGCTCGTTAAGTATGTCTGTGGCTCACACCCTTGGTCTGATCATGTAGTGCACTTCTGTGGGAACAATGTCCTCAGTCTAATGGAATAAGAAGCTAAGAGAATCCACACACATTGCAAATGTTCTTGCTGGGAAAAGGCTAAGAAGGTTATTTCTGACTTCAACTAATCCTTAATGGGTTTTTTCCCTTCTATAATTTGATAACAGCTGGTAAGAAACTGGTTTATTATTGTTTTAGGCTCCTGTTCGAAATGATCAGTTACATTACTAATTATGTATGAAACAAAACTTTTTTTTTTAAAAACCACTTTGAAGTTTTTATAATCCTGTCGTAGGGTGAGAATAATAATAGCCTAATATTTCCCCTTACTTACTTTGAAGTTAAAACCGCATTTAATTAAGAAATGATTAAGACTATGATTCACCATTTTGTCTCTCTTCACAATGTATCTTGCAAGCAATATATATGTACAAAATATGTAAATTACAAGCTTAGACATTTGGTGCAGTCTAAACTTTGAGATACTATAGGTTGCCTTTCAATGAGTAAGTCACATGAAACTTCGAAACCAAACGCCGTGCAATGGGCGGGGAGGGGGGGGGGAAATAGATTTACATGCTTATGAGGACAAGTCAGCCACAAGAAGGCATCAACTTAATCGTTTTTACCTAAAACTTTAAATTGTATTACCCATTAATTTATAGTTTGTAAGCTGAATAGACATGCTGCTGTTAAAATGTGCAGACCAAAGCCAGTCATTCCATTTTTATTTTCATGATTCTTCAGTTATGAAAAGTTATGGCAGTCAATGATTACCCAGAATGATAGATTTAGTGGAGACTTGGTTTTAAAAATGCTTGCTTTGAATAACAAATTGTTCATCCTTGCCTTGTACAACGTTGTTAAACAAGCAATAGATGGGCTATTCTGATCGGCTTTAGATAATACAACCAACATCAGAACAATTCTAAAAAGGTACCGATGTCCCGTGCTAGGAGAAAATGAAGACCAGTCTATTTTTGTTTCCGTATGTTAGTGCTCGCCCGCTGTGTTCCAGCTAGAGTAGGAGCCACAGTGCCAGGCCAAGTCAAATTTCCAATGCCTCACTAGAGACTAGACTTGTTCATGTTGTTTTGGATTAGCAAACAGTTGGTCGCGGGAGTTGGGCTTCAAAGCATAGCTGAAGCTCTTTTGTTGCCTTTCTGACCAAAGATTAGCAGGAAACTACTGGGCAAAACTTCTCTAGCCATCCTTGAAATTCTAACCCTTAGCCTCGGGCAGCTTCAGGGAATGGGCTGTTAGTCTCTGATGAGGGACAGTTCGGTAGCTCTATGTGGAGACCAGGCGGAACCTTCTCCAATCCCACAAAGCTTGGGTGGCTTGGGGTCTGTTCGAGCCACAGTTGAAAAAGGGAGACAACCAACTCAGACGTATCCCCTCCTTATAAGCAGCAGTCCTGATTTTGCCTCCCGCTGCCAGGGAATGCAGGTCGATCATGGAGTCTGCCCTCTTGGTCAACACCAGGAGATGCTTTCAGGCCTGCTGGGTGGGGCAGTAGCTTCAGTTTCCAGTCTGAGGCAGATGCTCTTGGAAAATGACACGCAGGCTCCAACCCCAACAACCCTGCTGGTCGCAGCTGTGAGGCTGGAGCATCAGAGGAGAGCTGTCCCAGGCCATGGAGGACGCTGCCTACTCAATTTGGTGGTCCTAGCTCTTGCCATTTAGGAGGCTTTCTTGAACTCACGGACAAACGGACAGACACCCAGACAAACTCTCTGAAATAGAGTAGAGATCTCCTCCTTTAAGGGAGTTGGGCAGAAAAACTGGCTCTCCTACTGAACTTCTGACCTTTAGGGTTTTCCCTGTCTGGCTTCTGTCTCGCTCCCTCGGCATGTCGAAGGATGGCATCTCACAACCAGCACACAGGTGCATGTGGTGTGTAAGTAGCATTGGGCATATGCCTGATTGATTTTTTTTTTTTTATAAGATTCTTAAAGATGCATCTTCAAGATGCAGTGTCTTTAGGTGGTGGTTCTTCCTTTCCTTTTTTACTACAAACTCTGACTGGTCAAATATGTATGTAGGTTCTTGTTAAGGTAGATCAATTTTTAAGCACAAATGCTTTTTTAATATAGGTTGAACCTCTCTAGTCTGGCACCTTCAGGATCTGACTGGCACCGAACTAGAGAATTTGCCAGACCACGGGAGGTCCAGTGTGACCTGGACAGATTAGAGGATTAGGCCAAAAGAAATCTGATGAGGTTCAACAAGGACAAGTGTAGAGTCCCACACTTGAGGCGGAAGAATCCCAAGCATTGGTACAGGCTGGGGACCGAATGGCTAAGCAGCAGTTCTGCAGAAAAGGACCTGGGGGTTACAGTGGATGAGAAGCTGGATATGAGTCAACAATGTGCCCTTGTAGCCAAGAAGGCTAATGGTGTATTAGGAGGAGCATTGCCAGCAGATCTAGAGAAGTGATTAGTCCCTTTTATTCGGCTCTGGTGGAGCCACATCTGGAGTATTGTGTCTAGTTCTGGGTCCCCCACTATAGAAAGGATGTGGACGCATTGGAGAGGATCCAGTGGAGGGAGACCAAAATGATTTGGGGGCTTGAGTACGTGACCTACGAGGAGAGTCTGAGGGATTTGGGTTTGTTTAGTCTGCAGAAGAGAAGAGTGAGGGGGGATTTGAGAGCAGCCTTCAGCTTCCTGAAGGGAGGTTCCATAGAGGCTGGAGAGAGGCTGTTCTCAGTGGTGACAGGTGGCAGAACAAGGAGCAATAGGCTCACGTTGCAGCGGGGAAGGTCTAGGTTGGATATTAGAGAAAACTATTTCCCTAGAAGGGTGGGGAAGCACTGGGATGGGTTCCTTAGGGAGGGAGTGGAATCTCCATCCCTAGAGGTGTTTGTCTCAGCTTGACAAAGCCCTGGCTGGGTTGATTTAGTTGGGATTGGTCCTGCCTTGGGCAGGGGGCTGGCCTGGGTGACCTCCTGAGGTTTTTTCCAACTTTGATTCTATGATTTTAATATTGTCTAGCACCATGACCAACACTTCTACTGCTTACTGGGCTCTGAGAAGACACTGAGAGGTTAATTAGAACTAAATCACAGCACAGAACACTGAGAGCCAGGACTGGTGGCTGTAAACAAACTTTCTGAGACGGCGGGAAACTTAGGCCCCGCCCATAAGGGGACATCAGGCGAACTAAAATCACGCCAGACCATGGATGTTGCTGGACCGGACAGGTTCAACCTATATTTACCTTTTCAAAAATCTCCTCAGCTTTGGGCAAAGCAAATCCTCCAAACAAGGGAAAAACCCTCTGTTAGGTTATTTTTCCTGAGGGGTAAAACAGGTACGACCATACACTACTTTCATTTTTCCTGATCCCCTTATTATGGATTCAGTTCAGAGCAATGTTGCTTCTGCACAGAATCCTCAAGATCAAGAGAAGCGCTTTGCAGCCTTGACACCAGAATGATAAACAAGTCATCAGCTGCTTTTCAGGGTCATGGCTTAATAGGATCCTACATCTAGGAGTAATTTCTCAGAAGGGTTCAGTCCTTAAGTTTCATACGTTCGAATCTACTGCCTGTCCGAGACCTGGAAAAATCGGTAATTTGTGATTGGTGCAAAAATGTTTGGTCATGCAGAATTGCATGTATTAAACTTGTGTGTATCTTTTTTTGCATAACCGACTAAAGTGTAAGCTCCGAGTTATTCTCACAGGCAGTTCTGTTTTGGCTGTTTGACGTTGCTTTGATGACCCTGCCAAGAACTATATTGGGTAATGTTTTCTGATAGCTTTAGTACGCAGTATCTCTGCATGGGAGCAGGATCCTTGCATTTATGACACACAGATTGAGACAATCCTAAACAGTAATATCTGTTGGGAATGAAGGGTTTGATTCTCACATGGGCATTTACTCAGCGTTACACAGGCATAAATGTCTTCATCAGGCAGTTACGTAATAGCTGAATCGGACTGATTCTATCCCCGCCTTTAGACTGTGTTGTGTAAACGATATTCTTTACTGAAATGATACAATGGTGCCTGGACAGCCAACGGCACTATGCCCTCCTAGACAGAATATTAATAAAATCACTCATTTCCATTTCTGACACTTCCTTACCGGGGGAGAAGCCCATTTGTACTGGGCTTTTGTTCATTGACTTGGCCCATACGTGACAATGGCTAGTGACCTTACAAATCAAAGTAAAACGTTATTTAGCATCTTGCTAGTACAATGGGTGGTTCCATGCAGAACAAGCCCAAACTGGTTAATAAATGCAAATATTATAGTGGATCGAATGATTTGTTGCCTCTTAGTATGAATGAGCTTTGGCATTTTTCAGTTTTCACCCTGCCCCACAGGCCACCTGGTGAAGGGTTCCCTATTTGGTATCAGCGACATTTCGCAGGGCTGACACAGCTCCTAGGTGCAGGAACTACGGGTCCAGGGGTGCTGCAGCATCCCTAGGGCTCTACTGCCAGCTCTGCATGTCGGGGCTTTGCCCCTGGCCTCAGCTGGGCTGGGGGGACGGATGGGCGTAGGGGGCTGGATTTCTGCACTCCCCCTCTTAAATATGCTCCCCCTTGGCTGACAAAGCTACTGCACCTCCCCCACCACTTCCGTGGCATTTATCCGTCAATAGGGGCTTGTAAGGTGTCAAAGGAAAGCAGGTGTCATGCGGATCAGAAATAGCATGGCAAGATACAGGTGTTGGTGGGGTGTAAAAGTTGTGCATGCACAGAAAATAGATGCTGGGAGTCTGTATGAAGGGCTGCGGCACCACCTAGACAAGCTTTCTCACAGAGAGACGGTGCGTGTACCCCACCCCACCACTGATAGAAATTAAGTTTCGTAAAGCCAACCCAAAGGAAGCCCCGTTTACATGTGGAAGTCGGAGGGAAAAGCAGGTTGATGACGGGGATAGGAGAGAGATACCTTGGCAAGAAGGGAACTGCCCTGTGTTTGTGGGCAAAACAGTGAGTTTTGGGCCATAAAAGCGACAATTTTCCCTCTAATCTTTTCCATCCAGGTGTGGATTTTTAACATCCACGTGCAGGATGAACGTGTGCGCACCAAGGCATGTGCAAATGTGCACCACCAGTAGAAACACACAACCTAGCTGTGGGCACTTCGCTAATGAGCCAGGCGGCGTGTGAATCTCTCCTGAGCAGCTGCGCGAGTGCCCAGCTTCCAGGGAGCACCGGCTGTAGCCACCACAACTGGGGAAGTAAAAAGGAGGATTTTTGTGCTCATTAAAGCTGGGCTCCTTCCTGGCCATTGGGGCTAGTGACTCCGGGAGGTTGTTTCGCACAACAAGCTCCTCTAGGAACGATTTTATCTGTTACAGTAAAATTTAGACTCTAAAAAGCACTTAAGGCCTTTTTGTTTTATTTGTGACCTGTTGTTAGCGTTGCCCAGTGCCTCTTAAATCTGAGCGGTGGTTAATAAACTCCAGTTTGGTTTTGCCGTAAATTGATTACGGTGCTGGCGTGCTGTCTGGCAGGGCACTCGCTAGGCTGTGCGCACACCGATCCTCGGGGGACAGCGCACCTGCTAAGTACTCCGGGTTCACTGACCGGAGGCTGGGTGCTACAGCGGGCGGCTTCTGAGCAGTTCAGGAACTGGGGTGCTCCAAGAGTCAACCTGCAAGGCAGGATGGGGGCTGGCGAAGCTCGGCGGATAGCACTGGAGTGGCTGACGGGCAGGCAACCAGCTATCGCAGGAACGACGTCCTGGGGCTGGAAGCAGGGGTGACAGTGACACTCGTTCCAAGTCAATGTTACACACACGCGCACGCACACAGTAACGATTTCTGCAGATGTGCTCGTCGATATCGGAGGACTAGTTTGTGAACCGATCTCTGCAAATGGATTGTTTGGTCAAGTGTTCATCCCGCCTGCTCTCGCGCCATTATTTGTGATGTGCCTTTTGTCCTCTAATGAGGTGGTGTCTGCTCCCTGCTACGGTGGATGAAACTTTGGACCAGGAGAATAAGTCTCGTGTGTGTGTGTGTGTGTGTGTTTGTGTTTGGCTGGGATGAATAACACACGCTCTGCTACACATTTTCAGATGAATAGTCATGTCGGCTCACATTTATCGTATCACGCAGGGTCCGTCTCCCACAATGCACTGTTCACATGACACCCATGATGCATCACTTCAGTTCAGCCAGAGGGCAGACCAAAGTGCCTCACTGACTGGAAAGAAACCATTTTGATTGGGTTGACAAACCGAAACGGTTCTCTTCAGGGCAATCCAACCCCAAATGAAGTGTCAAGTTTCAATGTTCCTCATGGACATTGTTCAAGAGAAGTTAATTTTTCCTTTGAAAAGTTGTTGGAAGGAAAAATTGGCAACATCGACAGCTAGTGACAAGTGAAAGAGAAGCAGCAAAACTGATTGGCCAGGCCCAGAGGGATTTGGTGACAAGGTGTAATTGTTAGACGAACTTCGCCTGTAATGACATTTCAAAGGAGCACAGAAGCAGGCCGAGGGTCGGTTAGCTCAAGTTCTCTTTTGGTGTTGGTTTAAAGTCATGCACTAAAAATGCCAAACCAGCATGGTGGCGTCGTTTGGGAATGTACCCCAGTCTGCTTTTTTTTCTTTAAAATAAGGGGTGATGAGGAGACATGGACAGCGCTGCTTTTAATTACCCATTTTGGTTTGTGGAGGGAGGACATTCCTTCACTCCACACAACTTCTTAGCAGGCTGAGCAGCCTGCTTAGAGCTTGTCTTCACTTACTCGGCAATCAATGCTCAGGAGATTGATCTCCCAGGGATTGATTTAGTGGGTCTAGTAAGGACCTGCTAAATCAATCGCTGATGGCAACCTCGTCAAGCCTGGCACTCCACCGGGATGCAAGGAGTAAGGGAAGTCGACGGGAGAGTTTCTCCCATTAACCACCCACAGTGGGGATGCTGCCAAAATTCAGCCTAAGATACTTTGATGGCAGCTACGCTATACCATAGCTGGAGTTGTGTATCTTAGGTCGACTTTCTCCCATAGTGCGGCCATGGCCTTAGACAGTGTCTTTGTAAATACACCCCTCGCTCACCCACATCTTGTGCCTTTGATGTGCTACACCCGGAGTTAAGGGGCTGGGTTAGCAAGAAACTGACACATTTCCATCTGATTAGACTGTGCCCAGAGTTGCATCTTACTGGGGTCAGTGCATCGCTTCTGACCGCACTTTCACCAGAGGGCTCACCACAAACAGGCTGGAGGAGAGTCGAGGACACACACACGCTTGCTCCATGGAGTAGTGGAGCACGCTGGGGTAGCTGGACTCCTGTACACGCCCTGCGGGTCTTTCCCCTTGACGAGTTCCCAGCTTTCTCACGACTACCGCGGGAAAGGTGTAAAGCAGAGAGAGAGAAACGCTTTGCTTGCACTTTTCTCCAGAAAGCTATGCTCCTATCTCAGCCTGACAAGCCGACGAACACCGGGGGATGTGAGAACGTTATTTATTTAGTGGGAAGATATTTTTTTCCCCCTCTCCTCCCTCAGATGTGTCCCTCCATCGTCATGGTAACCTGCGAATCCTACGTGTGCAGTGCTTTTAGCCGGAGTTGTTACTGTGCCTGAACACCAGCAACATAATTGCTCGTTCCCTTCGTTTTCAGGGACTCTTATTTTAGCCCTTACGTGGGTTGTATAAAAAATCTTGCCCCCTGTGCCAGTGCCCTCAATATGCGTCTGTTTGACCGAGTCCCCACTGCTACCGTGGTGATGCTGGCAAAAAGGGGGCTACCAGAGGGAGAGCCAGGTCTGTTCCATTGCGTCTGTCTCTTGCTCTTTCTGTAGATTCCCACCCCCGTTTATTCTGCCAAGTTGATTTCTCTAAACTTGAAGATTTAACGTTCAAGCCTGTGATGTGATTTTTTTTTTTATGGTAAAACGTTTACTACGCATTGAGCCTCGCTAAACTGAGGCTCTTTGGTCTGGCAACACCTTTGATCCAGCAGGAGCATGGGTGTTCCAGGACCAGAGAGTCCAGGTGGCGGGCTGGTGGCTGGGAGCCGTGGCGTGCAGTTGTGGGGCTGTTCAGTGGGGCCAGGAAGCCTGGTGGGGCTAGGGCAGCAGGGAGGAGCTGGCTAGGCGGTCAGCAGACAGACCAGGGTGGGGAGTGGGGACAGCGGCAGGGGGCCAGAAGTGACCTCCCTTGGTCTGGCACAATCCCCCCTCCAGGACTGGTCAGGTCCTGAGGGTGCCGGACCAGGGAGGTCCCACCTGTACATCTAACCTAGCTTCATAGGGATGCTGCAAATCCTTCAAGATCTTCCCGTCAAAATCTTCCCGTTCAGTTGCAGGCAAATCTCAATTCCTCTCTTTTCACTTACCCCTTTGGCCACCGACAGATCCTCTTGCTTGATTGACTGGGCAGCCTGGCTCCTCGCCGCCTGCTCTCTCTGTACTGCTGGGAGGAGAGTCTCTCACGCTTTCTCCGAGACCTCCTGAGAGCTGTAGACTCCTGGGCTGGATTGCAGCATGTGGGATCTTCCCAGCCGGAAGTCTCCCAATAAAGTTCCGAGGCCTCTCCAGTCCAGGGGGCCTGCGCTTGCATGGCCTGTTTGGTGCCTTGCTGCTTCCATCTTGCTGTTGCTCTACTGACCTTGGTGCCGTGCGGCCACTAGACGCTACTGGGCAATCCCCGAAGTGCTGTGATTTCACACCTGCCCGACGGATGCAGTCGTCATCTTCTTCTGCCGCCATCCACCGCTGACAACGCTCTCCTGCTTTTGGGTCACCTCCATCTCTCTCCTGGGCACCTCGCTTTGCTCAGGTGGAAGCCGGGATGCCTGTTTCCCCTCACAAGGAGGCCCATGGTGCTGGCGGAGGATCCGAGCTGGGTGTAGGCTCAGTCCGTGGTTGGATAGTTGTCTTGTAATTCCTCTGGGGGCAGAGAATAACCAACTCCATGTGACAGGTGCTAGCAGAAAGCTCTTCAAGATAATGAGGGTGGTACCAGGACCTGTACAGATTAGAATGGCGTTTCCCTCTGCTTGCCGGGGGTCCGAGCAGTGTCACCTGAGTTTAAATAAACCAAACTTGTATTCGCTGCAGCAAATCGGAGAACCGAGGGGGAAACAAGTGATGTGCCGAGCGTGGCGAAGCGGGCCGAGGTTCTCACCCCGTGCTGGTGGGCAGACAGCAGGACATGCTGACGCTGAAAACGGGCCCACCTGAAGTCAGCTATTTCCCTGTGTGTCCATTGTACTGGTCTGTCCAGCTCAGACATTGCCATCCTCTCTGCTGTGTTCGCCTCCCGCTAATCAGAGCCCTTTTTCTGGTGAGGTGCCTCCCCGGCTGTCCCAAATTGTTGCTGGAGTAAGGCAACGCTCTTTCCAACGTGGTGGGTGATCGTTCCCTCCCCCCACATTTGTATGATGGTTCATTAGAACCCTTGGGCTAGTTTTTTTTTTTTTTTTTTTTTAATACTGCACCCAAATGCCCTTAAGTTAACAAGGGTCTGCTGTGGAGATGTTGTATCAACTTGAACCAGGCTGTGTGTGTGTGTAAAAAAAATCCTCTCTCAAACATAAATGTATCTAAGAACGGCCAGGCTGGGTCAGACCGAAGGTCCATCCAGCCCAGGGTCCTATCTGCCTCCAGTGGCCAATACCAGATGCCCCAGAGGGAGGGATCACAACAGGTAATCCTCACGTGATCCCTCCCTTTTCACCCACTTCCAGACAGAGGCTAGGGACACCATTCCTACCCATCCTGGCCAATAGCCATTGACGGACCTAACGTCCATGAATCTATCTAGCTCTTTTTTGAACCCTGTTAAAGTTCTAGCCTTCACTACATCCTCTGGCAAGGAGTTCCACAGGTTGACTGCGCTGAGTGAAGAAAAACTTACTTTGGTTTGTTTTAAACCTGCTGCCTATTAATTTCATTTGGTGACCCCTAGTTCTTATTTTGTGGGAATAAGTAAATCACTTTTCCTTAGTCACTTTTTCCATACCGGTCATGATTTTATAGACCTCTATATTATCCTCCCTTAGTCTCCTCTTTGTATTTGATACATACAGATGGAGAAATCCTGTCCTGCCCAGTAAATGTAATTCTTGGCTAGCAGTGACTCGGCCCTTTGCGCACAGATCGTTCAAAAAGAACTAGGAGCCTTTCACCTCTGCAGATTTCTGGTCCCACTGAATAATGCCAGGCTTCTGATGGAATATGAGCCGAACCAAAGCACAAATCTTGCCATTGTTTCATCCCGTGCCCTGCCATTACGTTTCCTCTGTGAAGATATATTCAACCCACGATGGATGTACCCTAGCATTCCTGCTTAATCTCCGTGGTCAATGTCTTATTAGTTCTCTAAAATGATGTGTCTGATCTTTCAGAAGGAAAGGGATAGAAACCTTTAAATTCTCCAAGAAAGTAAGTGTCACTGCAGCTATTTTCAGGATTTCCCCGGATGCTTTAAATGGCAAAGCAAAAGAACTGCAGAACAAGCCATTCATTAAACTGGGGAAATTATCGTGAGATGGCACCTCATAACCCCAGAACTCATACATACTTAATCAGCTGTCAGTCCTCAGACTTTTTCCCCTCCAGCACTGCCATTTATCTTGCTAATGAGGTCATAATAAGAAATGGATTACAGTGGATGGAAATCTTCCTGTCTCTTACTTGGGCACAACATGATCCAAACTGGAATTAAACACCTTGTACCAAATTAATATCACTGCTAACACAGCCTGTCACTTTCAGAATCCGGTGAATGTCTTCCATATCTTTAAGTGGCTTTACATTAATATATTCTCTGGGCACGTATACACACCTTGTGTAGGCTGGTGTTGCATTGTTTCATTTTATGAGTTTGTTTATTAGATTAAATGTCGATGAACTGGCTAAAACAGCTCAATAGCGATAATTTAATAATTTCCCCCTCCCGGAAAATGCAAATGTAGGGTCTGAAAGAATACTAAGAACTTTTCAGGCACGTTCATTAGAATTCAAAAATCTGCTCTGACTTGGCAAGGTTAATGGACCTTTTTGAATTCACTTTCAATGAGCAGTTGTGTGTTTGGGCTCTGCTATGCTGAATACTCAGACAAACACATCTATTTACCAGTGTAAATTTGGAATTGTGTATTTCCTTCTAAAACTGAAGCGTTTAGTTACAGAAGGCATCCAGAGAACAGAAATAATACCATAGGACGTCAGTAACTCCCAAAGCACAACAAGAAAATATTTGCCATTCACCATATGTGGCTGCTCAGAATACTAAGAAATATTTGACAAAATTTGCTGTTGGACAATTTAGCAATTTGTAAATAGAAAACTTAGAAGACAGCAAACGCTGAGAAAATTGTCAAATAATATCTTCTTGTTGCAAGTTGTTTTTTCTCCGCTCTTAAAAATACCACTGCCGCCAACGTGCTGCGCTATTCCTTTGAATAATAGAATTCGGATTGTTGTCCTTCATATTTATTCATGAACGGATACTGTTGGGTAAGCCACGGGGAAGAAGAATGTCCCTTGTGGAGATGCAGTGGGAAGACTTTGGCTGTTTGACATTTGGGGCAAGGTTTGGTCATTCTGGTGCAGTTCAGTTAGGCTATTGCGTCAATGCCTCGCTGTTGCTCACTAATTGAGAACCGTGTTGGTTCTTCGCTTGCATGTAGTGGGAAGACACAGATTGTGCCCTGGAAGACTTAATCTAAATTGAGCTTCAGAGATCCCGTGGGCGTCCCTGACTTCTGCAGCCCCCTTGATTTCCCTTCCCGGCAGCGTACAATGTGCACATCCTTCGGGAAGCAGCCTTCTACCAAGAGGCAGGAGAATTATGGCTGTTGGAGGAGCACAAAAGTTACAGTTGTTAACAGCTCCTTGGAGGGGGGGGAGGGAGGTTTATTGCGTCCCTCAGTCTCAATGAAAGCAAAATGAAGGATTATAATAAACAACCTTGATGCACAGCTCTACAAGCTGGGTGGCTAAAGAAAATTGTGTTGACACAATAGACTTCTGAAAGGCATTTAATTTGGTTCCACGTGGCTTTGAGATAGATATAGAGATAGATATAGATATAGATAATCTTTTTAAAAATATATATATACAAAATCAACGTGACCCATATTAATTGGATTAGAAACGGATTAATAGATTGAAAAGGCGAAATTGTCACCCACCAGAGGTGTTTCTAGTGTGTAGGGGTGTCCACGGGGATCTGTTCTTGGCCAACTGCTGTTTAATATCTTTACTAATGATATGGAAGAAAATATAAAATCCTGACTGGTATAATGGGCAGATAACCGCACTCCTGATGGAGCTGTGGCAAGGAAAGGCCATTTGTATAGATTTACCTGGTAGGCTGAGCCTTCTTGATCAAAATGTGGGTTTTTAATCCAGGCAAAGGTCAGATCACGCATCTCACTAGTGTCCACCTTTACCAGACGGGAACGGTTTCCTACAAAGCAGTGGCAAAAGTCTTGCAAGTCATGGCACCCTGACTGTTTGAGCCCCCGTGATGCTGTGGCTACGGGGTTGAACGCAGCCCTTGAATTTATAAACGGGAATGAGATGGGCAGGAGTTTCAAAGGGGCCCGGGCCCCTTTGAATGGCCAAGGGGGCGCTGGAGTGTGACTCCGCATGGCTCTGAGTGCTGGGGGCGGGGAGGGGGAAGGTGTGCCCCACAGTCTGGGCAGGCTAAGGGCTGACTGTCCTTGGCCCTGCCCCTTCTGCTCTTGGCGCTGCCTCTTCCAGGGCATGGAGCCACACCCACTCCCTCCCCCCACATCTTGCCCTGTCAGCCCCACTGGTGATGGGTTGGATCACAGAGGTCTCCTTGGGACTGTCACCCATGTGTTGCTCATCCCACTGAACCCACCTGCCTGCCCTCTGCAGCTCCCCTCCACCCAGCCCTGCTGGGCCGGAAACTCGGGTCTCCCCCAGGCAAGGCACAGAGATGGGGTAACCGCCCCCTCAGAGCGGAGCTGGTTCAGTGTCTGTGGAGCTCTGCTGAGGGGCTGTTATTCCAACGCTTGGCGGGA
Source organism: Apalone spinifera (assembly GCA_030068395.1). Taxonomy (NCBI): domain Eukaryota; kingdom Metazoa; phylum Chordata; order Testudines; family Trionychidae; genus Apalone; species Apalone spinifera. The sequence continues at coordinate 2,377,722 of JANRFK010001158.1, read as the reverse complement.
GGAAACCCGAGCTTCTGGCCCGGTAGACCAGGGTGCTGGGGGGGCCCATCTGCTTCAGGGAAGTCTTCTTCGGCTGGCTTTTGAAACTGCCTGGCCCATCCTAAGAGGAAACACATGAAGAAACCTGAAACCAAAGGACTCTAGCGACTCAAGAGGCTGTTGGACTCTGGCCAGAACAGACAGACCAGCTCTGGCTTGTGGAGAATTGCATCGGAGGTAAGAACCGGGCTGAGGAGTATGGTCGGTAACCACTTCTCTTAGCGCACTAGGCTTCATTGGCACATTTTGTTTATTTTAACTTGCTCACCTACTTTGATCTGTCTGGTGTAGTGCTGAACCCCTTAAAACCTACTTTCTATACTTAATAAAAGCACGTTTGCTTATTATCAAGCCCAGTGTAAAGAATTGTTACCGGGGGAGGGATCCAAAGCTGTGCATATCTTTCACTGGGAAAGAGAGCAACTCTTAGAGCTTTCTCTGTGTGTAGGTCCATCAATGGCTACTAGCCAGGAGGGCAGGGATGGTGTCCCTAGCCTCTGTTTGCTAGAAGCTGGGAATGGACACCAGGTTGCTGAGGGTGGTTGTGTAGGAAATGTTTGGCCCTGCCGTGAGGCCGGGGGACTGGACTCGCTGACTCTCGAGGTCCCTTCCAGTGCTAGTGTTCTAGGATTCTATCTTGCCTTGTGTATCTGATCTATTACTTGCGTGAGAAAGAGACTAAGGTGTGGAAGTTGTGTCCATTGCTATTCCTGTGCTCCTTTGCTCCACACAGTATCCCCAGCTTGCGTGTCGGTTACAGTCCTTCTTTCTAAACGTCAAGGAAAATACAAGCTAGTGATTTTCAGCTGTAGCTGTCTACGGTAGGGTGCAGTCTCGTGTTGACTTTTTACTATTCTGCAAAGTCAGCTAGCATCAGGGTATTTTTTTCCCCCCAAATCTATATTTTGACATGAGGCCCAGTGGGATAGGCCCTCCCCACAGCTTGTGTATAGAGCCGGTATCCCAAAGAGCCGGTAAGCAATGATTCGGTCAATCAGACATCAAAATGCATTTGTAGAGCACCGCTCTGCTGTTCCCTTCATAAGATGCCGTAGGGAGTGGCCTAGCGACTTTAGGGAACTCAAACCGCTGCCGAGGTCTCTCTTCGATGCATTGCTATGGTGGATGGAGACACTGAACGGAATAAGTGAATGGCAAGGAAAGAGGAACTACATACCCTTCCAGCTGTGATGTAGAATCCTAGAACTTGTCATCTAGTCCAGTCCCCTAAATTCATGGTAGGACTAAGTATTACCTAGACTAGGGATGTAAATGGTGGGAAGAGTCGAGTAGAAACAGGATCACGTGTCATGAGCAATGTTCCCTCTAATTTTTTTCCATCTATGTATGGAATAAGTTTTGTTCTGTGCACCAAAGCATGTGCCGATGTATACCACCAGTGGTCGCCCATGCTACCAGCTGTGGGCACTCTGCTAATCAGCTGGGAGGCATTTGAATCTTGTCTGGGCAGCCATCCAAGCACCCAGCTTACAGGGAACGCTGGTTGCGAATGTGACAAAACAAATCTTGTTTTGCTAAATTCCTGTTCTGCTTCCAGTTTCCTTTGCCAGGGCAGGCATCACACCCGAGAGAACATGCTTGTGGTGGTGAGATCCACGGTGCGATGGACCGACTAGGCCACTTTTCTTTCCCTCCCTGTCGGTGCACTTTCCCCCTCACATCTCTCCCTGGCTTGTCCACGGGTAGGGTTTCGTTCTCATGCATTTTCTAGTGGGCTGAGTTAGGTGGCATGGCTGTTGTGGGCTTGCTTCATCTCCGACGTGAGGCAGGTTCCCAGAGACGTGTTGTGGAGAAACGAGTCACCTCGGGGCTTGCTAGGGCTTCTAAAGGTACCTCCTGGTTTAGTGTATGTGTGTGTTTGGTCAAAGGCACACAGATTAAATGAAGTGTGGAGGGGCTACTCACCTCTGTGTTGTCCTTACACAGCAGTGGCCTGAGAAAATTAACTTCTTCCCTCCATGGCTCTCACAGAAATCGGGTAAAACCCTCCGTGACTTCAATGGTGGCCGGAGAGGCTTAGAGTGAACCTGCACCCTACCACCAACCCAGAGCTGGGGTGGACTCTGTCTACAAGAGTGAGACTCCATCTGTGGCCCAGCCATGGGTGACTGGTTACCCCCTACTCAGCAAAACAGTGCCCAGGATGGCCGTGTATTGCATCTGTGCAGCGTCTGGCACGGTGGGTCCCAGCCTGGCGGTGGCCTTTGTGCTACTGCATTATAAACGTTCACTGATCGTGGTGGGTTATGCGTCTAGTCGTGAAGCCTGCCTTGGACCCATGCTGAACCACCGGCTGGGGGCTGCGTCTGTTCAGTCTCTTCCCTTGATTTCGGTCCCTGCGGGGGGGGGCTGGATGGTAGAATCCCACCCCGCAAAGAAGGGCGGTGATGAGATCTGAGCCCAGGAGCAAGGCCTATCAACCTAGTGCTTGGAGCAGTGATCAGATTGTCCCCAGCCCGCCTTGGAGGCATGTGACCCGCAGTGACTCTCAGTGGTGACCGTACAGTGAGAGACTGGGCCAGTTTGCAACCAGAACGCATCCCTTTTCAGCCCACAATGAACTGCTTTGCCGAATCAGGGCCCAGCAGACACTAATGATTGCTCTCCTTTGCCTCCAGATCTGGGTTATGTTTGCAGCAAAATGCTGCCTCTGGAGAAAGGAGACTAATCATTTCCACGTTATTTTGAGACTGACCAATCCAGGAT
>JANRFK010001158.1:2351146-2364305 GCA_030068395.1 Apalone spinifera | reverse complement strand
AAATAGCGCCATAACACGACTATGTAAATGAAGCATGGGATATTTAAATCCTGGCTTCATTTGCAATTTCGAATGACTTCATTTGTATCCCTCTCTTGAAAGAGGGTGCAAGTGTAGACATACTCTAAGATAAATAATTCCTTCCTGCTCACAGGTAGTAGAACCCATTGACTTAGTCCAAACACTGAGGCTGGGACAGTGAAGAACCCTTTGTAGGAATCTTCCGTCTGTCTCCACCAGTGGACTGAGATCCACTTCCTCATCTGGTGGCCATCGGCCGCCCACGCGTGAAGTGTGCACGCACATCAAACAAAGAGCTGTCCCGGTGTCCCGACCAGTGCTTAACTGTAATGTAAATTAGCACAGAACATACTGCATCACTTTTCCCTCTGCCTGAAACCAAAGAGTCATTGGAACTTTGCTGAAAGCCAAAGTGGTTTCTCACAACAAAACTATTCAGCCCATTCTGCGTCTTTCATCTCTCTCTTCTAAATTTGTCATGTGCGGTCTGGTCCCCTCATCATGGCCATAAAAACATGGCGGCCTGCAGTGCTGCTCTAATGAGGCTGCAGCTAAACTAGTAATGAGCCTGCAAATGAAATACCATAATCATTTCGAAGCTTCAGCTTCTATTATATATAAGCACTTTCCACAGCAGCTTTAAAATATGGATGGATTCTATGAACTGTACTTCGATTTCCCCCAAGGATCGTAGGGTAAAGGCACACGGTAAATGTGCAGTTTGGAATGAGGGTCACTTTTTAAAATTGCTAGGAAAAAGTGCAGCTGCTAATTAGGTATATGATAAAGGCACACTGGTCGTAGTCCATTTCATTTCCTCCTTGAAAACATACCTCTCTTGAACTGGCTTTTCTACAGTTTTTCCAGTGCTTCCCACTTGCAAAACCTGTTTCAAAAGGTTATATTAAGGTCATTTCCTAATTCATTCTCTTCACACTCCAGGGAAGGTCTGTTCCTCCCATCTGTTGGCCCAGTTCAGATCTCGCTGAAAGAGCATTCCCAGTGACTTCAGAGAGTCCAATCCGGCACTAGATGAAAGTTTCAAGTTCCCTTCTCCAAGCATCTCAGCAACTTCTCAGGCACTAATTTTTTTCTCCTCCTCAGCATATGTTAAAGGATTTGGAGTGTTGCTTCTCGCTCTGGGCCCCCCAATTCCAGAAAGGATGTGGGCACATTGGAGAAAGTCCAGCGGAGGGCAACCAAAATGATTAGGGGGCTGGAGCACATCTTATGAGAAGAGACTGAGGGATTTGGGCTTGTTTAGTCTGCAGAAGAGAAGAGTGAGGGGGGATTTGAGAGCAGCCTTCAACTTCCTGAAAGGGTGGAGGGGGTCCAAAGAGGCTGGAGAGAGGCTGTACTCAGTGGGGGCAGATGGCAGAATGAGGAGCAATGGTCTCACGTTGCAGCGGGGAAGGTCTAGGTTGGATATTAGGGAAAACTATTTCCGTAGGAGGGTGGGGAAGCACTGGGATGGGTTCCCTAGGGAGGGGGTGGAATCTCCATCTCTAGAGGGTTTTAAGTCCTGGCTTGACACAGCCCTGGCTGGGATGATTGAGTTGAGTTGGGTTGGTCCTGCTTTGGGCAGGGGTTGAACTCAGTGACTCCTGAGGTCTCTGCCCACCCTGGGAGTCTACATGCTTTCTAGTGCTGCTTTCCCTTGGAATGTTGATCAAAGCCCGTCTTATTCTCCTGGCCTTTTCATTGTCTCCTTCTTTTTAGTTCTGCCCCGTCCCCTCTACAAGCCGCGACGAACTCTTGTTTGGTTCCTGACCCGCTTCATTTCCAGTAGATCTGACGCTCCTCTCTGTCTGCATTGGCCAACCGCTGGTCTTTGCACTGTTGTTTTTCAGATGGATTAGAAACTGGCTGGGCCATTGCCTTGTCTTGATGGTTTGCTAGTCATCTGACACATGACTGCATTTTATTCTAGCCACTGACTTTCATAATTTCTCAGTGTGTCCCTGCAATCCAGTATGCGTATATGGAAGCGGATGTGACTTTGAACCTCTTCTCTACTATGGTGAATTCAAACAGTTCACAGATTTAAACTCATTTGACAGATTTTAATTTAAAATAATATCTCAGTGTAATTGTAACTAATTAAGCTGAATTTTATAATCAGATTAAGTGTAACATGTATATTGACCTAGCAAATTCCAGCAATTATTAACGCAGTTTTGTGTCCATCAAGCTGGCTGTCGGTTTTATTGGGAAGCCATTGTAAATGCAACCTCATATCAACGGTGATTATAATAAACTCAGGATAACATTCACGCGGTGGCCCTGTATACGCTGCATTCTTAACTCAAAGATGTGCTCTAGAAGGCACAGATATGAAATGACTGGAAAATCTGTCAGCCATGATTACTATCAAACCACGCCCTACCAGTAAAACTATCAGGGCCAAAAAAATATTTTTAGCTTTTGTTGTTGTTGTTTGTTAGCAAGTCAAGCCACGTTTTGTCTGGATTTTAAAATGTGGGCTCTGTGCTCCTCCAAGAACTGAGAGAATTTTCAGCACTTCCCGCCACTGCGCGCGGGCGGGTGCAAACGTTTCGGAGGAAGCTGGGCGTGGCAGAAGGCCCCAGAAAGGGGAGCACGAGGGCTGGGTTGTTGCGGGCTGAGTAGATGGTGACAGGCACTGTGAGCATCGCCAGCAATGGTGTCGACAGCTGGTGCTGCGCAGAGAAGCGGTGCCACGTGCCGTTGCTCATCTTGAGCTGCGCTGAGAACACCCTTTTGCTCCAATCACTGGAATCCCTGGCGGGTAGCCAATGCTGCTCTTCAGTTGTCGGGCTTCTTGTATCCCATACGTCCCGTGGCATCCAAAGGCCTGTCTCTGCCTCTCTGGTCACTGTGCGGTCACTGTACCGCAGGCGTGGGGTGAGGAAGCTGCCACGTCCGTGGCGGCTACGTTTTTGGGAAATGCGAAATTCTTCTCAGCAAGGCAGAAGCCTTTGGCCAAAACGGCCTAAAGCAGCTAGTGGCTGAGTGCGCCATTGGAGACTCTGAGGAGAGCTGGTTTTCAGGGGGGGAGCTGCTCAATGCATTGTGAAAATCTGGGCCCCTCGATGGCCTCTCGCATTGGACGCCTGAATCGCTAGCCAGTCCCGAATACCTTGCCCTCTTCTCAGGGGAGCCGACAGGATTGCTAGGCCCCTGGGCGATGACCGGGGGAGGGGAGCTGGCTGCCTGCTCCTGGAAGGGGTGGGGCCTCGGGTGGAAGGGGTGGGGCTGGAGCAGCCAGTCCTCAGCACCACCTGGACGGCACGGCACCGCCCCCCACGCCAGCCCTCAGAGCCAGCCGGAGCATGCTCGAGTCCACGGCCCGGCACTCTGGCAGCCGTTCTAATGGGCCTGGGAGATCCGGGCTTCTTAGAATCGCTAGGTCCTAGGACAGACGTCCCCTTGCTCACTCCATCGACAGGCCTCTCTTTTCTTATAGTCTCTTTTTTTTTTCTTTATCCCACAGCGCTATAGACAGAAACTATAGGCCTTATTTCCCTCTCGTTAAGCTGTTGTGACTCTGCAGTGTGTGTGCTGCACATGGCCCGCATAACGCACACTCTCGTCAATTTCAGTAGATAGTGCCGGGGAGCCGCATGCGTTAGCGGTTGTAGGAATGTTTAGCATTACTTTGGCTTAGGTTATTGCTTTTTGTCTCTAGAAACACCACAATGGTTTCATTTTGCACTATATCAACATGACTTGAGAAGGAGCGCTCTCTTTGTTTAGGCATCGCAATGCACGCACCATGGGTGTTCTGCGCTCCTCTGACTCTTACAGCTGTCCTGGCAGCCGTGCAAAAGCACCTCCTTCGGCCTGCGGAAGAAGAGCAAACAGAGCAGGGAGGTGGGAGGTATAAGTTGCGTCTCGTTCAGCAGTTGTGTTGCCGTAGCCCTCCATGGCCATATGCATATCTCCATGCTCATATGCATCTCCCACCGGGACTCTCACCTCTTCTGCGACACCTTTGGCTGGCGCAGGTTGTGATCTGTAGAGCACCACACGCACTGCTAGTGCCATGGCTGATTGGGGACATCGGTGTGAAGCTGGAGTAACGAGCACAGTTGATTAACCAGCAACCCCCATTCTCCATGAACGGCGGCTCACAAAGCTTGCACTGTACCGGGATCTATTATAAAGCTAATAAGCTTCCTGAATTGCCTTCTTTTGTAGCTTTTTATTATAGTTCTCACTACTATGCTGATGGTAAGCAAACATAAGGCACGTCTAGACTACGTTCTAATTTTGAAAGAGGATATGCAAATTCTGCGGGAATTTGCATGTCTTTTTCCGATTAAGTTTTCAAAAGCAGGTCTTTTGAAAGTGAAAGTAGTCTGAACATGTGTGGCTTGTTTTGTTTTGTTTTGGTTTGGTTTTTTGAAAAAAACCTCCTTTTTCAAAAACCACGTAAAGTTTTTTCAAAAAAGGTTTTTTTCCTGGAAAAAAAGCATCTAGACTACTTTCACTTTTGAAAGACACACTTTCGAAAAATCGATCGGAAGAAGATATGCAAATTTCAGCGGAATTTCAAAATTAGAACATTGTCTAGATGTGCCCTTAAGAGTGCTTTAAGCATTTTTAGTTGATGTTTATGGTCGTAATGTACACTTTTGATGATTTTATTCTCTTTGATGCACCAAATTTTTAAAAAAAAAAAAGGATCCTCCTGCTCCCCCAAAATGCTGCCATGACTAAACAGCAGAGCAAAAGAGCGCGTTAGAGGTGGAAGTCAAATCCTAGTAAGAAAAGCAGAAGGGAGCACTATAGTCTTTCTACAGCATATTTGCAAGCTCTTGACTGCAATTATATTAATATTGATTATACCGGGCCATAACTTTTTTAGTAGATTTTATTTTCTTTGACTTTCACCATCACATGCTGTAAGACACACATCTTACCACCATATAGAAATCTTTAAAATGTAATTAAAAGCACCAATGATGGAAGCTGCCTGCCACACCCGATAAATTACAATATCTATCATGTTTATGGGTATAGGTTTTAGATTTTTTACTTTCACTTTTACTTGGTCTGTTTTCAGCTGCCAAACCCACAACACAACTTTCAGGTATTGTGTGCATTGGAATATTCACCACTGTGATTTCAAAGTTAGTCCGTCAGCTCTTGTGTGTTGGCTGAGGCTTGGGTGTAAGACTGCCCGCAGCTGGATGGACCACCTGAAGGCCTCCTGCACTCAGTTTCTTAAGTTGAACTTCACGTGCCCTGCCGGTCTGATGACTTGCACGTGTGTGGGGCCCAGGCGGCTAAACGAAATGTGTTTTGAAAGTCTGTCAACTGCCTCACAAAGGAATGGCATTTTCTGGATGTGAATGTGGTGTTTAGTCATATGGAAAGGCATCAGCGCCTATTGGCATATTGACATTTTGTTGCTGTACAGCTCTTTCTTTAGTGCCTTACATCATTTGCTGCAACCAAATGGATAGTCTCACCCTTTTGCTATCCACTGAAAGGTCAGCTATATTCGTCTGTGGAACAGGAGGTCTATGGGAGGTAAAGGAACAGAAATAGATTTTGCCTTTGCACCCTCTCTCGACGCTCATGCATTTGCATGCTATTGCTTACGTGACATGTCAGGTTGTCTTCTGCTTCCACCGCCTGTGGGGTGGGCTGGCAGGTCCTGCCAAAATCTCCCAAAACTAGACTACGGATGTGCATTGGCCACATCTTTTCCCTGGGAATGTGCCTTATGCCAGAGCTGGGAGGGAGATGGGATGGGGCCACTAATGTACTGCATCACAGTGTGTCCCACCTGGCCTCCGCACAAGGGATTCTACTGACCAAGGGACAACCCAGAGGTGACTGATTAAGCCATTTTGGCAGCCCCTTTGTGATTGAATGGGACAGGTGTGATGGCAGCCATCTTGGCTGACACTGAGGGCTGAATGGGCAAACTCCTCAGATGAAAGCATGAGTCTCTTCGACTTGAGCTAGGCTTTGCGATGGGGGGCTGTCTCACTTGTGGTTTGGGTGCAAAAAGGAGCATGTTGGTTGGCAGTGGTGGCCCGTCCATAGGTGTGAACTAGGCGGTCGCCTAGGGTGCCAAATTAAATGGCTGTTGAGGGGTTTGGAGGTGGGGGTGCCGATCGCGCACCCATTGCACATTTTGCCTAGGGCGCCAGTTGCCGGCAGGTCATCTAGGGCCCCTCCTGTTGGTTGGATATTAGGAAAAACTATTTCCCTAGAAGGGTGGGGAAGTGCTGGGATGGGTTCCCTAGGGAGGGGGTAGACTCTCCATCCCTAGAGGTTTTTAAGTCCCGGATTGACCAAGCCCTGGCTGGGTTGATTGAGTTGGGGTTGCCCTGCTTTGGGCAGGGGGCTGGACTCGGTGACTCCTGTGGTCTCTTCCCACCCTAGGATTGTGATTCTATGCAACACACCAGTGGGTTATATAAGGAGCCTATAGTCCCTCCTCATGCTGCTAGTTTGGCAACATCAATGCCTCTTCCCTAATCTCACTCGACTGAATGCACGTTCTTCTTTAAAACACAAAAAGAATGTTGCAGAATGTCTAAGAGAGCGATCCAAAGAGCGCTGCCGTTCATTGGAGATGAAAGGCCATCAACATCAAAACATGGTTTTCGGCTTCTCTGATGGGGAAGGAATGATCTTTGTCTAAATGACAGAACACTTGAGAGCTAATTATATAGGGTGTTGGATGGCTCGGAAACGTGACATTCGTGTGGCCTCACCGACTTTGCTACCTGAGCTGAGGTTAAATGTATGTCTCGTGCAATGCAGTGCAGAGGCATTCTCCTATGCCCCGTTAGCCCTTTTACAAGAAGATACAGCATGTAAGACACTGGGTATGTGCCGGGAATTACAATTCTAGCTACATGAGGCTCAGTAGGTGTTTGTTCAGCGGATTGTTTCGTCTTTAATCATGGTTAAATCACTTAGTTAGATAATTGTTCTGTCATCTGATAATATGAATTCTATTGAAGAACAATGAGCTAAGCCAACTTCTGCAAAAAGAATCAATGAAATCAGGTTTGAATCCCCCGTGTGTATACCGCCTACACTTCCACCCACCAGCTTGTATTTTTCATTAATGAGCTTGAGTATTGCATTCATTTCTCCTTTAAAAAACCCGAAATATATATATTTTTGAGGCTCGACCTCAGTTCCTTGTGACAATGTATCCTCCAAAGCCAAAAATCGTTATAACCAAAAATGCCTTGGAAGAGTCCAGTGGAGAAGCCACTTGGCCGGGGTCAAATGATTTGGTTCTCGTCCCAGTTTATACCATCATTTTACTACGTGATCTGAAGCAAACAGCTTAATGTGGCACAACGACCCATCTCTAAAATGGGGCTCAGAGAGCTTATATTGTTAGTGCTTTGAGATCTACACTGCTTAGTGTTGTGTATTATAACGCCCTGAATACTACTTTACAAACACACTGCAACCAAGACGTGTTGGTTATTTAAAATCATTGTGTGTACACACACACACACACACACACACACACACACACACACACACACACACACACACACAGAGTCAATAGCTGGCTATGTGCAAAAACATTCAAACAATGTCATTACAATGTAGCCCCTTAAAATGTATTGCATTATTTTGATTCAGTGCAGTCTGCCATATCAACTCCTTTATACCACATGCTCCATTTTAAATAGGGTGACTGTCGCTCTTGATGCTATACTGTGTTATATTGCATTGTTAGTGTCTTCTAACCGCAGGTGGCTAGTGGGAGGCAAATGGTGCTATTGTTACACAACACAGAATTTAGGCTTCAGAAAGGTTCATAGACTGGTGGCTTGTGCTAAAGCAGGGCTGGGAAATCTTTTTTGGGTCGGGGCTGCTGACTCTCAAATAAATTAGTCAGGCAGGGGGCAGCAGGGACTGGAATGCTGGGGTGGGCTCCCCAAAGCTGGGGGGAGGAGCCCCGAGCCCCAGGGGCTGGATCGAGGCATGCCGGGGGACCGCATCTGACCCCAAGGCCTTAGTTTCCCCACCCTTGTGCTAAAGCATCGGAGACTCGTACTGAAAACGCTAACTAATTTATGACTAAATGGCAAAATTATTTCAATCTATTTCCATGGAAGGCCACATACAAAATGCTGAAGTGAGGGGAAATCGGTGCGCAACGGTTATGACAAGATTACTTTAAGTGCCTTGTGTTGCTAGGGAAACCTCCTTTTTTTATCCATGTCTCATGGATGGCTCTGAGAATGGGGGATGTTAATCTGAGAGCACCGCACACTTTTGAAAGTTATGTGCTTTTTGTTTTTGTTTTGTTTTGGTTTTTTTGCCTATAGCCTGATATGTCTCAAAGCCTTGTGACAATCATGTACGTCCCCTGATTTATTGCCTAATAATGTCAAAATCCATTTAAAAACACTGCTTGGGAGGTAAAAATCCAGTTGGACTGGTAATATATTTGCCAATCTGAATTTTCATGCCCGTCTGTTTTCAAATGGCTGATTTCAAATTACAGCCCCAGATGGAATCATTACTGGGAACGTTGTCTGAATTGCGCTAATGCAGTGCTGCAGCAGTCTAATAACAATAATAATTAATAAATATACATGACTCCCATATTGTGTTAAATTCAAACATCCCAATCCCCTGACTCTTTAATTCCATCACTTCTGCGCAAAGCAGTGAGTTTGCATATGCACTGTGGTCATCAAGATGGCAGTCTGAGCAAAGTATAACCTGAAGTGACCTATGAGAGAGCTGAATGCACCTATTGATTCTTTTCTGGGACTGGTTTGTTGTCTTTTTTGCATTTTTGAGCTGCACTCAAATCACTTAATAGAGAGAATTTTAAAAGGGAGTAGGGAGTGAACCCTGAAGCTGGTAATGAACATTAGATTACTAATTGCCTATGCTTGTGTAAGCTCATTTCAAGCTGTCTGCAGTCATGATTCTTCAACAGAACTTTTTTTTTTTTAAACCATCCTAGCAAATAAAACACGGTGATGCATGACACTCTAATACAATTAACTGCTTACCTAAGGAGAGCACTTCATTTTCCATGTTTGGCTCTTACAGTACGGCATGTTCAATTACACACAGGATTCATTAGATTTTGAGTGGATTCAATAGGCCATATAGAGAAGAGTGTATAATCAGGTGTTACTCCCACTTTCTTTTGGTGCTTTGCAACAAGAGACTAGGAACTGCAAAAACTCCCAAGGATGTTTGTGCATCTTCGACAGCCCGATTAGTAGAAGTCAGAGATGTTCCTGAAAATACTCTACTGAGTCTTCATCAGCAATTTAGACAATGGGCAAGAGCGTACACTTAGAAAGTTTGCAGATGTTACCAAGCTGGGAGGGGTTGCAAGGGCTCTGGAGGACGGGGGAGGGATGGCTCAGTGGTTTGAGCATTGGCCTGCTAAACCCAGGGTTGTGAGTTCAATCCTTGTGGAGGCCGTTTAGGGATGTGGGGCAAAAAATTGTAAGGGATGGTACTTGGTCCTGCTGTGAAGGCAGGGGACTGGACTCGATGACCTTTCGAGGTCCCTTCCAGTTCTAGGAGATAGGCAATCTCCATTATAAAAAATTCAAAATGATCTGGACAAACAGGAGAAATGGTCTGAGGTAAACAGGATGAAGTTCAAATGAAGGACAAATGCAAAGTGCTCCACTTAGGAAGGAACAATCAGTTTCACACATACAGAACGGGAAGCGACTGTCTAGGAAGGAGTCGTGTAGAAAGGGATCTAGGGGTCATAGTGGACCACAAGCTAAACATGAGTCAACAGTGTGACACTGTCATAAAAAAAAAAGCAAACCTGATTCTGGGCTGCATTAATAGGAGTGTTGTAAACAAGACAAGAATCAGAGGGGTAGCCGAGTTAGTCTGAATCTGCCTCTGGAAATTTCCACTACATGCATCTGACGAAGTGGGTCTTTGCCCACGAAAGCTTCTGCTCCAACACTTCGGTTAGTCTATAAGGTGCCACAGGACTCCTCACTGCCTTTGCAAGACACAAGAAGTAATTCTTCTACTCTCCTCTGCTGGAGTATGGTGTCCAGTTCTGGGCACCCTATTTCAAGAAAGATGTGGAGAAATTGAAGAAGGTCCAGAGAAGAGCAACAAAAATGATCAAAGGTCTAGAAAACATGACCTATGAGGGAAGACTGAAAGAACTGGTTTTACTTAGTTTGCTTAGAAAGGAGAAGACTGAGAGGGGACATGGTAGTGGTTTTCAAGTATTTAAAATGTGCTCCAAGGAGGAGGGAGAAAAATTGTTCTCCTTGGCCTCTGAAGATGGGACAAGAAGCAGTGGGCTTAAATTGCAGCAAGGGAGGTTGAGGTTGGACATTAGGAAAAACTTCCTTCCTGTCAGGGTGGTTAAGCACTGGAATAAATTGCAGAGGGAGGTTGTGGAATCTCCATCACTGGAGATATTTAAGAGCAGATTGGACAGACACCTGTCAGTGATGATCTAGATCAGTGTTTCCTAATTTTATTTGGCCACAGAACCCTTTTAAACTGGAAAGAATTTTGCAGAACCCCTAATAACAGTCTTGTACAGTATATGGAGCTGAAAAAGGAGACCACAAATAAGTAGGGATAATAATAAACAAATACTAAACAAGGTCATGAGATCAACATTTAGTTTAGTTGCACGTATTTAAAAACAAAAATCACATTTAATGCGTAAAAAATTTTTTTTCAATCATAAAATGTGGTTGAAATGGGATTTTCTCACGGAACCCTTATTTTCACTTCGCAGGACCCCGGGGTTCCATGGAACACCATTTGGGAAACTGCTCTAGATGGTGTTTGGTCCCGTCATGAGGGCAAAGGACTGGACTTTGTGACCTCTTGAGGTCCCTTCCAGCTCTAGTGTTCTATTGTTCTGTGATTCAAACTGGGCAGTCTCGTGGCTCCACTGAAGTGGATGGGTTTGTTGCCCAGGACTTTTCTTAGGGTCAGGATTTCACCTCCAGGGGAGGTTGTTGTTTTCACCAAGGTAGAAGAGAAAAGTGGAAGCGACTGTTCTCTGGTCAGAAGAATTTGGAGCAGTGACGGGAGGCTGTGAAAGGAGGCTGAAGATCTTCGAGCCTCAAGGCGACAGCTAAGATGAGATGTGTGTTTTCTCGTTATTGAGTAACACACAGAAGTTTGGGAACCAAGAGGGAATGCTAGTTGCTCACACTCCCTTACTGTGTATAGCAGATCCCTGTCAAGCTCCTTTGACACTGACTTCCATTCAGCCAGCATAAATCAGGAGTCACTCCGCTTGTCAGTGGAAGTAGTTACACGTGAGAGGAGAATCTACTTCTCTTACACTGCAGCCTTGGTCACACTATACATTTTAACCAAGTTTGTAATCATGGCTTGAGTCCACTGAGAACATGAATAATACCTGGTTACTAATAAAGTTGGGCAATTTTTTTCTTCAGTAAATTTTTTCACTAACAACTGCATTTTTCAGGATTCAAAACTTTTTTTTTTCCCCCTGAGGAAAAATTATACCCACCGCTGCAGAGCACTGCCTTTGAGCCGGTTCTCTGCAATCTCACGAAGACTCCTACTTGAACATTTGGCGAATGAGGCAAAAACTGATAGTTTTGTCAGCTGTACAAATAATTCTGTATTTTGCAGTGGCTTGGAGGCCTTCTAGCAAGCTTCCTGCCTAATATGCAAGTGGCAACAGGTTCAGATTTGGCCTAATGTTGTTCACCGGAAGCTGCTTAATAAACTAACTTGTCATGGGGTGAGAGGCAAAGTATTGTTGTGGAATGGGTTCAGAAGTGGAATCGGGTTCAGAAAGCAAAGGGTAGGATTAAATAGATGCCATTGGAAAAGCTTAATGCTAACAGCAGGGGCCTCACAGTTTAGTGCTGTTTTAACATACTTAGTAAGGGGTTTGGAAAGCAGGAAGGTAGCAAAATTTGCCCATGACAAAGTTTAGAGTAGTCAAAATCAGAGAGGGCTTGGCAGAAATTCCAAGAGACCTAAACCAGGTACAGGCTGAACCTCTCTAGTTCAGCACCCTTGGGACCAGACCGGTGCCAAACCAGAGAATTTGCCAGACCACGGGAGGTCAATATTGTCTAGCAACATTACCGACGCTTCTACTGCTTGCTGGGCTCTTAGAAGATATTTAGAAATAATTTAGAGCTAAGCAGCAGCACAGAACAGTGATAGCTAGGACTGATGGCTGTAAACAAACTTTAAGGGACCGCTGGAAACTTGGCCCCACCCATGATAAGTGGACATCCGGGTAACTCAAATCATGCTGGACCACAGATGTCGCTGGACCAGAGAATGCTGGACCACAGTGTGTCAGATTAGAGAGGTTCATGAATTGGCAACCTGATGGCAAATGAAATTCAGTGTCAATAAATGTGAAGTTACATAAGCTGGGAGGGAAAATATTAAGAATCATGCACTTTACAAAGTTATACATCGGTGATATCCACTCAGCAAGGGGATGTGGGCCTCTCTATGGACAAACCAACGAAGACCTCCGCTCAATCTGCAGCTGCAGTCAAAAAGTGAAGACGACGTTTAGCTGTGCAAGGAACGGGGTGATGAATAATACAGAAAATATTGTAGAGCCATTGTAGAAATCAATGGTGACCTCACCTGGATCGCGTGCGGGGTGTGATCATCTTATGCAACAAGGATGTTGGCAAATTAGAGGGGATTTAAGAAAGCAGGAAAAAGAGTTAGGGGCCTGGTGAATTTTGGACCCAAAGAGAGCTAGAAGAAAGAGAGCTTGCCAAAAGAGATGACTAAGAGAAGGCATGACAAAGGTAGGTAAAATAATTAGTGGCCCATGGCATGTAAATCAGGTGCGTCTCTTATCCCTGTCTTCTAATGCAAGAATGAGGAACCAGTCAATGATTTCAACTAAACCAGGCTACAGGTTGAACCTCTCTAGTCTAGCACCCTTGGAACCTGACAGGTGCCGAACCAGAGAATTTGCTGGACCATGGGAGGTCAATATTGTCTAGCAGCATCACCAGCACTTCCACTGCTCGCTGGGTGAGCCATGAGGGGTAAATTAGATCACAGAACACTGAGAGCCAGGGCTGGTGGCTGGAAACAAACTTTATGAACTGCAGGAAACTTGGCCACCCCCATGCTAAGTGGCCATCTGGCTCACTCAAATCCTGGCTGTTGC
>JANRFK010001158.1:2323204-2351046 GCA_030068395.1 Apalone spinifera | reverse complement strand
TCTAGTTGGGGAAAACGGGCCTGAGAAATACCTGTCTGTGCATGTTAGGTGTAAATGACTGTCAAATCCAGCCTGATCTACAATGTCTGCACAGCCCTCAATTCACTGAGGGTCTGTCTAGACTGCGTTGCTCTTTCAGGATACCAGAAGTATCCCAAAATAGCAACGCTATGTCCTTAAAAGCACCTGCTATTTCCCAAAATAGCGTGCGTGCTATCCCGGCATCCCTGTAACCCTCGTTCCACAAGAGTTAAGAGATTTGTTGGAATAGTGCCTTATTTTGAAATTTGGCGTTGGGTAGACGGTGCCAAATTTCAAAATAAGCTTTTTCGATTTAGACTTGGATAAGCAACGCAATTTGCATAGTGCAAATTGCATTGCTTTTTCTGACAGAAGGGTGCTGGCTAAACACATCCTAAGTCTTTCCAGCTTTCTAAGTCACAGCCTAGGGTCTGCTGGGGGTTAGGATGGGGAAAAGTGTATGTATGGACAAAATTAGTTTCAGACTTCCCCTTGCTTTTCCTGTGTTGCGTTTTACATCTGGGCCTTTTCTTCTTTTTTTTTCTTTGTGAATTTTAAATGCTTTTTTCATTTCCAGGTTTTTAAAAATTTAATGTTTTTTGTCAAAAATGAGAAAGTGGAAGAGGGGAGGAGGCGAACACATTGGCTTTTACTTATTAAACTAACTAGAAAATCACTGATACGTCAGATGGGAAGTATGCATCACACTCACGAGGCCCTGAAAGGGAAAATTAATTCTGTTGCATATGCCAACTGACTTGACTAAATAAATATTTAGTAGCTGTTTTATTTGTTATATGAATATTTACATAATCATGAATAAAAGGAGAAGGAAAGTTCCGACTTCTTTCTTTTGTTTGTTTGTTTGCAGTGGAGCAGAAAGTTTGAATTAGTCCCATCCAAAGTGTAGCTATTCTTGCTTTTGATAAGGAGCAAGTGCCACCGTGGTAGACTGGTTTCAGAGGGTTAGCTATGTTAGTCTGATGCAACAAAACCAACAGAGTCCGGTGGCACCTTATACTCTAATGCTTTTGCAATTTTAAGGCCCCGTAGGACTCCCTGTTGTTTTTCCTGATCCAGCATCTGTACAAATTTCCAGTGTAACACAGGTGTGATCTGCTTCATGGAAAAAAGTATTGTTAAGCGGACAGCCAGAGTCAGCTGTATTCTGCTTCAGCAGCAGGTTCTGGGTGTTCTGAGAGTAAGTTCCCTTATCAGGGGCCTATTGGAAAAACGTAATCTAGAGAGGAACGCCACATCCAACTCCTAGAATCATAAAGGAGTTGAAAGAGACCTCAGGAAATCGGCAAATCAACCCCCAAATCGGCAAATCCTCCACCCCGAAATCGCCAAATCAGCAAAGAGCGGGTTGAGGATTTCTTTTTTCCTTCTCACTCTTGTGCGGTCCCCGGCTGATAATTTTTTTTGTGGGTCAGTCCCCTCCCAATCCAAAAAAGGTTCCCTACCCCTGCAATAGACAATGGGAAACAAGGGAGAGAAAGCGAGAGCTTTTGGGCTAAAACAAAAACATTCAATGACAAAAGTCACATGAAACAAAGGAAAAAGCCCCGCGTTGTCCTGTTCTGGTCCCATTGAGTTCAGTTGCAGGGATTTCAGCTCTCCTGTTTAGACTGTTGTACAGACAAGTGATGGCTGGATGACTCATTCCAGCTGCCCTCTGGACCAGTCATTGGCATTTTGGAGGGTGCTGCCGAGGCTCTGCTAGCGTTCTGCGGCTGGTTTCTGCCTTGCAATGCTGAGACAAGAAGTTCAGTCGTCGGCTGGATGGCAGGAAGAACGTGGCCTGGGAGAAGGGAACAACCAGCACAAAATTGCTCCTGGTCACCGGAGCCCAACGTCGCATGCTCCTCCTGACGGTTCGGCGCTTGCCCCGGCCTGTGGGAGGACAGAGGCAGTGCCGGAGACCAGAAGAGGATCCCTGGTGACAGCTTTGTACTTCTCAATCAAGACTGGGACTAATCTGAAGTGACGGTCTGCTGGGAAGAGCAGGTGTTGACCCTGGGGGGCAGAACCCGAATGGGGAAGTGAGGCCTTTGTGTTCTGTGCACAGCGAAGGAACGAGTCCTCACAAAGAGAAGCTTTGGGCCCAGCTTGGAAGAGGTACAGGAATCAGGAGAGCAGGTCCCCGTGGATTGGTGCTGCTCACTAGCGGGGTGGGAAGAGGGCAGCTTGCTTTGAACTGGTTGGCTGCCGGACATTTAGCAAGGAGCTCTGGGCTGCGGCTAGCACTTGCCCAGCCTGTATACAGTGGTGGTGTAGCCATGCCAGTCCCGGGATATTGGAGACAAAGGCCAGGTTTACACTAAAAAGGAGCATTAAATGAAGACAGGCAACTCCAGCTATGTTAATTACATAGCTAGAGTCAATGTACCTCATTTGGCATTTCCTCGCTGACCCCACAGAAGGCTGACCGGAGCCAGTGCTCGTGTTGGCTTCCCTTACCCCTCCACAAACAGGTGCACCAGTCATTGGTGGGGGGGACCCTCTGAGTTTGATTTAGCGAGTCTTAACTAGACCTGCTAAATCAAACTCTGGAAGATCGATTGCGGCAGCGGTGATCTTCGGTTCAGTGTAGACGTGGCTGAAGTGGGGGAGGTCACATATTTTATTGGCATATCTTCTGTAGGTGAGAGACCTGTTTTCAAGCCTCGCAGAGCTCTGGGTGAAAAAATGTAAGTTTTTGGCAACTGAAACGATTCGTGACAGGTTTAATTTGGCAAATAGTTTTGGTGAGAAAATGTTTTGTTTTCTACAGAAGTGTTGAGAGAGTTTGAAATGGTTTGTTTTCACAGTTTTGAAACTGTTTTGAAATTGTTTTTGCCTTGAATCAATATTCAGGATTTGTTTGTTTTGTTTTAGTGAATGCAGTTTGTTAGAAAGGAACTGAATTTTGTTTGGATTGTTTGTTATGAAAAATCAATTATTTGCTCAGCTCTGTCCTATATGCATAATCCAAAGTCACAAGCTAAAATGTGTGTGCAATTGGATGCCTAATTTTTGCTCAAATAAATGCCGTATTTACAAGTTTGAGTGCAAAGTAACATTTTGTGTGCGCTGCCCCTCAGTGTAGCAGAGGTGCCTACAAGCAAATTAAGTTTGCAAATACACATTCCTATTTAGCAAGAGTGCTGCACAAGTGAGACTGGGGGGGGGAGGGCCTTTGGGCCTGCTCTTTCTTCTTGAAACTTTGTGTAAGGCCCAGTAGGGCTCAGAACTGAGCTGATAGTTGCTAGGTAGCAAACACCCCCCATTGCCATCCAGCAACAGCTGTGACTAGCTCTGGCTCCCTTACCCATAAGCCACTTCGGGCACAGAGCCCCACACAGCCCATGTCAATGGGTTCGACACAGGGGCACAGCTATGAGTGGGCCTGGGTAGGCCACAACCCTCTCCCCCCGAATTACCATGGGGCCCACCCAAATATGATATTGAAATGCAGCGTTCAAATGGGATTTTGTTAATGGTGCATCCTATTGGGCAAAGCAACTATTTTTGAAAAGATTTTAGCCAATCAAAAACAAAGCTGTGCCCGTCAAAGGAAATGTGTGGGTGGGTTCTTAGCTTCGACAAGAAATTATAGGCAAGAAATATTTGATTGACAGTGGTGTGTGAGACTGGAATTTATCTGCCTGGAAATATTTCAAAGGAAGTGTTCTAATATTCAGCTCTGTTACACTGTTAGCCACGTGTGGCATGTGAACCACAGAATCAAAATGTCGAAGTAGACTAGTCTCTTTAATTTCTTAAAAAGAGAACGATTGAAAGTGAGTCCACAAAACCAACAGAAGATCATTGTCTTTCACTAAAGCTGCAAATTCTCCATCTTCATCATATCGAGCAAAGGAAACAAGAACATAAACAGCTAAAAAGGAGCCCAGGACCAGCGCAGCTGCAACTACCATGTGTTAGTGCATATAACCTGCAGGTTATACAACGTTTTATAAACCCCGCAACCCCCCTGTGGGGTATACATGTCTGCGGGGTATACAAGTTTAGTTTTACTTTCCTGGGCGCGAGTGTGGCTCCTCTCCCGCAGGACGGCCAGCAATTACCAAGTACCTTAAAGTAGCGTATATAACCCGTGGGCTATACATGCGCGGGTTATCTTAGAGTTTTTTACACATTTAGGAAAAACCGTGGGCTATGCACAGGTGCGGGTTATACATGAGTGTGGGATATATATGCTAATTTATGGTAATGCTACTAAAACTACTAAAATGACCTTCCGACTGGTCAAATATGAATGAGCTACCGACTCTGCCGAAACATCAGGTTTTTTCCCCACTTCTGTTACCAGTGATAAAACACAATGAGTCCCAGAACTTCGGTATGAGGAACATCAGTGGATGGAATATAGTGTGTCTAAAAACATGGTGTTTTGTAAAACGTTTAGTCATTTTAGTGAGTCTTGTTCTGAAGACACATTCAGTCACAATGGGTTTGTGACTGGAAACTTTCTGGTGCTTTTTTCTTCACACAACGCACTGTCAACCTGTGGAACTCCTTGCCAGACGATGTTGTGAAGACCAGGACTTTAACAGGGTTCAAAAAAGAGCTAGATACATTCATGGAGGTTAGGTCCATCAATGGCTATTAGCAAGGCTGGGCAGGAATGGTGTCCCTAGCTTCTGTGTGTCAGGGGCTAGGAATGGATGATAGGAGAGGGATCATTTGAGGATTCCTGTTCTGTTCACTCCCACTGGGGCACCTGGCAATGGCCACTGTCAGAAGACAGGAGGCTGGGCTAGACAGACCTAGCCAGTGTGGCTGTTTTTATGAAACATATGCACCAGTTTGGCTCCAGATACGAGAGTGTAGCAGGCATATTTAGTGAATGCTACAGACTGTCCGTCAGGCCATGGAAACATGTTGAGCCAGTCACAATGACCCGCCCACAGTAGATATGAATCAGGAGCATATGAAGATGGTGCTTGATGTTGTACTGGTGGGTGCTAAACAGGAAAGACCGCTACGTGGACATGGAGAGGTAGAGGAAGCTTCAAACAAAGGGAACATTCTCAAGGGACTTTGTAAATAGGATGAAAGAATCCCAAGTAGACTTGAAATGCTTCCAGAAAGGCTGCCACGGTGAGCCCTGACGTACACAGTGAACTTTTAGAAGCTGCAGGCTTCCAGGTCCTGCTCCAAAGAGCCAGCTTCCCAGCAGAGCGCCTGGCAGAGCAGGGTAAGCCTCGCACCCCTATTCCGCTCTTCAGATACATCCCTGGGCCCCGAGTCCCTGACCAGCATGTCCGTCACATTCCCAAGGCTGGCTGGTGGGCGGCGGCCTAACCCCTCCTGCTCCCTTCCCCCACCGCCATCGTTGCCAGCCGAAGTCTCAATGATTACACCACTAGTTTGATGGACAGCAGCTTCCTGGCACCCGATTGGCTCCCTGCCCTACGTAACCCCAGAGGTGATTCAGGGAATGTCCAGACAGCCATGTGGATCCTTCGCTAGCTGCCATGACTGCTCTGCATTCCCACTTCCTGAGCTCCTGGTATTGACCTTGGCTCTGAATTAGACCTTGACTCAAAACCCCAGAACATCTACATAGCCTGATACCAGGTGTTGGCCCTTGGCTGGATCCCCAGCCATATCCTTCAGCCTGACCCTCAGCCTGCTTCTACCACTAGTCCTGCCTACTTCTGCTCAGGATCCTCACAGTGGCACTGTGGATCCAGAAATCCTTGTCCCACATGTCACCAGCATTTCCTGGGTCTTCGGAAAACATGGTTTGGATCTGATGAGGATTAAAGCCTTCCTTTCCCGGAGTAGCCATCAGCTGTTGGGCTGTCTTGCTGTCTTTCTTTTTGTCTTTGGGCTTTAAGTTTTTAACTACAGCAAAGAGCCAACATCACATACTAATCCAGGGCAGCCCATGTTATTGACTCCTTTTTCATTTTGCATGCAGATTGCAATATCAATTTTCTAGAAGGGGCTGGTGTGCGCAAATTGAATTTGTCACTCTAGCTCCATCAGATTATGGGAAATGGAAGTGAAAACTAATGAAAATCAGAAGTGAAATGAATATTTGCAAACCCTAATTAAATATTTATTTTCTATTACCAGGGAACACCACGCTGGCTTTAATACCACACAAATAGCCTCTCTAGCCCTTCTCAACACACAGGAAAAACTACTGACAAGCAGCACCCTGAGGAGTTAATTGCTCAACAACATTTAACTTCTGTCAGGGCTGAGTCACCTGCTGTTTAGGGTTATCTTTTTCAATAACTAATTTCCCACCAGAATATTATTAAGCAATGAACTCAGGTGAGTGGGTGTCTTTATGCAATTAGCCGGTTTAATTTAGGGATCTACATCTAGTCTAGGTGAAAAATAATAAAAGATCTGGCATGGATAGCTCTGCTGATTTAGGGTATTCCTTTCTTATAACACAACACAGCTATCACTCGGAGACTTTTAAACCCTCGGCATTCACTTCTCTTTCAAGTAACTTTATCACGAGACAGAGTCTGTTTTTGTTAAAATATTTAAAAGGTAGAAATGTCATCAATGCAGGACAGATGCTCAAATAATGTCTATTAAATACCGCCCAGGATTCCGATCTGAGCCAAAGGGTGGGTCTTGCTAAATAGATTGTGGTGACCACTTTTGTGGTTGGGAGTAATCTAAATACACAAGTTTTGTGTATTCATCACTGTAATCTAAATACACAACATTTGTGTGTTCCTCGCTAATTTCAAATAATGGTTTCTTAAAGATCAAGATATTAAGTCTATTGTTGTACTATGCACACTCATTTCTTTAAATTCTTCATCTAGCTGTCAGATGTGTTTGAAGAAGCTTTTGACAGTTTTCATTAAAAACAGCAATTTTTGATACTCTCTCAGGGGCTACCATCTGTCAATTGCTTACTTTTTAATGGTGATTAATTTTTTCTGTTTTATCTCCACATAATCCCCTCTTCCAGAGCTGGTGATATTTTTGAAATATTTCAAATGGTTTTCTTATGGGGGCGGGACAAAGCTTTTCAAAATGGAACTAACCAAACAAAAATAAATAAAATACATTGAAGAAATAGGGCCTGCTTGTTTTTATGCAGTAAATTTTCCTGGATTTCACTTCCCATTTAATTATTAGCAGATTTACCTGGAATTGCTCCGGTCCTTAACTCATTTACTTTCTTTTTTAGAAAATAGAAGAAAAATGTATGTGCATTATTGAAACGATTGTATTTTTTAAAAATGCAATGTTATTTTTATGAAGTTAATTTTTATTTTGCATATCTTGAAAAGGGATTGTTTAATTTTTTTTCTATTTTTTTGGTAATTTTTTAAAAATGGGAATTCCATCAATTGTATTTTTTTCGTGATCCCTATAAACTTTTATTTGCTATGTTTGAACAAAAAAGGGCTAGAGTCCATTTTGGTTTCCAATAACATCGTCTTCTGGTTTCCAAACCTTCAGCGTTGCTTTAGCATGACTCCAAGGCTGTGTCTAAACTACATGCCTCTTTCAACAGAGGGATGTAAATTAGACACTTCAAAATTGCAAATGAAGCGGGGATTTAAATATCCTGTGCTTCATTTGCATAATCGCATTATGGTGCTCTTTCGAAAAAGTGCCATTTTGAAAGTAAAAGCGCAGTCTAGACACGGTTGTCGAAAATGGCTGGCTGTTTCGAAAGAGGAGTACAAAGAGCCAAGATGTGATTATGCAAATGAAGCACGGGATATTTAAATCCCCACTTCATTTGCAATTTTGAAGTATCTAATTTACATCCCTCTATCAAAAGAGGGCTGTAGTCTAAATGCAGCCCAAATGTCTTTGTTTTCTCTTTTCTGTAAAGGTTGATTGAGAAGCAACCCCATTCCAGGTCCTACCTCTTACTTTTTGGGAGGCGTTCTTGAGTAGATAAAGACAGACTCTCTCCAATATATAGCAGATGAATGCAAATGTGAGTGGCTGAATATGAATAATTTAAATAAATATCCTACTTATTTATTGAGAGATACTCTGACGATAACTCCTGTCCTCACCCATTACTGCCATACACATTTTCCGCATTGCTCATATAATCAAGGTGCATTTTTTGAAAATTAGTATGAAGAGATGTTTTTTTTGTCATGGAAATATTCTCAGTAGCACCACAAAACATCCACTATGAAGAGAGCCAACCAATCATTTTTAGCTTACACGGGGCTTTTAATGCCAAGCACCTCAGCCTACTTTAACATAATAAAATCGAAATGTCAAGCGATGAAATGCTAATTAAAAGCACAACCAAAGAGACTTCATTTAGTCCTGGAAACAACCAAGGATTCTGCAGCAAACAGTGAGCAGAGCAAAAGAATTCCCTCCACGTATAGCATAAAACATGAATTGCCAAGTGCCAAACGTTGACACCTGCACCTGAGAGATGTTCAGTGGCCCAGACAAAGCCAAATGTAGAGGATATTGCATGCCAAGAATTTGGGGAAACAGCCAGGCAGCGAACAGCCAGAGAGACTGAAATGTTGTAAATGATTTATACACTTGAAAACCAACAGAGAACAAGAGAGCAGAGCTTTTCTAAGGCGAATGTAATATGGGGACTAAAGGGCAGATCTTGGTGCTATCGAAGTGGAAGGAAAGACTCCCGTTTACATTAATGGGAGTTGTTCCTGGTCTCACGGGAACTGTGGAATCTTGAAGGCGACCTGAAGAGCAGAAGCATAGAATGGTGCCTACGTGACCCTACCGTGTAAGCGTTTGTTCTACCTTTGGAACAACGTTGATGGTTTCCTTAGGAAGTCTGTCTTCTACTGAGATTCTTCCAGAGGATAATACCATACTTCTCAATGATAATCAAAGAGGAACAAGATCGTGCAAGAGTTTATACGTCCACAGCTGAGACTAAGGGACAAGAAGGAAAGTGAGGGACCAAATGACATTGTACGCCCACCAAAACCAATGCTCTCCTATGGGCATTCAGTTTTAAGAAGATGGCAGTCACCCAAACATAGCACTCAGTGAGACAGGAAGTGGAGATGCTGCCTCAGTGGGATCCACCTGGAGCAACGTATCCAGGAACTGATCAAATCTAGATCTATGAGGGGACTGAAAGCAGCAAGCAGAGAGCGGGGCTTCTGCCAGAAGAGGTGGGGCCTTGGCCAGAAGAGGCAGGGGCAGAGTGCTAGCCTCCCAAGGGGAAAGCTTCACACCCACTGCCCATGCTCAGAATGGGTCCAAGCACACTAACTTTGCCCCCTGTGGGAGGAGAGGCTAGAATCATAAAACCATAGAGCTGGAAGAGACCTCAGGAGTCATCCAGTCCAGCCCCCTGCCCAAGGCAGGACCAACCCAACTCAATCAACCCAGCCAGGGCTTTGTCAAGCACCTCAAGGGATGGAGATTCCACCCCCTCCCTAGGCAACCCATTTCAGTACTTCACTACCCTCCTTCTCTGGATCTGCTGGCAATGCTTCTCCTAATACACCCTAATATGCCATTAGCCTTCTTGGCTATGAGGCTTCCCATCCACTGGAATCCCCAGGTCCTTTTCTGCAGAACTGCTACTTAGCCAGTCGGTCCCCAGCCTGTACCAATGCTTGGGATTCTTCCGTCCCAAGTGCAGGACTCTACACTTGTCCTTGCTGAACCTCTAAATAAGAGATGGATCATCCCTGGCGAGGGGAAGGAAGTATGGGCATTCCTGTTCAGCCCCCAGGTAATGCCAGGAGAGACTCCTGTTTGTAGCTGCTTTCTGCACTAATTCTGCTTAAGAATATCTCTTGTGGTGCTGAGGGACACCAGGCTACGACCATATGAGCAGGGTAGCTCTAGGCAGTAGGGTCTTACCACAGAGATACAGCCGAGAGCGCAACCAGCTATGTGATGTATGGCTTGTGCTATATGGAGCGGGGAGGGAATTGGGGACCAGACTAGATGATCCCACTCTTACTGCTGAGAGGAACCGGGGCCAAGAGCACATCAAGGGGGACGTTGCAATTTTATGGAACCATCATTTCTACTGGGCACAGACCAAAGTCCACATACCCAAAGAGACCCTTCCCATAGTGCTGTGAATTAATTATCTCCATGAAAAGATGCAGAAAGGGGTGCCTAGGGGATAGGACTAACAAAAGCATTGTATGGGAAAATGGGCAGTATGCGGTAGCACTAAATAGAGGTCTACTTTTTTGCAGGGTGGAGGATGGAGAAATAGGAGAGAGAAATAGGGATATTAAGTGAGGTAAGACATGGAGTGTGGCACTAGGCTTGGATCTTCCACTCCCTGGTCACCCACAACTCTTTGTGAAGTCAACTAGAAGAAAGTTGAACAAGAAAACATTAACTGAAAAGAGATGCCTTCCTATTGGCAGGGAGAATGTTATCCTCTGTCATTGAATGGCTGGTCTGCAGACAAGTTGCATGAGTTTAACAAAAGTTGGGTTGAAAATCCAAGGAGTGAAACTGGCGTGAATCTGGGTGTGTCCATTCTCTGTTTGTATAAAGCTACCTTGCATCCGGTTAGCTGGAGCCTGGCAAATGCCGACAAGGAGCTAAATTGCTATAATCTAGGCTTATACCGATACTCATGTGTCCACAGGGGTTTGCACCAGTCTGTTAATTTGAAATCATAGCTTTGGTGCAGCTTTGCGCATCGACCAGGCCTAACAATGGGTAGATGTTGCAGTGCATTGTGGGCCATCTCCTTTCTACTTCTCTTCTTTCCACAATTCAGTCACTCAATAGTACACGAAGATTGGTTTGCGGGCGTGATGTTATATTGCCACTCTGTTTAGCTTCTCATTTCCCCCTTGGCTAGCAGCCTCCTGTTCAACTGATATTCTGTGGCAATTTTTTCCCATCTGGGTGTGTGGTAAATTCCAGCCAAAATTACTCTGACATCTTTGGCAGGACAGTACTTCTGGAGCGTGCGATGTGGTGTTGGAATCCATAGTATCGAAAAACATTGAAACTGGAAGGGACCTCGAGAGGTCATCGAGTTCAGTCCCCTGCCCTCACGGCAGGACCCAGTGCTGTCTAGACCATCCCTGACAGGTGTCCGTCCAACCCTGCTCTTAAATATCTCCAGAGATGGAGATTCCACAACCTCCAGTGCTCTTTCCTTTTAACTTGACTAAATGGAACATTTCCCTGAACCGATGTATGTACCATCTCCTCTACAAACATTTGCTTTTATATGTGTTGGCTTTGTCAAGGGTGGACTTTGCACGCAGGCAAGGATGGGTGTATCAATGTATTTCGTTGGCCCTCTGAGAAATCAGGTGGTTGTGTTTCTTCTATTCCTGCTGAGCCCATCAGGACTGGGTCTGGAGTGAGTCATCCGTAATCACGACCACAACACTGGTGAAGGGGCGGCATGATGAACACAGGGAGCAGGGTATTCTCCCGTGCCCGACTGGGACTGAGCGAGGTGCACACAAGAGCACACGCTCCTCTTTTCAATACTTAGGCCAGCGGGAAGAAGAGCAAGTGCTACAAAAGGTGGACAGACGACCTTGTACTAAGGCAAAATTATCCTAGTCGGAGCCTCGCAATGGGAATGGAGCTGGCTAGGCAGCCTACTCCCTCCTCACTGTGCCTTGGCACGTCAGGGGTCTCCAGGAAAGTACGAACCATCTTCCGTTACGTTGAGAGTAGAAAACCTTCCCATGTGGTTTGCACTGCTGGTGGAGCCATGTTGGTCCCAGGCTACGGGAGAGACCAAGTGCGTGAGGTAAGAGCTCTTCTCTCAGACAATTACGGATACCTCCATGCTGCTTTGGGTGGTCTGATGTTCGTTTGCTTAGAAGCCAGGTTGGTTGGCGGGCTCCTGCTTGAGGCTTTATTCATCTTACAAACGGTAGAAACAAGCGCGTGGCCTAATGAGAGTGCTCTTGACATAATAAACTGTCTTTTGTTTTCTGTTCATTTTGTAAGAACGTAGGAAAGGCCGGCCTGGGTCAGACCATAGGTCCATCCAGTGGCCAATGCCAGATGCCCCAGTGGGGCTCTTCCCCCTCTCCCGTGCTCATCTGTACTCGCGGCTGTTGAGTCCTGTTACAAAGGAAGCTTGCAGGGCAAATGTTGGTGTTTGTGACTTGTTGTCCAACACCTACTGCTATGAGAACACGAGCCTTAATCTGAGTCCTAGGTGGGATTGTAACAAATCAATTATTTCTAAAAATGGGACATCTGTTCCACAGGGGGTTTTTATGTTAAATGAATGAATCTTGTCCTGGTCCGTGCCACTTCCTGCAGCTCCCATTGGCCAGGGATGGTGATCTGTGGCCCATGAGAGCTACAAGCACATGTACCTGTGGAAACACAGGAAATACAGCGGCGGTGACCCGCCAGGGGCTAACCCTGGTGACCCGCCACTGTCTTCCTGCCCACCCTGATGTTGGGTCATCTTTATCTTTCACCTATTACAGTGGAGCACATTGGATATTCACTTTTCTGTGTGCGCCCGGATTTCAGAATGTCTGGAATAACAGGAGTTCACCAGAAGTGGCAGTAAAATGTCAACGTTTTCCAGAGTGCCAGGAGTCCTGCCAACTCGCTCCTTACAGTTCTGCGTCTTAGCTGGTTTTGATTAGAACTGCCTACGTACAGCACATGTCATGGGGTTGACATTTCTAGCAACCTTCTAATTTTAGGCGTTAGTAATATAACGGCGGCTAAAAGCTGTAACAGATTCAATTAAATGCTCCGTCTCCGAGCTGACCTAATTTGGAGGGTCAAATGACGCAGCTGAGACTGAGGGGGAAAAAAACTCTGTGTTGTACTCTGAGATGAGGAAGAAAATCAGTATCATCAAGAGTGAAGACTTCATCTCGGCAGGAGACTTTGCTTTTAGAAGTAATTATATGACCAAAATAGCCATCCAGAAGACCCTGAAGGAAGATCAATCGTGGTTATGCCGAGTGTACCGAAGGAGGCACCGCTGGACACATTGTTTTCAAATTTAGGGCCGTGGGGCAGGGGGCGGGTGCTACCTCTCCCTCAGACAGAAATGGGACAGAGGCTGAAATGAGGTGGAGGCCAGGCAGCCTGCTGTATACACCCCCTTTAACTGACCGGAGTGCTTTGTCGTTGAGTTTGCCCTGATCTAAATGTCAGTGATTTAATGAGGACTCACAAGCTTGGCTGTGGTGATAATGAGCCCACGAGGGAGTCTCACCACAGGGCCTGAGCTTTTCCTGTCCCGCTGAGCCGGCCTCTTTGAGGAGGGCTCGGGAGCGAGTGGACTTGCAACAAATAGAAAGACCTCAGGCCAGATGGTTCTCTCTCCCATGCCCAGGGTAGAGCCAGTGTCTTCACTGGAGCTACTCCCCAATTTACACTGGTGCCAGCTACAGGAGACTAGCCCCTGTCCCCAGCTAACCTGTGTGTCTATATTCAGTAACGCTCTTCCATTCGGCCTGGGGGAAAGGGAACTCCGATTCCCCTGAAACAATGGAGTCTAAGAACTTTCCTCCGTTGCAGAGTTTGCCCGCCAGCCTGTGGAAGGAATGAGATCAATCTGTGCCGTAGCTGAACATAAGAATGGCCAGACTGGGTCAGACTAAAGGTCCGTCTACCCCAGGGTCCTGTCTGCCCGCAGTGGCCAATGCCAGATGCCCCAGAGGGAGTGAACAAGAAATCATCAAGTGATCCCTCTCCTGTTACCTATTCCCAACTTCTGACAGACAGAGGCTAGGGACACCACCTATCCTGGCTAATTGATGGACCTGTCCTCCATGAATTTATCTAGTTCTTCTCTGAACCCTGGTAAAGTCGTGATCTTCACCACATCCTCTGGCGAGGAGTTCCACAGGGTGACTCTGCACTGCATGAAGAAAAGCTTCCTTTGGTTTGTTTTAAACCTGCTACCTATTAATTTTGTTTGGTGACCCCTGGTTTATTTTTGTGAAGTATGATCTGAATTGAGATGTCCACTTCTCCTTGAGTCTGGGCTTGGCAATGCTGCACGGAAATGAGTTTATGGAGATTGGGGGCTTGTTTAGGAGTGAGTTTGGCAGCTGTACCAGCCTGTTCAGTGTCATTTTATGGTACTTTTCCAGTGTCCTAAATATCAATGAGCAAAATCTGGGGTAGGGGGAATGGAGAAGACCTAACAGTCCATGCACAGTGATGGGGAAGTATCCTTGGGCTATAGCAAGTCTTGAGACAAATGTGGACCACGAGGTCAAATTCCGCACTGATGCACCCCAGTGAAGATGACGCGGTGAGTGAATCAGGGCAGGTTTCCCACCGGTCGTGTCTGTGCCATTTACGGGCGGTTTCTGATGATGCTTTTACCAGGGAAAGTGGAGATTGCTTTGTGAGTTTGCCAGCAAGCTGAAAGACACTGAGGTGCTCAGCAAGGCAGGAGCTGTTGAGTTCTGTTGCAGTTGTTCAGCGTTTGTTACAGACCAGCAGGGTGCTTTCCAAGCTGGTCCCTACCGCTCATTCCCTCTGGCCTTGAGCATGTCTCTTGAGTTTCTCTGGCTCAGTGTATCGCCAAATGGGGATAATCATGAAACCCGACCTTTGAGAAGACAAGAGGTCCTAGATTCATAGACTTTAAGGCCAGAAGGGACCACTGAGTTATCTAGTCTGACTTTCTGTAGATCCCAGGCCACAGAACATCACCCAGTTCCGCCTCCGTAAGTGATAAGAATTATCAGGCCAGTTGCACCGGCTGCCTGGAGAATGACCAAGAGGTTCCCCTGCCCAGACCTGCAAAACCACCACCACCTCTGGAGCAGGCTCTTGCAGCCGCAGAGCTGTGTATCTCTCTCCCTTTCTAGCTACCGCTGCTCGGGGCCACGTGGGTCTCGTATTGTTCCTTATAAAGGGCCTTCATCTGATGCTCAAGGCGATCTCCTAAGCCACATCGGCCCGTGAAGGCCTCTCCTTCCCTAAGGGAAGCAGAAGAGATCCACCACGAAGCTGGTCACAAAAGTGTAGGAACCCCCCAACAATTTTCTTAATTTTTGTCGGTCTTCAGCAAAAAGTGGGGGGGTTCTCCCTGGAGAACTCGTGTTTTCAGCCCATGACAATATGTGAATCGCTACTTTCTGACGAAGGGAGCGGGGTCGGTGCACACACGCGGTCGCACGTTAAATTGGCCTAAGCTTTGCAAGAGACCCCGCTTCCGATTTAGCGTGGCCTGATAATGCGACCTATTTGGAATGACTTGGTCTTACTGGGTTTTTCTGAGGTGGGGAGCAGGGGAAATAACCCAAAGGGGAATGTTTCCAAACGCAGCATTTTCATGTGCTGTGCTGCTGCCAGTTACAGGTTTCTCAGGAACCCTGGAAATGACTAATTTGTAGGGAACTCGTCACAAGACTGAATAAGGCAAAACATGTAAAGTTGCAGGCTGGCAAAAGCGTGGCATCTACACTCCTCTCTGTTCCAATGGTTCAGTCTCCCTGGACTGACCGAGAGCACCGCATCATCCCCCTCTGGGCAGGATGGCTGGGTCCCGTGAAGGACGGACAGGGTTGGTGGTATTCACTCCGCCGGGGCCTCGTTCCTGGCTGCTGAACATTGGGAATTAGTGTCCAATTCCACTGTGGGTGGTCAATTAGTGTCCAATTCCACTGTGGGTGGTCAATTATATAGATGGACGGAGGAGAAGTGATTTGAGAGGTCTAGCAGCGGAAAGGAGCTATGCACATAAGCCAATGAACTACGGAAGTTACACAGCGTCTCCGCCCATTGCCAATTAAACGTGCTATCACTAATACAGGTAGTTATTCCGAACAAGCTAAATGAGCCAACATAAACAGGATGGAAGGCCCCAAAATGGACATGTTGATGTTAACTTGTTTTGCTGAAATTGCGATGTCTACTGTGAGATGACTCCTTCCTTGGCTTGGCACAGTCCTTGGGATCTAAGCGGATTAGTCGGAAATCACAGGAGACAGTAAGAAAAACCTCGCAGCCTGGCTGATACCAGCCAGGCCTTATCAGAGTGAGGCCCCTTGGGAATGTAGTTGCCAGGGGAGCCAGGGTCACGGTAACTGCCTGTCTGTGTGCTTCCCAGGCCTGGCCTAATGAGTTGGGGTTTGAGTTGTCAGTTCTCAGCAAGATACCATGGACTGCCTCAGTGTACCCTACATTTACAGGTCAATTAAGTTGCCAGTTTTGATCTTCCCCCCTCTTCTGCCAAGCCTGCCCTCTTCTCAGGACTTGCCTGTGGTGCTTTTGTCAGTGCTGGCTCCTCTCCCGGGCTCGCCGCTGCATCTCAGAAGCTCTGGGTGCTGGTGCTGCTTCCAGATTGATTGGTGCCATTTGCATACGGGCAATGTGTGTTCCTGGCTGATGCAACACTTGGACGCTGGCGGGCCTTCCCTCGCCCATCTGGGCCGGCCTTTTGCTTTCTCTAGGGAGAGGTTTAAAATGTGCAGCCCTTGATGTGGCCGATGATAATCGGTCTCCGCCTGCTGGGAGGATACCCGGGGATGTGGTGCATCTACGGACGAAGGATTCCTGCGTCCGGGAGCAATTTTCCGCTCACTGCGCTGTGGCTCCATTGTGACCTGGCTACGTGCCTGTTGCTCTTCATGGTGGGTGCCATGACATGCTGGTGGGCGTGAAGCTAGCAGGCCGGCCCATGGCGTGAGTGGGGTCGCGGTCAGCGCAGCATGGAAGGGGGAATGCAGGGTACCTGCCTCTTGCTAGCACTCTGAGTCACGGTCCAGCCCCTGCTCCGCTTCCTTGATCCAACTGCTCCTAGCTGCCCCTTGCTCAGGCAGATTGCAAATGGCCAGGCAAGGCTCAGAAAAGCAGGGCTAAAACCAAATCAACCCCAGCCATGTCCCCTGCCCACAGCTTTCTGCTGTGATGTTCTCCCTTTCATTAGAGATGCTAAATTCTTCTTCTGTCTCTGCTTAAGGACAGAACTAAAGGGAAACCACACAGAGACATTGAATAGTGAAGGAAAATTTTCTTTCTTTCTCTCTCTCTCTCTCTCTCCCCATTGCCCCCCCCCCCCCCCCCCCCCCCCCCCCCAGCTAACTAACTATAGAGGACAATCACACAAATTATCCCACAGGCTCTCTCTCACTTTTGGGTACAAACTCATTACTAGAAATCAGGTTAATTTGCAGACAATTTGGAAACAGCACACAGGCGAACTTGACACTGAATGTTAGTGACAATGAATGGAAGGACGGTCTCTAAATAAGGATAGACAAGTTAAGTTCCCTTTGCAAGCGATTTTCTTCTATTGGGGATCTGTCTAAAGATTTCTAAAAGAAAACTGTCTGACTTTTACATTCAGGACACTTGTTTTCAGTCCTGAAACTGATGATCTACATTAACAGTCCCTTAATCTCTCCCAAGCATTGATTACAGGCTCAGAGCATTGTTGGAACCAGTCCTGGTGTCTACTGTCCTGAAATTCAATAGAGTAAGCTGACTTGGAGATCTGCTTTTGTCCTTCATTTGGGCTGAAAACAGCCCTCGTCTGGTCTTCTGTGACAATCCCCATGTTGATCAGGAGCTCTTAATCTAATTTACCATGGAAAGTCAGAACCGTTATCTCCATTTTACAGGTGGGGAAACTGAGGCACGCAGTGGTGAAGTGATGTGCCCAAGACTGCATAGGAAGTCAGCAGCTGAGCCAGGATCAGCCCCTCTGTTCTCCAGATGACTGTGTCCTACCCCTGGGGTTTGATGCCCCCTCTCCCAGTGCCAAGCTACCTTCCCGCTGCGGTGACCGCCCAATGGGGGAAACGTCAGGAGACCTTGGTAGGGCCAATGGAGCGCTGCAGTACTTGGGGCGAGACCTCAACTCTTTCCTTTGCAGCTCTCATCAGATAAGCTCATTCCTCCAGGCTTGCCCGATGGGCACAGTCAGCTGTTCCCTTGCCCTTCCATGGAGCCCCCGGGCCTGACCCAAAGCCCAGCTGACATGAATGGAAAGACCTCCATTGACTTGCATTGGTTTCAAATCTGTCTTACATCAGGGGTGGGGAACCTAAGGAACGGGGGCCAGATGCAGCCCCCAGCTTGCCCAGTCCCTGAGGCTCGGGCCCCTCCCCCAGCATTGGGGAGCCTGCGTCAGTCCCATACACCCCCCATATATCCTCCCGTGGGGCTGGCGCACTAGCACTGTCTCCCCGCTGTGTGGGGAGGGGGCCAGAGTCAGCTCTGTCCGGCGGGGGGAGGAAGTGGTTCCATGCGCTGCTGCTTCCGCTGGCTGGTGCAATAATACGCTGCCTGGCGGCTTTTCCCTACTGGCCTGGATCCTCTAGGCTCTGGGGTGTAGGGGAAAGTGTTTGTGTGGTTGGGGAGAGAGAGGGGGCGGACTGGTCAGTGAGGTGTTTGGGGTGTGGTTGTTGTTGGTTTTTTACTTCTTACTTTTGTGCAGCCCCTGACTGATGTCTGTGGGTCAGCAGCCCCTGACTCCCAAAAGGTTCCCCAGCCCTGCTGCAAACGCCTGCCTGGACTGTGGGGAGCAGAACCAGGCTCAAAGGCCACGTCTACACCAAGAAGCTATTTCAGAATTAGTACATTCGGTTTAATAACTCCTGAATTCATCTATTCCAACTACTCTGCCCACATGACAGGGAAGCCTAGACATGAGCCTGAGGCAGGCTCCGAGACTGTGCATGCGCCCCCTTGGATGTAGAGCCCCAGGAAGCCCTGGGGAGTCATTAGTACAAATGACTCAGGGGAGTCGCTATTTTGAAATAACGATTTCGGTATTAGCTTTACTCCCGATGAAAAACAGGAGGGCAGATTTCGAATTCCACGGCCCGTTATTTTGAAATAATAGTGTGGACGCTCTGCTTATTGTTTTGAAATAAGGGGGGTTATTTTGAAATAACTCCCTAGTGTCGACCAGGACTAAGGAAGTTATTTCGAATGTCGTTATTTCGAAATTTCCTAGTGCAGACCTACCCTAACCATTTTTTTAAGGAATAAGCTTTTAGGGGTGAAACCCACTTTATCGACTGTGGCAGGGTCTGTACTGCTAGCAGTACCCACTTTGGGATATTTCTGTTGATATTAATGGAAAGTTTATTAGAAATGTTTGATATAATTCAGCCTCAGATACAGGATTTTGTGGGTTTTTTAAAAAGTGGGTTTCTGTGGAGCTATTGGCAAACTTGACATGAGATTGCAAAATGCTCAGTTGAACTGAATCTACCTTTTTCTCAGGGGAAAAAAAAAGTGAAAAATTTCCACCAGCTCTACTTCCTATTCATTTTCTTTACTGGGCACCCTAGCAGAATGAGCAAGAGTAGAATTCAGGGACAAATTCAACATCGGCTGCTGAAATTCCAAGCCCCAAAGCTGCTATAGCATGAGCAGAAAGTGGCTTACGCCCTTCAAAAGCTTCCCACACTCTTCATACCTTATTTAAAATTCTTTTACTAACAAACGGCTGAAGGTTCAGCAGCAGTAGATAGTCAATTGGGATTGCACTGTTTCATGGTAGGTCTGCATCAATTAGAGGCCGGTGGTATATATATCTTACTGTTAAACTATGAACATTTCCCAGGATGGCTTTTGGCTATGACATTTCATCTTGACTGCAGCATGCCTCGCTGGACAAACGGACGCGCCTTTCATTTCATTTAGCTCACAGAACGTTACAACTTCCACTCCGGTATATATAAAGGAACAATGTGTTTCACCTGTATCGGTATCTTCCATGAATTGTACTGGGTTTATCTATCAAACCCCCATACTTATTCCAGGGCCTCTGGCTCCGCAGGAAAACCCATTGGAAGAAGAGTAATGCGTCCTTTGCTTTGCGCGGTGTATAGTGCAACAACACCAGACCGGATCCCAACACACTGCGCGTGACGAAACAGGGCAGAACCGGCTGAAAGATGTAGCTGGTCAGAAGCAGGCAGAGAGCTCTTTCCCATCTGCTTGTCTCGGGTGTTACCCTCGCTAGGTGCTGTTTATGCTAGAAATGGAATGAAACAGCTGGGGCGTAAACTTTCCTTGGATTTGGTGGGGGTACTTCCAAAGCTGATGGTTAGATTCACCACTTCCCTCCGAGTCTTTGGGCAAACATGACCCTTACTGGGTACGAACAGCCCGGGGCGCACGTGGGTGTCTTCACACCACCGCTGAGGAAAGCCAACTTTCCCGGCAAGGATTTGGGTGGCTTAAAAAAACTTGTTTGGCCATCCCCTTGCCTGCTGTGGCAGCCATTCATAGCTACGTGCCTGGCCAGATCTGGTCTCTAGATCTGGTCCTAGCGTATGAGAGCAGGCAGTGTTGTTCCTGGGTTTTGTAGGACAATAAACACATGGTGCACGTCACCCTCTCTGTCCCTTTGCACCCTGACAAAGGCTGGCCATAGGCGGAATTCTTGAGCCAGATTGTGGGCCAGTGCAGGGTTCAGCACTACTAACCCAACCGACGGGGGGACCGCAGTCAAGTCAATGGGACCTACCTAAATGCTTTAAAGTTAAGTGTATACGGAAGTGTTGTCTGGACGAACGGAGTAGGTGATAGAATTTTTATCAACTGCTTGATTAGTCGATACGCAGCCCGGCTCAGTCCCGGCTCGCGCCAGGTGCAGGACCAAACCCCGCTATGGCTCTGCAATTTAAAAGGCAGTAGGAGTCGGGCAGCAGCCCCTGTTTGCTCTGGGATCCTCCACGGACAGGGGCGGCTTCACAGCAGCTGCCCCTGCCCTCCCCACTGCCTCTCCCAGAAGCAGCAGGGGGAGAAGGGGAACGGGCAGCACCATGGAGACAGTGCTGGGGGGAACCGGCATTTAAGCTGGCTTCCCCCAGTACCAGCTCCTGCTTCCCCCCCACTCCTTGCTGCCTCTGTATCAGAGGCAGCAAGGGGAGGGGGAAATGCAACTAGTCAACTACTCCCTTATGTCCCTATTCTGAAGCAGAAGAGATTCTCACTGCAGGGATCTCTTGTTCAAACCCACAGGTTGTTTCCGTTTGCGGGTGTGCAAAGCTTTGTTGAATTGTTGGTATATTTCAATTTATCCTGATTATATAGACAGAACATTTCTCTTCCTGAAGGGGAGCCTGGAATTGTCTCCAGAGATCTTTCGTAAGCTCCGCCTTTCTCTGAGTTCTAGCAGAGCCCTATTTCTTTACACAATGGGGGAGTAATTTCTCTCTGACACAAGTTTATCCTAATGTAAAGGCTAATTGATAGCTTGCAGGGCCCTTGTGTTTTCCAGGCTGTTGTTTTTGCTCCGAGCAAAAATTTACTCAGCTGATGAGAATATTTTGACAACTCTGCCCATGTGTGTTCGGGAACTGCAGTTTGGTGTGAATTTTCTGGGTGCACTGACCCACTTTTAAAACCTAAAATGAACATGCTCCAAATAAATATGACAAGACTGTACATGGTAAAATAAAACCGAGAGAAGGTAAATAAACAAAAATGCATTACAGGAACATGTAGCAGAGTCTGCTGATCTGGTGCTAAATTATGTTTGTCCTCCCGCTTTTGTCCTTTTGCATATTCCAGGAGCTGCAATTTGTTTTTTGTTTTTTTCAAATGTTCATTTTGAGTTGCAGAAATAAATATTTTGACCTCATTGTACCTACCCCCAGAGTATACTTTTTTCAGCAAATTACACTAGTTGTAAACAAACACAAATAAAAATGAATGTGCCAAATCAAATAGAATTACTTTTCTAGAGAGGAAATATGCTGCTTCAGTTTTCCTTGGTATTCTTGGAAGTATAAGTGCCTCATTTAGAATTCTCTCTCATTCATATTTAGGGTTTGTGGTATTTATTGGTGGATGTGCCTCTAGGCTTATTTGTTCATAAATCAGGGACTGTATTTTAGGAGTAAAAAATTGCTGTTTCTTGGTGATAAAATATTGCTTTCTTTAGGTTTCTACCATCAATTAGCTTCTTCCAAAGTCTTGTGCTCCTGGGATTAAGCTCCCAGCAAGCAAGCATAGAAGAGTGTTAGAATTTGTTGCCCGAGTTCTACACCACACAGTATCACTACAGGCGTTGTGTATATAGATGGGTGTTGTGGGTTGGCTGGTTGAAGCTATGCAGATAGTGTGCTGCTTAGGACTCTCCTACCAGTTTTCCAAGTTGTCCAAAAACACACACTCACACTACAACCATTGCGCATGCTGGTGTCTGTTTTGTACATTACACACCGGGGATTCAAAGAGGGCCATGACAATGGTTCTATCAATGGGCATGAAAGAATTGATTACCGGAACTGTAAAAACTGAAGAAGGTGCTCTCTGTGTCTGTTTTATATTTGTGCTCCACTATTTGACTATAAATATGCATGTGATGGGCAGAATCACAGAAATCCCACAGGGCTATCCCTTGGTGTGCAGATCGTATCACTGATGCCCGTCTTCTGGGACTCCCCATCACACTGTGCTGCTGGGCCAGATCCTCTGGTCTCCTCCAGACAAGGCCCAGAGTTGGGGGTTACCACCCTCCTAAAGAGCAACGCCGACACTGGACCAGTTCAGCTCTGGGAGAGCTCAAAGTGCTTGGCCCATGGGAAACCATCCCCCAAAAGGAAACACAACCCCAAATAAATCCGTCTGGTTCAGTTTTTACACAGAGAAAGCTCATAAGGTCTGCCCCCTTTATTGGTGAAAGAGAGAGATGCACACTGGTTGCTCCCCCAGGTAACTATTTACACTGGGCTTGATCAGAAAAAGAAGTGTTTTTATTAAGCATAAAGAACTAGGATTTAAGTGGCTGCAAGTGAAAATAGTCAGATGAAAGGAAGTTACCAAATTGAACTGAATAAAAAAATGCAGAGCTAGTTCTAATCCACTAAGAAACTTGTTACATGCAAATTCTTACCCTAAGCAGCTGTTCTTATCTCAAGTAAAAAGCTTTGAGTCAGAGTTGATCTTTACTCTGGCCTGAACCTATAGCTTCTTCCAAGTTCTTTTTATCCTCCCAGGGTGGGTTAGGCAGTTTGAAAGGCCAGCTGAAGACAAAGGACGGATGATCCCCATTGCTTAAACCGACTTTCTCCCAGGGCAGGAACCCTTTGTTCCATCTCTCCTTCCCTATGGAAAAGTACTAGATTCAAGATAGATTCCAGTACCAGGTGGCATGGTTACATGTCTTTCTAGGACCAACCACAGTTCATATTTCTACCTTCTGGTACAAGAAGGCTGCCTGCACAGAGGTTGGATATACAGTCAACAGATTGTAACGTGAACATTGATGTTACATGAGATTTTATCTAAAGGATCTTCAAGTGATGCTTATTCAGAAGCCAATTTTCATAAAATTGCCTGTGACAATGCCGTTGCCTAATAGGAAACTCTTCCTTAGCCCTACCATCTGCCTTGGAAGTAAAATCAGCTGGATCGATAGGCCCTGAAAAGCTAGCTAAAGAGGACCACAAACAAGCTGACAATGGAGTGCCGTACTCCCCTAGGAGGTATTGTTTCACAGCCTCTGATGTTGCATTGCCTTGGCTGGGTGTTATGAGCGGGGCACCTGTACGTGAGAGTTGTCACTGAGTGCGAATCGATCCTGGTAATACTTTCCTCAAATATCTGGTGTGGGAGCCAACGAATGCAAACCTCTCTTTGTTAGCGCCTGGGTGTTGTGCACAACTCCGAGTGCATAATCTCAAGGAGAAATTCTCTGAGCAATGCGCCAAAGCGCGACGTCTCGCCGTGCTGGCGTCTCTAGGATCATGCTGTGCACAGATAAGCTATTGTCGGGTGGCACAGACACTTCTCACGATGGAGATCACTGAGAAAGTTGCTCTCTTACATACTAATGAATTGTCACAGACTATGGATAGTAACCCCGGGATTGCACCGGCGTCGTTCCCTGTGCATTGGAGATGGCTTTGCTCAAGTCACAAGCCTCGACTCTCCATGGAACTGCCCTTAGAGCCGCGTCTGCAGTTCCAGATCTGGCCGTTGCGTGTGTTGGTGACACACCGGTTGTATA
Organism: Apalone spinifera; assembly: GCA_030068395.1. NCBI lineage: Eukaryota > Metazoa > Chordata > Testudines > Trionychidae > Apalone > Apalone spinifera. The sequence goes on along the minus strand of JANRFK010001158.1, from coordinate 2,327,141 downwards.
TTGACACAGTGACACACGTTGCTGGCCAGGCTCTTGCATTCTGGTGCATTCGCCTTCGATGGGGCCTGCTCGGTTGGCTGGTAATCTCAGGCACTTTCGCAAGGGAAGAGGGAGTCCACAAAGTCAAAGGAATCGCGTTGGCAGCTGCAAGCTGCGTGGGTTTCGGCAGAACGACCGTGAATGGCAGGAATGTGCAGAAGCGCATCGCTGTGGGATGCATCTGTTTCCAAGGAGACACAGAGTTATGGGCTTGGGTTTCCACAAAAGTAGAGTTAGGGAGGCAGACAGGGACAGATGAATTGAGGAGCTCACTTGGGTAAGTGTTCTAGCCAGAAGCTATTGTGAATGTTCCTCTTATGTAACAAAAAAGAGACCCCAGAATCCCAGGGCTGGCAGAGACCTCAGGAGACAGAGTCCAACCCCCTACCCAAAGCAGGACCAACCCCGACTCAACCATCCCAGCCAGGGCTGTGTTGAGCCAGGATGTAAACACCCCTAGGGATGGAGATTCCACCCTCTCCCCAGGGAACCCAGCCCAGTGCTTCCCCACCCTCTTAGGGAAATAGTTTTGCTAATATCCAACCTAGACCTCCCTCTTCCCCACTAAGCCTCATGTTGGAGAGAAAAAAACTATTTGTGTTCTCTAGGGGGACCCAGCACAGACTGTCAAGAAAATAGTCACACCATGCTCCTGTTAGGACATTCTTCCATCTTCAGCAGCACAGTCCATTAAAAACACCTTATAGAAATGTGTTTTTTTTCAGTTGTCATGGTGCCAGTGCAGTACATAAGAACAGCCATAGTAGGCCAGACCAAAGGTCCATCTAGATAAGTATTCTGACAGTGACCAATGCCAGGTGCCTCAGAGGGAGTGAACAGAACAGGTAACTATCAAGGGATACATCCTCTGTCAGCCTTTCCCAGCCTCTAACAGAGGCTAGGGACACCACGCCTATTCATCCTCACTAATCGCCACTGATAGACCTAGCCTCCATGAATTTAGCTAGCTCTTTTTTGAGCCCAGTTGAAGTCCTGGTCTTCACAACATCCTCTGGCAAGGAGTTCCACAGGTTGACTAAGTAACTGTGTTTTGCTATGGATGCAAAGACAGGACTGATTTCTGCTCCTTTAAGTTATCCGTCTGGTTTTGTTTTTAAAGCAAGGCAAACAAGTCATTCTCCATTATGGGCTCGTCAGCTCTACAAGGTATGTGGTAATCCTAAAACTCCACTAGATCTTCACGCTGCCTCTCTCTTTATAGCCACGTCACAGCATATCCGTGTGGCAGTAAAAGCAGGCCAGTGCTAGACCTGGGACTCCAAGTCTCGCGATTTCAAGGCAGGAGACGTTTGGGTTTGAACTCCAGAATTTGTGGGTCTCTCTTTGCTTTCCCTTTTAAGATAAGAATCAAAGCTAGTTTACAGGGTCTGGTTCATATTTTAACTCCTTGTGTGAACCATGCCCCTGGAATTTCAAACCCACCATAGTGCAACTGTCCCGAAAGCAGGAGATCTTGGGAAATTTCCACCATTCACGCTGGCAGAACTCTTCTTTTAGGCTGAAATCCTGTGACAACTGCTGGAGAGATTTCAACACTGTCACACTCAAATCTGAAGCTAATTTGGTCTCTCACGCCTCAACTCCTATTTTACCCGAAATGAAATCTGTTGCTAGAGATGCATGAGATCTAGCCCTGATCTCACAGTTTGTGTCCAAATTGTCATCAGCTATTGACTTTGGATGGAAAAATAAAACTCCGTCAACTATGGTTAGGACTGAACTGTCTTTTGTAGATGGCAGAATTGCCTGTATTGAGACAATTTAAATTGTACTAAATAATATTGACTTCTTCTGTAGTCTGCCTTCAAGCACCACACCCATCAAACTGGCGTTGTACTTCCGAACCCCTCTGCCCCGTAGGGGGGAGAACTGGAAAATGCTTTTTTTGGACAGAAAATTATTATGAAAACGTCCTTTTGTTTCCTCTCCTCACCGTTGGTTGAAAGTTTTGAATTTTTGTTGAAAAATTAAAACCTGAAAAGATTTGTCTAGTGCAGGTTGAACCTTTCTAGTTTGGCACCCTGGGGAACCTGGGCCAGGCCTGGATGTCTAATTGCAGTGAGTGCAGAGCCATTGGGGATGATAGAGGCCGGTGGGTCTCTAGAGGAGCAGGAAAAGGGGAGAGAGAGCCAGAGCAGACATTGCAGGAGAGCTGTAGTGAGCAGGAGACCGGGTTTGGGTCTGGATGCTGGGCACTAAAGAAAACAGCATCCAGGGAGGAAGAAAAGAACATCCCAGCTGGCAGGGCCAGCTTTAGCAAGCGTGGGGCCTGATGCGCGGGGGCGGGGCTGCGCATGTGCCGTGCGCCCGGGAGCAGGGCCCTCTTAGACGCAGGGCCCCCCTCTTGGGCACGGGCCCCGATTCCGGGGAATAGGCCTAAAGCCGGCCCTGCCAGCTGGGGAGGGCTGGGTGGGACTTGCTAAAAGCAGGGAAATTAGTTGAACTATGAAGACTTTAAGTTTTGTGTTCAGTTTTGATATTAATAAGTCCAGACCCAAAGGATGAGTGTTCAACCCAAGAGAAGGTTGTGTGGAGTTTATTGAGCAGCCCTGAAGAGGGGAAACCGAGTCGAGGTACCACAGCACCTGAGCATGAGGTGGCACCTAAGGGGCAACTGACTTTGTTACAAAGTTTTTCAACCTGTCTTATTCGTGAGTTGTGCCCTCAACTTACTAACTTAACCACTGGCTCAAAGTCAACGCTGAAAATATTTAGGCTTCTGGAAGTTACATCTCCTAATCAAGCATTTGACTTTCACACAGAAAGTCAGACCCCGTGGGGGAAAAAAGAATCTAGTTTCTTGTACCAAACAAGGGAAATATTCCTTCCGGCTCCTTACAGAACTGGTGACATTTAAGCCACCTTTAGCTTTTGCTTTTGTTTTCTATTCTGAGCAGTGTCTACGTCAGTAGTGCTCTGCAAGGGCCTAGCCATAAATAATGTGTGTGTGTGTGTGGGGGAGGAGGGGTTAAAATGAACTGCGGATTCCTTTCCGGTTGGCATGTAAGCAGCTGTTCTTATCTAGATCGCTGTGTACAGCTGCAGTAGCTTCTTGTTTCAGATTTGTTTATGATTCATTCAGAATGCAGCAGTAAATCAAATTACTAGAAATGGAACAGGCGGAAGTTTAATTAGAGGATAGAATCACAGAACACTACAACTGGAAGGGCCCTCGAAAGGTCATCGAGTCCAGTCCCCTGACCTCACAGCAGGACCCAGCACTGTCTAGATCATCCCTGACAGGTGTCTGTCCAGCCTGCTCTTAAATATCTCCAGTGATGGAAATTCCACAACCTCCCTAGGCAATTTATTCCAGTGTTTAGCCACCCTCAGTTGGGAAGTTTTTCTTAATGTCCAACCTAAACCTCCCTTGCTGCAATTTACGCCCGTTGCTTCTTGTTCTATCCTCAGAGGCCAAGGAGAACAATTTCCCCTCTCCTTCCTTGTAACGCTCTTTTAGGTATTTGAATAATCATAGTTCTGCATTTTCTAAACGATTGTATCTTATTTGTATCCTCATCTGATTGCAATATACTTCAGAGAAAGCGGAATATCAAAAATAGCTAGAGATTGGCTCTTATTGAACGTAACCTGTCATATTCATTTTCACAGATGCCACAGATCTTAAAGCCAGAAGAGTTTGTTGTGATGTGCGATGACATACTATAAAAACAAGGAATAGTCCTGTGGCACTTCAGGGACTAACAAATCTAGAGGATCATGAGCTTTCATGGGTAAAACCCACTTTAAAGGTTTGCAGCTGCTCCATCTTGGGTGGGACGGGTTGGCCGTGGGAAGGATTTAGCAGTACAGGAAGCAGCCACTAGAACGCTACACGAGAGAACCCAGAGGCTACGTCTAGACTGGCATGATTTTG